>CM031243.1:476134882-476615448 GCA_018340775.1 Taxus wallichiana var. yunnanensis | reverse complement strand
GTTGGCATTACTTCGTTGAGTTACGTATTACTTTCCCTCTTAGATAAGAGTCACAGCCATAATAATTGCAAAAATGTACTATGTATCACGAAGTAAAATTTTTTTAATCAATTTATAAATACATTAAGTTATTACATTTAATAATTTATAAATCTAAAACATTGTAATACATATTATGTACCTTGTTGCCTTTAAATCAAAGACTTTAATTAAATCAGGTGATGTTGTGTTTGATACGAAGACCTATGAAGTTATGTCTCATGGAACATTATGTGGTGGTGGGGTCTCTGAAGTCATTCATCGCTTTATATTATGACTCCACGATTGTTTCTGCGATCATTGTGATGCAAGCATATTTCTTATAAATGATCTGTATTGCATCTTAATCAGTTAATTTACTCATGTCATTCATTTATCTTGAATATAAGAACAAATATTTACTTGCTCTATATATTCTAAAATATCTATGACAATTCAAATCTCTAAGTTATTGAAAATATAGTGGGAATATGTCCTTGCTTAAGTTGAATTGTTCATACAACCATTGAGCTCTATGTGTGTGTCTTGCATACTCATAAAAATTTCCTCTCTCGAATATGACCATATATTTCGATACGGGTAATTGTTTTATAACAAGCTCACACCTCTTAGATTATTTTCCATATTTTAATTTATATGCCACTGATTTATATTTGGTGAAATCAACAAATTATTTTCCTATTGAATATGTACTCTCCATGTGGATACAACTTTTCATATTTGGCAAGCCACCGCATACATTGCACGCTCCATCCAAATATGCTTTGTTATAAAAATTGTTTTGTTGATTTTTCATAAAATATTGTCAAAATAAATTCCTTGAAGATTTTTGTGGGACATTTATTCCAACTCCCTGCAACATGATGTCGATGCAAAACACTACGTATTTGACAAAAACATCATAATGCATTGAAAATTCAACATGATGCCTGCAACAACAAGTGGTACATGAGTGATTGATTTTCACATAAAAGGGTTTTCTCATTTCAAAGAATCTTTGGCTAATGTTAATTTGTGGATTTTCATTCTTAAACTTAGAGAAAAATTGTGTTTGAGTCATATCTAAGAAATTTTTTCACACGATTCACGATTACGAGAACCTATTCTTCTTTTTATTGTATCTTCTATTCGATGACACCCTTGTGTTCTCATTCCAAAATTTTACAATTAATTATTTTAGAATATCATATGTATTCTTGTCTTTTCATGGAAGTCTGCTAGAGAAAGCCCAATAGTCAGTGTTATTGACTGACTCAAGACGTTTACGTCTCTCTCTTATTGCTTTCACTAGTGTTTTTCTATTTAGCTTCAAAGAACCTGCTTGATTTTATAATCAAGCGTTTATTAACTATTTTATCACTTATTATACAATTAGTTAGTGCATGTCATGTAGCATTACTATCTTTGGTGTGTCTTTGCCACCTATATTTTGGTATGCTTTATGTATGCGTTTTCAACAATTTACGCATTTTGATCAACAACATTAGATGCTCTTAACCCCAAGGTCTTCATTATAGGTCTCATCTTAATTAATTTCATCAATGAAACACATAATTGACATCTTTGTGTGTCATTTAAATTTTCAAATTAATTATCCCAAATTCCACTAGCTTTTCTTCTCGCATTTCTTTCAGACATTTTGTTAGGCATTGGTTTTATAATATTTTCATCAATTTCAATTAAGTGAATTGGTTTTCTTTGTGAAATGTAAGGAGGTGTTCTTAGAGGTGAAGATTCATTTACAAGGTTACTTTCTTCATTCAATGTTTTCATACAAATTTTGGGGTTAACATTTGGATTCTCAAGTAAGGGTTCAACAATTGGATTCATATCAATTTCTTAATCCATACCAACATTATCATTCAATTCAATGTCATTATTCATTGCAAAATCATTATTCTCTACATTTTCATGATGTATTTCATCCCAATTTTCTAATACATCAACTACATTTGATATAGTGGATGTACCTTGCCCTGCTCAAAGTTTTTACATTCTCTTCAATTTCTTTATTCTCTTCTCTTCCAATTTCTCCTAAGGTGTCTTATTCTTGACTTTCATCTTGTCCTTAGCTCGACGTTTATTGCCCATTATTAGAAAAAAAAACTAGTGGGGTAGGGGAAAAATGAAATACTAAAAAATCATGCAAGAATGTAGAGAAAATTGCAGACAAAATAGAATGTTTGCAAAATTCCCGTGAAAGAGATGAAAGGGACGTTGGGGGGCCAAAATATATAAAAAAGAAAAATGTGTACGCGTTTTACATTTTCTCTTTTCCCAAGCCATGCCTCAAGGCTTGGGATCCGGGTTTGATCCCAAGCCGAGGCAGACTCCTGTGCACAAACACAACAAACAACGAGTTTTTACAAGAAAATGTAAAAATAACACTTCCTATATGATAAATCAAAATAAAATAATCGATCCATTTAAAAAAATTATACCATGACGTAGAGCAGAGTCTCTTCTTTCTAAAAATATAATTTTTCAATTTTTTTGACTAATATAAGGTTTCCATATTATTTATTTTCTAACTATGCCTTTTTATAGCTATTTTTTGAAGTGTAAATATGTCTATCTTTCATGGTGTATCTTTTTTTGGGTGATCGAAATTTAAAAAATTTATACTAGCCCAAACTAGGCATAATTATATACATATTAAAAAAAAATCTAATTTTTGAATATTTTTGAAGTAGTTGGGGTGACGGTCAAAGCTCCATTATTTTTCAAAACATAAAATTTTTGTACTAGAAAAATCATAAATAAAAATATTTTCTAAAAAATCTTAAAAAAATGGAGCCCAAACTAGATGCTCCTAGCTATCTTTCTACTAAAGGGTTTTCAAAAATACTAAATGGTGCTCAAAAAATGGTGGGGGCACGAAAGTCACTCTATTATGTTTTTTAACAAAAATAGGAGCATCTATTGGTATTTTAGTTGTTTGACCCACTTAAAATTATCGTTTTCAATAAAATTTAGTAGCTTAGAAACTAGACTCAAAATGCTACGATTCATATTTCTACAACATCTTCCAATTTTGAGTGTAACTATTTCAAAAAACTCATACAAGTTGAAGTTTTTTTTAAAAAATGCGTCCACTTAAAACTCCCTTTTCGCCCCCAACTTGGTGCACTTACCCTACTATATAGTCCATACATGAACCATATGGTCATGATCTATGTTTTTACGGTCTTATACCTTTTATAGTCTAGGTTTGAAAATTATTGTGTGCTTCACATGCCTAGAAATGACCTTTTCGTAAGTCACTCGCTCACACAACTTAAGAATGGCTATAATCAATCAGTAACAAAGTACAAACCTAGAAACCTAAAAACCTTCATCAAAATATTGACAAACCAAAATTATAAAATATGTGTGTTGTGAGATTGGACTACCCTTAGCAGTAATATTCCTAGCTCTTAAACTAATCCCAAGTGTTCCACTATATTCCCTAATTACATGATCAAGCCTCATGAAGTTATCCTAAGTGCTTGTGCAAGTGTGAAAAACTAACTAACCCCTTATGGGTGCCCTAATATCTATGAAACCAAGACGGAAGAAGGAAAATGCACGGTATGGAATGTACCAACATGATAGTAGTTTGATGTGGTGTGCCTCAGCTACGTGACCTAACCCTTTATTCCTTTAAACCTTTCGACAATGTTTGAGTGACTTTGATCTTTTAAGACACAACTTTATGATCTTTGAATGCTTGGAAAAAAGGAAGTTACAATCTTTGATCTAGTTGAATGCTTCGTCTATATTAGGAATGTCTCTAATTGATGTGTAGTTGATTTAGGAAGATTTAAGGAACCCTTGATTTATTTTGGAATGATATTTATAATAGGATCTTGTAAGAGTGTTAAGTGAGTTATAAAGTGACATTGACATGTTTATATAACCTTTTCAGTAGCTGAAATTTATGATAAGGTTGGCCATAGGAAGATGAAATGACCCAATGAAGATATTTAAATTGAAACAGAGTTCAAGAAATTAAAAGGGAAGATTCATACAAAGTTAGCCAATATCGACCCTACATTCTAACCCGCTTGTATGCGATCTTGGAAAAAGTAGAGAAAAATGAAATAAGAAGTTGTGACATGAAGAACAAAGGTTGTTTATTACTTTGTCTCATAATATTCTTCTATTTGATGATAAAGCAGAGTGTAAAGATAAGAAAATCATACAAGAGCTAGAGAGATGAAGTGAGTGGATTTCAAATGTGAGCATTTGTCTCAAAGCAAGGGAGAGTGTTCAAACTTGGCATTACAATAATTTAGTGTCTACATTAATATGTAATTAATATCTAATCAATATGTACACTATACATTAATAAAATAATTTATAAATTATAATTTTTAGTTTAATTTTTTAATTAAAAATCATGACACAAAAAAGCAACATGAAATTTGATGCAAAAATTTTCATCAAAATTGTTAGAATAAGCACAAAATTCACAATTTGTTTTTTTCGACACAAAAAAATTGATGGAAAACGTTGTCAAGGACCTCTATTGTAAAATTTTTAATCAATATTAATATTCCTCTAACTATTTGTGACAAAATAAAGTTCCACATGAGGATCTTTTTCATGACTTAGTATTATTTTCATGATTTTTCGACACTAAAAATCAAAATCTACTAGTGAACCAATTACTCAATCACTTTAATACAAGAGGTAATTGGGATCAATTGAGTCTTATTAACATTTCATTTTTTTGTGAATTTGGGGCTCTATCATCCCTATTTACATTGCATATTCAACCAATTATACTCAAAAGGTTTAATATTGTAAGTGATTAGGGCTAATCAAGCCCCAATTAAAATTAGAGTCTCTCAATTAGCCTGCAAGGATCAATTATCCTATGATACATCTTAGAGATTGAACCAAATACTTTATTAATTTAATATGGTATGTATTTGGGGCTAATGAAACCCAATTGACAATTTTTTACGTGAATTATGGATATATTCATCTCAATTACATCCTAGATTAAATTAAAAGTATTTCAACATTTCTATATCATAAATGATTGGGATCAATGAAGCCCCAAGTTAACATTAAAATCTCAAATTTAGTTATTACTCGATCAATTTGCTACAATTGCATGTCACGCATTTCAAACCAATTATTCAATTGGTTTAGTAAGGATGCAATTAGGGCCAACTGATCCCCAATCAACATTAGATTGTCATTTCTAGTGTATTAAATCCATTGGCTCCAATTATAGCCAACATTGAGATAATTATACTTGAAATTTGTAATATAAATCTCAATTCAATCTACTTTCCCATATTTAGGTTCAAGGTATTAATCGCCCTAGTTGCATCGGAGATGAATCCATTACTTGAATGGTTCAATATGGTATGTAATTAGGTCCAATCAATCCCCAATTTGATATTATATTTTTACATTAGATTTTCATTTTTGTGAATTCCAACTCAATGGGCCCAAGTACATCCCAAATGGAGTCAATTACACTTAAAATGTTTGATATCGTAGTATCTAATCAAGGTCAATCAAGTCCCAATTGATGTTAGACTTTCTCATTTGGTTCAAGGGGATTAATTGGCCCTAGTTTCATAGTGGGGTTTTAAAAATTACTTGATTGGTTCACTTTGGATGACAATTGGGTCCAATCAAGTCCCAATTGACATTAAAATGTTGTTTTGGTGTATTAAGGCTTCATTGGCCAAAATTACATCTTGTATTGAACCAATTGTACTTGAAAAGTTCATTATTATACGTAATTTGGGCCAATCAATCCCTAATCAAAATTAGAATCTCCCATTTGGTCAGTAAGGTGTTATTGTCCCTAGTTACATACTAGATACCTAACGTATTACTCAATAGTTTCACTTTGGTACACAATTATCATCAATAAATCCTAAACATTAGTTCTTGTTTTGGTATATTAAGGCTCATTCAACCCCAAATACATTCCAAATTGAATAAATGTGACTTGAGAGGTTCAATCGTGTATGCAATTGTTTCAACCAAGCCCCAATTGACATTAGAATCACCCATTAAGTTGTAAGAGACTCAATTGCCCTAATTGCATACATGAGAATGAAAAAATTATATGATCATTTTTCAAACAAGTTTGTAACTAGGGCCAATGGGCCCTTAAAATGACTATAAATTGTCACTTTTGGTGCATGGGGCTCGATTGATCCCAATTACTTACTAGATTGAACAAATAATACTTAAAAGGTTCAATCTCTGATGCATGCAAATTGGGGTTAATAGAGCCCTGAATTGACATTATAATCTCCCATTTTTCTTTAAAATATAATAATACACAATGTATATTGTGGGACTACATATCAAGGTATAACGCACATTAGAATCTCTCATAAGGTTATTTTAATGCAAAATGTATGTATATTGCGGGACTACATATCAAGGTAATGTGTATGCATAACTTGAATTTGAATCACTAAAAACAAACATCTTGACTAAAAATGGTTTAGACTCTCGAGTCAAGTGGCTTGGACTCAAGCACACACACAATAGAACTTGTGTTCAGTAACTCAAAATGACAAAAACAACATCGCACTATGATTTAGACAACGATTTTTGTCAAGAAATTTCATGAAAAACATGAATGACATTGGGTTCAATCTCCTCTTTTTAAAATAGATTTCTTTTCAAATTTTGACTAGGTTAAGGTTTTTATCTTTATTCATATTTAAATATGTACTTTTGTATGCCACTAATTTAGGTGTATATCTTTCATTATGTATCTTTTACTTTGGTTATCTAAATTTGGAAAACATTAAACTACGAGCAAAATGCAATCTTACCTACATTAAAAAGATAATTTCCAATTACTTTTGAGGTAGATGAAGAATCATACTTAGCCATCCATTTTTCATAATTTTCAAGGTCTATTTTCTTGTAAAATTAATTTTAAAATATGTTTATTGAAAATTAATAAAACATTTCATGTGGTTGATACATTTATACTCCACTTTTTTCAACAATAATTAATAGTTTATAAACTAGACTCAAACAAGTTACATTGTTCTTATTACATCTTTGAATTTTTGATTGAGCAATGCCTAATTGGGCATTGGAATACATAGTTTAGTTATATTTTACGGTTAATTATAGAATTGATTTGTTTTCTATTTCAAAACAAGGTGGAAACTAGAAAAGATGGTAAATTTAAAACGGCTCGTGGATTATAATAGTATGAGATGTCAACACAAAATACTAGAAAAGATGGTAAATTCTAGAATTTGATTGATTTTATTCAATGCCTAATTGGGCATTGGAATACATAGTTAAGGGCATCCACGCCTAAGTTACGGAGGAACATATAGATTCAACGATACAAAGTATGTGAAGAAACTAAACCACTGAGAACCTTCAACTAAGCAGTTGCGGGTAAGGGGCATCCACGCCATCAAAGTCACTAGGGCATGATCTTGACCTCAACCGCTTGACTCTCCATGACTTGTATCTGGGCCTGCACTCGACAAGACTTGATCCCCGGTGAGCTCTGGTGAGAGCTAGCATCATCACCAATGGACCAAGGGCCTTTCAATACATCTTTGAATTTTGAGTTTAGGTATATCAAATATTTTGCTTTAAAACAAAACGTCATAAGTTTTGTGTTTAGCCCTCATTTATCCAGATGGTGGTGGTGGATTATAATAGTATGAGATGTCAACAAAAATACTTGATTTTAAATTTGACATCTATTTAGCAATATTTATTTTTAGTTGGAAAAAGAAAATGAAAATGAAAATCACATCCTAAACATAGAGTTAACAAAAAAAAAAAATTTACAAAGAAGGTGAGAGATTTGTTAATCAATAAGACCCTTCAAGAAATAAATTATGCATAACAAATCCAAGACAAGTTCCACAAGTGATTGATATATATTGTGTATTTTTCTTATAAATATATTTATAATATTTGTAATGTTATTATTTATCTTAAATTTGATACATCTATTTAATATTCACATATTAATTTAGTTTTTAAATTTAATATCAATGTTTTGGTCACTTAATTTTATTTTTGTTTATGATAAAATATTAAATGGAATGTGGGGCTCCTTTTCTTGAAGTTCATTTCTTATAATTTCCTTTGAAAAAATAAATTAAAAAATAGTCAAATCTTAACTATATTATAAATTGTGGAATCAATTTTTCCATAATTATATTAATAAAAATATTTTTAAAAATTAAAAAATATTATAAAATTATTAATCAATATAATATATAAAAATCCAACATAAAAATCTTTAATGTAATATCAAATAAACATATTTCTAAAATATTTAAGATTGGTGTACTCTACTCATACCCCACTGTCAAGAAAAGATTGAACAAATTTACTGGAGTGGAATGAAAAGATTGCACCTTATAAACTGTGTGAAACCATTACCGATCCAATTTACACGTCGACTTCACCTCTAAATCAGCAGAAACAATGGTCTTCACAGTCTATATTTAGATCTCTTGAAATTTGAAATGCTCATAGGAATCAACATTTAAATCTTATCCCATAATCAAAACTGATTTATGCTTTACTATATTTAAATGATCAGATAAAATCCCTCTCGTATGGCTGAAAAAGCCACTACAAAGCTTAATCCGTAACCATATTTATATTTATCCTTATCTATTTTCTCTGTTTTTCCTAATTTTAATTGGATAATGCAATTATGGAACGGATCATAATTAGAAAAGTTGGCAAAATCATGTTATATTTTACGGTTAATTATAGAATTGATTTGTTTTCTGTTTCAAAAACAAGGTGGAAACTAGAAAAGATGGTAAATTTAAAACGGCTCGTCTCACCCCAATTTGTATATAAATTCAACACTGGATAAGGTCTGTGTGCAGTTTTGTGGGAGGAGACGAGATTTTAGATCATTTATTTTCTTTTTTCACTCAGCCAAGAGGGCAGAATTTTTCTCTCAAATTTATAATTTTTAGAGTGGTTGTTGAGAATTTTGGTGCATCAGAATGGCAGCTACTGAATTGGGTAAGTAATCTTGACCTTGTTTCTTTTAAAAATAATTTTTTCTGGGTAATGGTGATAATCACAGGAATAGTAGAATGGATCTCATGTGTAAGTTGGTTGCATTCTTTTCGTAAGTTGGTAGCTTCTTTTTTACTTGGTAAATCTCAAGTGAGGTCACAGGGCATAATTTATAAACATGGGTCTCTGCAGTTGAGAATCATTATGTTTTTAATTTATTTATTTGATCTAACTGTGTATACATTCGTATTTCTGAGGTTTGGAGTCCTATACTGAACCCATCATCAGGATATAATTGTTGTTATAAATTTTTTTATCACATTCTTATATATATATAATTGATTGCGAAGCAATACAATTGGGCACTGGGCTATGTAGATTGGTATGATTATGACCTTTAGACCCTCCATTTCCCTAATAAACCGAAAGTTGACATTATTTTCATAATTAGCTAGGATGTAGAAGGCCATATTCTCAAGATTTTTGAACATGGATCAAGCCAGAATGAAACTTATAATGGCTTACACAACGGCCTAATTGATCTTGCTTAGATATTTTTAGGAGAACAAATCATGTTGATTCTTTTGAATAGATCTTTTGTTGCTATATTTTCAAGAAACGATCATGTAGAACTTTATGTAGGATATGGGTGCTGGTCCTATGCAGTTTTCTCATGGGTAATAGAACAATTGATAAAAAAATGTCCTGTGAAATTAAATATTAAGTTACTACAGTTTGTTTAAGTTTGATTTCTATGAATATAATTTTTCTCTTGATTAAACATCAAGATGATATACAAAAACCAGCGTGTGGGGCAAGGTGGTATCTGGATTCCACCAGGACTGCAATGATTCCTGCGGGTCTCACTAAATCTAGGGCACGTGTGGCAGTACCCATCATAGACTCATTGTTATTGATCCTCCAATAGCTAAAAAGCAGATCCGACGTGAAATTTTCCAGATCAGCTCTAGCGCATCTAAACTTAAAGATGACGTGGAATTTATAGTTACTTCCTTAGCTGGCTTAGCTCCAGCTGACGTGTACTTCTTCTAATTATGAGTTGTGTACTCTGCCAGTTTCTTGGGAGGTTGTATATATATGAGTATGGCTGATTGAAATGGGTTTACTTGTTAGAAGAAAATGGTGTTTACTTGACAGAAGGAAAGTTTGCTATTCGGCAGTTTACTTAGCAGAAGGGAATGGTTTTGCTTGACAGGAGGAAAGATTGCCATTCATGATGAGGGTATGACCTATAAACCCATTTCTATTGATCAAACTAAAAATCTACAATTTAAAATCACACATCAAATTTGTCTGCAATTTCTCTGATATAACGACAACTCAAGCCCTAAGTCATTGAAGAAAACTGAATCTTGAGGGCTACTATTGGGAATAAGAAATGGATGGTGAAGTAATATCCAATATACAGCATATGTGCACTTTGAGAGAGCCAGATAGACATGGTTTGTCAAGGGAATGCTGTGAATTTCATTTTCTAATGGCTTGTAGAAAACCAACATAAAATGTCTGTATATAGTTGACATAGGTTTGAGTGTTTCATCTCTGCCTCTGATTTATTTGGTCTATTTTTTCTTGATTAGGTAAATTCCTCTTAAAGGGTGTGCTTTGGTTTAGATGTCATGGCCTGCTTTGGGATTACACTTGGCCTCATTGGCCTCATTCATTGGGGTACGCCATAACCAGGGTCCAGAATTAGATGTACCACCCAGGTATTACACTTGGCCTCCATTGGGGTACACCATAACTAGAACTGGATGTAGTACCCAGGATTACGCTTGACCTCCATTGAGGTACACCATAACTAGAACTGGATGCACTACCCAGGGATTACATTTCGCATCCATTGAGGTATGCTATAACCGTAACTGGTTGTAATAAATGATTTACCACTTGAACTCATCCCATTTAACCTTTGGATTTCTTTCTTGGTGTTTTTTGGTGGGGGCAATCAAGGAGGTCAAAGGTTTTTACTTTTGGATAATCAAGGGTCTCTCGGCAAGTTGGGCTTAAACATAAATCGTTTGTCAAATAGCACCTGGTCTCAACCAATCAACCCAACCCAGCAGACCTACATAGGCTTTCTATTGATATATGAATAGAACTTAAATAAATTATATATGAAAACATGGAAAATAGTTTCTGGGAAACTTACTAGTTGCTAAATATAATATTTGAAAATTTGGTCAAAAATTAGCCTATTGATTGAAAATACCCTAGTAAAATTGGGCCCTGGATCTGTACCAGTTCATGTCTCTTGTCTCTAATGGGAGTTCCTTTGGCTAGGACCTTACTTTCAATGGGTTATTTGTATCATATGGTTTTATCCAATAAGGATACTTTGTTGTTTTAGTTTTTGTAGATATTTCTAGCACTCCTACTTGCTGTACTTTTGTATCATATTGACTTGCATTTTTTCATTTGTGGACTATTGTTTTGCTTTTATTTTTTAACTTACCTGCTCTATTTTCAAATTGGTGCATTACGTACTCCCATTGCACAGGTTTTTTTCTGGGAGTAAATTAATTTGAACTAGATTATCTTTTTATGTGTATTCAGTACAATGAAAGGTTCATCTTTCTGTAAGAAAATTCTATTGATCTAGATTCAAGAGGTGTTCATGTTCTCCTAATATTATTGCATTGGTTTTTGACTCTTTTTGAACTGTATCATGCCTTAGCAGATTCAAACAGCATTACAGATTTGAAGAATGAGAACAATCCTGCTGAGAATTCCGATTTGATAGTCTCCTTTGGGGAGATGCTCATTGATTTTGTCCCAACAGTCTCTGGTGTTTCATTGGCGGTGGCGCCGGCCTTTAAGAAGGCCCCAGGGGGTGCACCAGCAAATGTTGCTGTGGGGATAGCCAAGCTTGGAGGTCATGCAGCATTCATTGGGAAGGTATTGTAACTAGGCTGCATTTGTCTGTCTTAGGGTGCCTTTCAGTAGTATATAAATGAGGCAAAAATTCGTAAGTTTGGATTTTCTAACTGTAATTTGTTATAAAATCAATGCTCTCTGGACCCTAATATCATTTTTTTCAATCTTATCTACTGTTCATTTCTTGTGGTATAGAAAATCTACCCTGTCATTACTGCTCAATGTTAATCCTGCCTCTCTTCTTTCATCTGTTTGCAATATGACATATCAATTTTGCCATAATGTTTCTCTTCTATGGTAACCCAGCAACACAATTGAACACATTTCATCTGTGGCAGGTTGGTGATGATGAGTTTGGACATATGTTGGCAGACATTTTAATGGAAAATGGTGTGGTTGACAAGGGACTCTTGTTTGATATCAATGCTAGAACAGCACTTGCATTTGTAACGTTGCGTAGTGATGGTGAACGTGAGTTCATGTTCTATCGTAATCCCAGTGCTGATATGCTCTTGACAGAGGCGGAACTTGATAAAGATCTGATCCAACAGGTATGTGTTTAGTAGGAATCATCTTAAGTCTAATGTGTTGATGCCAAATCTATTAAATATTTGAAACATAAGAGAAATGATCAAGTTGGGGTCAAACAAGATAGAAATTATATACATCAAATGAAAAAGGTTTTGAACTTCGAATTACATTCAAGTTGATCACAGAATTTCTCATATTCTGGAAACAAAATTAATGCCCATAATTGTACCTGAAATGTGCAAAGTTATTTTTGCTTGGCCTAGACTACTAATTTTGGGTTATGGAATACTGAAGAACAATTTGATGGCATTCCTTTGACAAACATCAATTGAAACTCTAAACAAAATTTAGATATGTTTTAATTTAGTTTTGAGTGTTTTTTTCTTTGCAGTGCAACAACGAATATAGTTTTTTAGATACATCTGTTTAAAAGTTATTGTCCAATATTTCGAATGCATCTACTGGATCCATCTTCAAGTGGGGTGCATTGGCTTCAACTCTTACTCCCCTCCCTTGAAGATAGATCCAGTTGTTGGATCCAAAATATTGGCAAGTAACCATTTTGAGCTGATGTATCCAAAAGACTTTTATTATTCATGTTTGAAATATATTCAATTTGTGAAAAGACAAATTCATGTTTTTGTTTTTCATGTGTACGATGGAGGGTGGCAAATTGAGGTTGATTGATGTATTCTTTTGTTTTCATTTTTCAGTTGTCATCAAATTCAGTAAAATTCAGCTTGTTTGTTTTACTTGTAAGATGTTATCTTAGTCTGTTCATAGGATTCTCTGAATATCAGGGCTGAAGCTATTTTGAAATTCTATTTTTGTTGATGGAAACCTTTTAGTAGCTCTGAAACAATTCTTCTTACACAGATTGTCTCTTGTTTGCAGGCTCGGATTTTTCATTATGGATCAATAAGTCTTATTACAGAGCCATGCAGAACAGCTCATCTTGCAGCCATGAAAATGGCAAAAAATTCTGGCGCTCTCTTATCTTATGATCCTAATGTTAGATTGCCATTGTGGCCCTCTCCTGAACAAGCTAGGAAAGCCATTTTCAGTATCTGGGATGAGGCGGATGTGATTAAGGTACTTTTAAAAACATTTTCAATAGTATCTTAATAAAACAATTGATTCCATGTATCCAATTGGAAATGCTACAAATAGTGAAAAGTTTCTACATCCTTCCATCCATTTCTGCCTGTTTGCATATAAATCATCATTGCCAGAGACTTATTAGCATTTTGTTTCTACAGGTCAGTGATGACGAAGTAGCTTTCCTTACAAATGGGGAGATTATGAAAAGGATGAAGTAATCGAGACCCTTATGCATCCAGGACTCAAGTTACTGCTTGTAACTGAGGGAGAAAAAGGCTGCAGATACTATAGCAAGGTTAGTATCTGTGATTAACAGAGCAATACAGAGTTTATGTTGAAGATGTTATCAACCTCTGTTATATTCTTTTTCTTTTCCATGGCTGCTGCTGCTGTTTCTCATGATTAATAGTATCAGCCATGCATTCAGAGAACATGGTGTGCTGAAATGTTGTTATAATTGACTTCAAAAATGAAACAGAGTCCGGCATCTTACCAATTAAGGTTAAACTATAATGGTTCTGGAATCATCACTATATTTCTATCAATTTGGGAAGAAAATTTGTTCACTTGATTCTTGATGTTGTTAACCTTTCTTGTTTGGTGTGGCTGCCATATCTATTATCTAGCTCTTTCTGATCATGCTATTTTTATATATAGGGTTTTCGGGGAAAATAAATGGCTTGGCAGTGAACACGGTTGATACAACAGGTGCTGGTGATGCATATGTTGCAGCACTTCTTACTGAATTGGTCAAGGATATGTCATTGCTTGAGGTAATTCTAGTCTACATTGTACTACCATGAATTTCCTTCTTGACAAGGAAATACAAGTGAAGAACAATGCTGATCTGTTGTGTGCATAAGTGATAGCATTTTGTGTCTCTTGCTTTTACGTTTAAAAGCACACTGTTATTATAATGTTTAACTTCTGATGCCCGTGTGAGGTAAGATGGTTTTATCTCAAGGCCTTCTTGTCTCGATTTGACTAGCATTCTGGGGTGTGACATCTTCCACCCATTTTTTTTTAATGATAAACAATGAACTATTTCTTTTCTTATATATAAAAGTGTGTTTTTCAATAAAAAAAAGATTTCCAATTGTTTTTACCTTGCACTTGATCAGTCTAATATGCAAGAACAAGTTCTCTGCAGTCCTTTAGCAAGATATGTTTGAAACCCCTTCATTTGTATTCTTCTCAATGTTCCCCTTTATCTTTTAGAATTTACCATCATATTATTCTCAAGTAATGTCAGCCATCTCATTTTTAGGTTCTAGGGTTAGCTTCATGTATCCTCCTCTTGGAGAAAGATTACCATGTTCCATTATGAATATTTTGGGTGATTAATCAATTTCACTGCATGAACAGGACGAGAAGAGATTGAGGGAAGTACTTCTTTTTGCCAATGGTGCTGGTGCGATAACGACAACAGAAAAGGGTGCAATCCCTGCATTGCCTGATAGAGCTGCTGTAATGAGCCTCTTGAGCAAGACTCAAGCTTTATAAGACTGCCAGAATGACATGGACTTTGTTCTGAAAATAAATTGTGGTGTCATCGGTCATGGAGGGCAGGGTGGATAGGCCTCTATTTCAGTGTGTTTGTTTGATGAATTGTTTTGAAGTATAGGAATATCATATTTAGTAACCACAACTGTTTTGGGTTAATTCATAATTCTGAGATAATTCAGTATCTTGTCTTGGTTGTAAATGTGGATATCTACATGTATCTCAGATTAAAAAATTATCTTTCTTCTGATGTGTTTGGTGTTAACCTTTGAATATTCAATTGTCACTATTATTGTTGAATTGGATCCAAATATCTTGTGTGTGTATAAATAAATAAACCAGCATTCATCCTTATTTAGTGTTTTGTGTTAACTTTTAAATATCCAATTGTAACCATTATTGTTAAAAGAGACAAACTATTCTTTGAAAAAGGGTGTAGAAATTATACCCAAAATGTCGGAAGGAAAAATATGCAACACAGCTGCATTCAGATATACTTTTAAAACTCTTACTTGTGGAAATCTCAAAGAACTAAGAGATAATATCTTAAGTAAAAAGATTAACATATATCACAGCAGCATTCATCCTTCCTTATTTCGCAAAGAAAGATCCAACACATGTATTTGATTAGTTTGTGTTAAAGATTTAATGTTTTCCTAGTCCATATGAATTGATAGTGAAATTACGGTGTATCTATTATTCACTCAATGTTTCAGATCAACACCGTTATTCATCATGAATAGAAAAAGACATGGTAGAATGACAGACCTATGCTTCCTTAAATAGGGAAGAAAAAAAGAAAGAAAATGGTCACAAAAGATATTAAAAGAGAGGATTGAAGCCATTGCGATTCACCTTCTTAAATAAAGAAGAAAGAAAGAAATAAAATGGCCGCATGCGGTCTTAAAAGAGAGGGTAGCAATTGTGTAATGAAATTACTTAGGTAGATCTGAATATCAGTAGAAATATAACACCAAATAACACCAAAATGTAGAGAAATGATCACAAGATGCAAGTAGAATAACTTAGCCACTTCGAGGGGGCAACCTCCAAACCATACAATAAGACTCAAGTACTCAATATGATGATCATATCCTACTCTCTAACTCCTATATATACCCTACTATATTATCTAAAGCCCTAAGGCTAACCCACTAAGCATATGAAAGCATAAATAATTATGATATGACATGATAAGAGATTATGTTAGCCATAGGTTGGCTATCCATATCTTGATATATGAATTAGGGTTAAAGGTGTAGCATGCCCCTCCCCTTCAAAGCAACATTGTCCCCAATGTTGGTAAGCTCTGGATGTTTCTTTCAGAATGCTTCATCCTCCCATGTTGCATCTTCAATGTCCAAATTCTTCCATTTGATCAGATACTTAGTGATGACCCTTGTCCTCAACTTCTTAGTGCATGTCTATAGGATTCCTTTAGGTTCCAAGATGATACGTCCCTCTTCATCAAGCTCTGGTAATATTGATTGAGAAGAAACCTTCTGTCTAATGACCTTCATGCAAGAAACATGGAAAATTGGATGTATTTTACTTGACCGAGGAAGCTCCAGTTTATATGCCACACTACCAATTTTTTTCAACACTTGATAAGGCCCATAGTATTTGGGTGAAAGCTTGTTATCTTTTTTCTATTGTTTTAAAGATAGTTGCGTATATGGTTGCAATCACAAAAACCAGTCTCCAACTTCAAATTTTCGTTCATCGTGGTGCTTGCTAATCAACTTGTTGCTTCATGTGGTTTTGTGCCATGACCAAGTTATCTTTAGGCTAGAGAGAACCTCTTGTTGGTGTTGAATGTGATCCTCATTGATCTTACTTTAGGTTGGACCCTTAAATTAGAAGTGAGGGATGGTGGATGGTAATCGTATAATGCCAGGAATGGGGACATTTTGGATGAAGTGTGAAATGAAGTGTTATACCACCATTCTGCAAGTGGTAACTAGTTAACCCATCTCTCTTGCTTATCTAAAGTAAAGCATCATAGATACCCCTCCAAACATTTGTTTACTACCTTGTTGGACCCCTAAAAAGTAACTAAGTACCTAGGGCATGAAGCCTTGTGGTATGCGGTGAAAGGGCACGAAGGCACACACAAAAGTAGTCCTTAGAGAGGTGCAAAGGGTCACGCTAGGACAGATTGGAGTTAGGACTTAGTAAAGTTTTGGATAAAATAGAAAAAGACACGCATAAGGAGCGAATGGAAAAGTGACCAGATACAGATGTGGATAAGCTATGAAGACTTACGGTCCAAGTAAAGGATATTCCAAGGAATCATTACGGTTATCATGGAAGGATAAGGGGTCGAGGTTGTTAAGGATTAGCTAGCATAAGCATGCTAAAGACACTCGATTGAAGGAAACACATGGCGACACCTAGCAGGTTCCTAGGTAGTGGTAGAACAAACATGAGAAGATTCTAGTAGGCCTTCGTAGGTGATGATGAATGGTTAGGAGAAGATTCCTTCGATTGCTTGATATAGAGGATCATTCCTAGAAGAAGGTGTGGGTGAGGAGTAAGAGAGAAGAGAGGAATGGGAGAGAATAATGTAGTGTATAATCAGAGAGCTTTGGAATGTAAAGAAATATTTTGCTATTATGAACTTTATCATGGATGGAACCTCTAAATGTAATCTTAGCTATTGTATTTGAATCATCAATATAATGAAGCAATTTGTAATACCCTGGCAATGAGTCCTAATGTGTTTTCCCATTTGTTCATGTGGGTGTTATTGGTTTCCTCAATGTTGTTTCGTGACTGTTTCTACTTTTAATTGATCATGTTAAATATGTGTTTAGAGTATATCTTCTAGGAGTATAAGCTTACATCTAAAATACTATGGATAAATGCACTCATTCTTTGGTTATATTGTATCATCATGTTAATAAAACACATTCTCACGAAGCTCACATAAAGAAGGGGCCTGACGCTGCGTGCGCCTCGGGTGAGCTTCCAAGCTAGGACTGGATGTTATGCCGATGTGCCTAGGATTGGTTGCTTTAAAATAGGCTATGGTATTAGAGACTACATTTTGGTTCCATTACAGGACCTCTTTTCAAAGCTGTGAGAATGATGTGTGATGACAGAGCACTTGACCTTGGACAGTGTCAAAGCATGGTTTAAGAGCACGGAGGATGAGTTTGCTAAGAGATTTAGTATTGGACCTGAGTTTGATGCATGTAAATGGGTAGAAAAACATCGTATCATGAGCTATATGAGACCCTTTTTTGTTTTCCAATAGAGTTGTATGAATGGCTTTTAGCATATGCATCTAGATCAAGTGGTACTATAGATCTCGTGTGGACCCAAGATGAATATCAAAGGCTGCAAGATGCTGA
Source organism: Taxus wallichiana var. yunnanensis (assembly GCA_018340775.1). Taxonomy (NCBI): domain Eukaryota; kingdom Viridiplantae; phylum Streptophyta; class Pinopsida; order Cupressales; family Taxaceae; genus Taxus; species Taxus wallichiana. The sequence goes on along the minus strand of CM031243.1, from coordinate 476,597,023 downwards.
CCTAACTTGGGCATGTGTTGTTGATCATTTGTGGAAAAGAGCTTTGACAAATTATACCTAGAGTATGCTATTTCTACTTATTCTTGTCCTGAGGTTGTTGAGTTTAAGTTCTGAAGGGAGCCTAGAGGATCATTTCTGCATGCTATGCCTTTAGCTATGAAGATCCTGATCGTTACTTTGAGTTTGGAAGCATTTCCTATGGTGGCTAAGATTCTTTTGAGCGTTGGGTAAGGAAGCTAGAGTGGAGGAAGATGACAGACATTGTGGCTGAAAAAGAGAGAGAGGAGAGAAGACTCAAGTATAGTGAAGCATGTGAAAGGAAGTTGGCTAGACAATGCAAGGTTGCAGGAGTGATGGATTTATGGAGGAAGATGTTGTGGGAAGGAATTGAGGTTCACATGGAGGATGTGGAGCTGAGCGAGCGATCTGCTACCCCATCTCGACAAGTGTGGAAGAGAGATCCCTTCAGCTTCTGATGAGAGTTCATCTCTTGGAGAAAGGAGAGTCATTGGTGTGCATATGAATCTTCCTGGTGACCAACCCACGGAAATTAGTCTTCCAAATCAAGAGATAAGTATTGCTAACATAGTTGGTATTGGTGGGAGTGACTGATCTGCACCTAGGAGATATAACTTTTCATTTGGTACATCTATGGCTGCATAATCATTTCTGTGTTTGGAGGGATATTGTCCTGGAACAACGTTTAGACAAAATGTAAGTACACAAAGCTTGGGTATCACATCTGGGAGTGGCATGGGACACACATCTGGTAGCGGTGTAATATCACAAACTATTGGTGTGCAATTCAGTGGAACATTGGGAACATTAGGTGTGACCACTTTAGGCCCATTACCAACTACAAGGAGGTGGATCGGTGGTATAGGACCGGAGGACTTGGTGGGCCTAGGGATCGGTGGATTAGGAGGAACAAGACCTAGTGGATCTAGTGGTGGAGGAAACACTAGAGGGAATCAAGGTTCTGGGTCAGGTGGACAAGGGCCTCAACCACCTCAGCAAGTGTTTTTGAAATGTCTTTACATCTACTAGACTATAAAGGTGTTGAGGATGCTGTAGAACATGTACACAAGTGTGAACTGCTATGGCATGCGAAGGGGATCACTACCCTAGAGAAAAAGGCAAGCCATTTTGTAACAATGTTACAAGGGCGTGCGCAGAGTTAGTACCAAAATTATGACCCCCATCAGATGATGGTAGATTACATCGCATTGCGGAATGCCTTTTTAGCATAATTTCATATCCCGAGTTTGAGCAGAAGAGCATCAAAGCTCAAGGAGATTCAATAGGGTATGACAGAGAGTGTGTAGGAATACGACGTGCGTTTTAAGACTCTCTTGTCAAAATTTTCTTATGACATTCACCCTTCAGCATGCTCAGTGGTTTGTTGGAGGGTTGATAACACCGTTTAGGAGACCTCTTTCGCACAAGACTTTCACATACCCGCGCGAGGCCTTGGAGGCTACCCTACATGGTGAGGATGTTAGAAGTGTGGATACCATTGTTAGTACCTTTCTTGAGGCTCAGATTACTATAATGGCAAAGCATCCTGGAAAATTTATCTCGTGAACTCACCACATGAGACTCATGCAATGGTTTATAATGCACGGATTATGAGGTAGAAGGTCATATAAAGGACGTTTCCCTCGGAGATCGGTGTGTGCCATGATGGTGGAATGTGAATTTTTCCACAAAGATCAGAATGCAAGTAGGTTCCCATTACTGCAGTGTGCAATCCGTAAAAATGTGTCTTGTTATTGCAAGATTTGCACCTCTACTACTCATGACACCAAGGATTGTAGATTGATTGACCAGATACATGATGCCATTGATATTGGTGTGTGCCAAACCATCCTCGCAAACAATTCCAAAGACAATGGTCATCACTATGAAGGGCACGTAGATGGAGGGGCGCGTGGAAGAAGTTTCCAAGGATGATTTCATGGTCGTGGTAACCGCGGAGGAAGTAGTGAGTTCTCACATGGGACGTGTTACAATTGTGGATCCACGGAGCACTACAAGCATGATTTCCCCAATCTGCTACAATGCTCGTGGTGTGGAAAGAAGCACAAGTATGAGGAGTTCCAGAGTTATTTGAGCACATGAGCCAGAATACCAAAAATACAAAGGTGTCGGAATGGTAAGCGTAAAGAAGGCCGATTCACAATGGATGCCAAGTGTGGCACACGATTGAGAACTAGGAACTAGAATCGGCATTTACTAGTTATTTGAGCCGAGGCTGCTCACATGAGGGAAGTACCAAGGCAGAGACTTTTGGTTTTTAGAGAAGAAATGTTACATGGAAAGTATCCAAACCCTATTCATCAGGAATAAGTGTATCAAGAAACCATGGATGTAATTTGAAGTCTACAAGGAGAGATTTAGTGTCTAAAGGAGCGATCAAAGCAGTGAACAAAAGAAGATTGTAGAGGCTCCACAGAAGGACCTAGATGAGGTCAAGGAAGTATGCAAAATTCTTGAGGCAAGAGAACATCATTCCTTTGCTAGGGGAATAGCTGGGGGAAAAGTACCACGCGTCGGAGGAGAGTGTAAGAGGCAGGTTATGCATGTTAACCTTCCTCCCCACATTCTTGATTATGATAAGGAGATTACCTTGAATGTTGTTGTTGATGGATGGCTCCTGAGAAATATTTTGATAGACATGGGTGAAAAAGTTAATGTCCTCACTCTAGATGCATGACATCAAATGGGAAGGCCCCCATTACAACCATCTTCAAATGTGTTTTATATGGCTAACAAGACAAAGGCAATGCCCATTGGTGTATTGAAGGATGATGTTATCACTATCCAAGGGTGAAGTTCATTAGGGATTTTTAAGTCTTGGTGTTAGACAAGGAGACAACTTTCCAAAGCATTGCTTGGGCACCCTTGATGTTATAAGAACAATGATGACCTACGGCTCAACAAGGGGTACATAAGTTCTAAAACACAAGGAAGAACATGTTATCATCCCCTTGACATATGGGAAGTCAGCACCCTATATTGAGCCCTTGGAAGAAGAAGTTCTTTATAGAATCTATGTGCACTCTATCAGGGACCCTGATGTGATTCACCCTACGGAGGGAGTTATTCAATTTGAAGATGCCCAATCCCTGAGTGATACAACTAGTATGGCATGTGACAATTGGGTGCACATGACTTATGAGTTAATTGGGTGAAATTTAAGAGGCTCTGTGAAAAGAATAACAAAGGCACACTTAGTCGAGTGCACTTGGGAGGGAAGAGGTTGCCAAGTTATTTTGGAGGGGCCTACCCTAAAATGTTCTTACGAGAAATGGAGACCCAATGGAAAAATGAGATTAAAAGGAGAGGGATGCTCGGTTATAATTTTCTTGGGACTTGAGCACATTGGTGAGCGACACATCATGATAGCCTTCTAGAATGACGTGAAGTAAGAATCACATTCTCTGTTAGGTTTTTCCAAAGCAAAGCACCCACTGCAACATAAGACTACCATGGAAAGGAACCCTCCTTGTTTCACATCCAAGCATGTGAGAAATCATGGATGGGAGCCGCAGAGGCCTTGCCACCTTCTTCATGGGTTCATAAGTTGTATTCCACCTTACAAGGCTATGCGTGCGCATGGTACATTCACTCGAGACACGCCGTCGGCCCAGAAATGGGAGGAGTTGATGGTTGACCTCCTTCAAGCTTTCAAATATCAAAGTATCAAGCCATCAATGGATAAGGTGTTGCGTGTTATTAAGCACCTTACAATGGGAGAGTGTCATGGTGGAGGACAAAATACTATAGTTATGTAAGGATATTACTTGTATAAATCGAACATATATATGAGAATAACATGAGAGAACAACAAAATATAGATAAATGATGAAAATATGCTCATATAATAGCTTTTCCACTTGAGGGGCAACCTCCAATACCACTTCGAGGGGTAACCTCCAAACCATACAATAACACTCCAATACTCAATATGATCATTAACTATAACCTTCTAATCCCTATATATACCATTCTAACCTATGGCCACACCGAGGCCGACCTCCTAAGCATAATAAATCATAAATGAATGATATAATAAGATAAGGGGATGTGTGCCACATGTCGGCATCTCCATCAACCCATATACATTATAATATTATATCCAAGATACATAGCATTGCCTCCTCTTTGACATGTTTCGTCCCGAAACATAAGAAGAAGCCATATAATGAGTGTGCTTTAAATTATTGCGCACTTGTCACCAAAATCGATCATCCAACCACCCATATGAAATCCTATCCTATGTAGAAGCTTCATCATCAACATCTTCTTCTTCTACTTTTTCTTTTTCTTTTCTTCTTCTTCTTCTTCTTCTTCATCTTTCTTCTTTTTTTGCCCATCCGTCCATGAAAACTTGTTCCAGTTCTGCAAAGACCAATTAGACTTTTCCTTTTCTAACTTAGAAAATAAAATATGTGTAGGGCCACTAATCCAAAACTTGAATAACAAAATATCTGATGGTTTAGAGAGTTTATCCCTAAATTTGTTCCACCATTCTCTAGCATTAATCCTACCATCTTAAAAAAAAAAGCTACCATCCCCATGATCCACAAAACTAGGGTTTTAGGAATTCTGAAAATATTTCGGTAGATGAGATAAAAACACAAAGAACAAACCCAAACTGAAATTTCAAGAGCTTTCCGAAAATATAAATTTTACTAAAAAATACCACAATTTGCTTCCTAAAAAGTGAATTTATGAAAAACCTAAAACACCAATAACATCCGCAAAAAAGATCCAATGGAGCTGAAATTTTCATATATTTTGACTTAGAGTGTTTCCAAATTATGATGCAAAAATTGGGAAAAAATTCGATACCCTCTTCAAGATATATTCGAAACAAAAAATTAGGGTTTTTGCCCTAATTTTGGCCGAAATCATTGCTCTGATACCACTTGTAAGGATATTACTTGTATAAATCAGAACATATATAGCAAGAATAACATGAGAGAACAAAAATATAGATAAATGATGACAATATGCTCATATAATAGCTTTTCCACTTCGAGGGGCAACCTCCAATACCACTTCGAGGGGTAACCTCCAAACCATACAATAACACTCAATACTCAATATGATCATTAACTATAACCTTCTAATCCCTATATATACCATTCTAACCTATGGCCAATACTGAGGCCGACCTCCTAAGCATAATAAATCATAAATGAATGATATAATAAGATAAGGGGATGTGTGCCACATGTCAGCATCTCCATCAACCCATATACATTATAATATTATATCCCAAGGTACATAGATTGCTCCCTCTTTGACATGTTTCGTCCCGAAACATAAGAAGAAGCCATATAATGAGTGTGCTTTAAATTATTGCACACTTGTCACCAAACTCGATCATCCAACCACCATATGAAATCCTATCTGTGTCTGCAATTTCATCATCAACATCTTCTTCTTCTTCATCATCAACATCTTCTTCGATTCTTCTTCTTCTTCTACTTCTTTTTTCTTTTTCTTTTTCTTCTTCTTCTTCTTCTTTTCTTGCCCATCTTTTTGCCCATCCATGAAAACTTGTTCCAGAGTTCTGCAAAGACCAATTAGACTTTTCCTTTTCTAACTTAGAAAAGAAAATCATGTGTAGGGCCACTAATCCACAACTTGAATAACCAAATATCTGATGGTTTAGAGAATTTATTCCTAAATTTGTTCCACCATTCTCTAGCATTAATCCTACCATCTCCAAAAAAAGCTACCATCCCCATGATCCACAAAACTAGGGTTTTAGGAATTCTGAAAATATTTCGGCAGATGGATAAAAACACAAAGAACAAACACAAACTGAAATTTCAAGATCTTTCCGAAAATATAAATTTTACTAAAAATACTGCAAATTACTTCCTAAAAAGATAATTTATGAAAAACCCTAAAACACCAATAATATCCGCAAAAAAGATCCAATGGAGCTGAAATTTTCATATACTTTGACTTAGAGTATTTCCAAATTATGATGCAAAAATTGGGAGAAAATTCGATACCCTCTTCAAGATATACTGAAACAAAAAAATTAGGGTTTTGCCCTAATTTTGGCCGAAATCGCCGCTCTGATACCACTTGTAAGGATATTACTTGTATAAATCAGAACATATATAGCAAGAATAACATGAGAGAACACCAAAATATAGATAAATGATGACAATATGCTCATATAATAGCTTTTCCACTTCGAGGGGGCAACCTCCAATACCACTTCGAGGGGGTAACCTCCAAACCATACAATAACACTCCAATACTCAATATGATCATTAACTATAACCTTCTAACCCCTATATATACCATTCTAACCTATGGCCAATACTGAGGCCGACCTCCTAAGCATAATAAATCATAAATGAATGATATAATAAGATAAGGGGATGTGTGCCACATGTCGGCATCTCCATCAACCCATATACATTATAATATTATATCCCAAGGTACATAACATTGCCTCCCTCTTTGACATGTTTCGTCCCCGAAACATAAGAAGAAGCCATATAATGAGTGTGCTTTAAATTATTGCACACTTGTCACCAAGCTCGATCATCCAACCACCATATGAAATCCTATCCTGTGTAGCACTTCATCATCAACATCTTCTTCTTCTTCTTCTTCTTCGATGTTGCTTTTGCTTCTGATTCTTCTTCTTTCTTCTTCTTTTTCTTTTTTCTTCTTCTTCTTCTTCTTCTTCTTCGTCTTCTTCTTCTTTTGTTGCCCATCTGTCCATGAAAACTTGTTCCAGTTCCTGCAAAGACCAATTAGACTTTTCCTTTTCTAACTTAGAAAATAAAATCTGTGTAGGGCCACTAATCCACAACTTGAATAACCAAATATCTGATGGTTTAGAGAATTTATCCCTAAATTTGTTCCACCATTCTCTAGCATCAATCCTACCATCTCCAAAAAAAGCTACCATCCCCATGATCCACAAAACTAGGGTTTTAGGAATTCTGAAAATATTTGGTAGAGATGATAAAAACACAAAGAACAAACCCAAACTTAAATTTCAAGAGCTTTCCGAAAATATAAATTTTTCTAAAAAATACCACAATTTGCTTCCTAAAAGTGAATTTATGAAAAACCCTAAAACACCAATAATATCCGCAAAAAGATCCAATGGAGCTGAAATTTTCATATATTTTGACTTAGAGTGTTTCCAAATTATGATGCAAAAATTGGGAAAAAATTCGATACCCTCTTCAAGATATACTTGAAACAAAAAATTAGGGTTTTTGCCCTAATTTTGGCCGAAATCGCTGCTCTGATACCACTTGTAAGGATATTACTTGTATAAATCAGAACATATACAGTAAGAATAACATGAGAGAACACCAAAATATAGATAAATGATGACAATATGCTCATATAATAGCTTTTCCACTTCGAGGGGGCAACCTCCAATACCACTTCGAGGGGGTAACCTCCAAACCATACAATAACACTCCAATACTCAATATGATCATTAACTATAACCTTCTAACCCCTATATATACCATTCTAACCTATGGCCAATACTGAGGCCGACCTCCTAAGCATAATAAATCATAAATGAATGATATAATAAGATAAGGGATGTGTGCCACATGTCGGCATCTCCATCAACCCATATACATTATAATATTATATCCCAAGGTACATAGCAGCATCTCCTCTTTGACATGTTTCATCCTCAAACATAAGAAGAAGCCATATAATGAGTGTGCTTTAAATTATTGCACACTTGTCACCAAACTCGATCATCCAACCACCCATATGAAATCCTATCTGTAGCAACTTCATCATCAACATCTTCTTCTTCTTCTTCTTCTTTTCGATGTTGCTTTTGCTTCGATTCTTTTTCTTCTTCTTTTTCTTTTTCTTTTTCTTCTTCTTCTTCTTCTTCGTCTTCTTTCTTCTTCTTTTGTTGCCCATCTCGTCCATAAAACTTGTTCTAGTTCCGCAAAGACCAATTAGACTTTTCCTTTTCTAACTTAGAAAATAAAATCTTGTAGGGCCACTAATCCACAACTTGAATAACCAAATATCTGATGGTTTAGAGAATTTATCCTAAATTTGTTCCACCATTCTCTAGCATTAATCCTACCATCTCCAAAAAAAAGCTACCATCCCCATGATCCACAAAACTAGGGTTTTAGGAATTCTGAAAATATTTGGTAGATGAGGATAAAAACACAAAGAACAAACCCAAACTGAAATTTCAAGATCTTTCCTGAAAATATAAATTTTACTAAAAATAATGCAATTTGCTTCTAAAAAGAGAATTTATGAAAAAACCTAAAACACCAATAATATCCGCAAAAAGATCCAATGGAGCTGAAATTTTCATATACTTTGACTTAGAGTGTTTCCAAATTATGATGCAAAAATTGGGAGAAAATTCGATACCCTCTTCAAGATATACTCGAAACAAAAAAAATTAGGGTTTTTGCCCTAATTTTGGCCGAAATCGCTGCTCTGATACCACTTGTAAGGATATTACTTGTATAAATCAGAACATATATAGCAGAATAACATGAGAGAACACCAAAATATAGATAAATGATGACAATATGCTCATATAATAGCTTTTCCACTTCGAGGGGGCAACCTCCAATACCACTTCGAGGGGGTAACCTCCAAACCACACACAATAACACTCCAATACTCAATATGATGATTAACTACAACCTTCTAACCCCTATATATACCATTCTAACCTATGGCCAATACTGAGGCCGACCTCCTAAGCATAATAAATCATAAATGAATGATATAATAAGATAAGGGGATGTGTGCCACATGTCGGCATCTCCATCAACCCATATACATTATAATATTATATCCCTAAGGTACATAAGATTGCATTCTCCCTCTTTGACATGTTTCGTCCCGAAACATAAGAAGAAGCCATATAATGAGTGTGCTTTAAATTATTGCACACTTGTCACCAAACTCGATCATCCAACCACCCATATGAAATCCTATCCTGTAGAATTTCATCATCAACATCTTCTTCTTCTTCTTCTTCATCATCAACATCTTCTTCTTTCTTCTTCTTTCTTCTTCTTCTTCTTCTTCTTCTTCTTCTTGCCCTTCTTCTTCTTTTGTTGCCCATGTCCATAAAAACTTGTTCTAGTTCCCGCAAAGACCAATTAGACTTTTCCTTTTCTAACTTAGAAAATAAAATCTTTGTAGGGCCACTAATCCACAACTTGAATAACCAAATATCTCGATGGTTTAGAGAATTTATCCCTAAATTTGTTCCACCATTCTCTAGCATTAATCTTACCATCTTCCAAAAAAAAGCTACCATCCCCATGATCCACAAAACTAGGGTTTTAGGAATTCTGAAAATATTTCTTGCAGATGGATAAAAACACAAAGAACAAACCCAAACTGAAATTTCAAGATCTTTCGAAAATATAAATTTTACTAAAAATACCACAATTTGCTTCCTAAAAAGAGAATTTATGAAAAACCCTAAAACACCAATAATATCCGCAAAAAGATCCAATGGAGCTGAAATTTTCATATATTTTGACTTAGAGTGTTTCCAAATTATGATGCAAAAATTGGGAAAAAATTCGATACCCTCTTCAAGATATACTGAAACAAAAAAATTAGGGTTTTTGCCCTAATTTTGGCGAAATCGCTGCTCTGATACCACTTGTAAGGATATTACTTGTATAAATCAGAACATATACAGAAGAATAACATGAGAGAACACCAAAATATAGATAAATGATGACAATATGCTCATATAATAGCTTTTCCACTTCGAGGGGGCAACCTCCAATACCACTTCGAGGGGTAACCTCCAAACCATACAATAACACTCTAATACTCAATATGATCATTAACTATAACCTTCTAACCCCTATATATACCATTCTAACCTATGGCCAATACTGAGGCCGACCTCCTAAGCATAATAAATCATAAATTAATGATATAATAAGATAAGGGGATGTGTGCCACATGCTCGGCATCTCCATCAACCCATATACATTATAATATTATATCCCAAGGTACATAGATCGCCTCCCTCTTTGACATGTTTCGTCCCGAAACATAAGAAGAAGCCATATAATGAGTGTGCTTTAAATTATTGCACACTTGTCACCAAACTCGATCATCCAACCACCCATATGAAATCCTATCCCGTGTAGCAATTTGACTTCATCATCAACATCTTCTTCTTCTTCTTTTGATGTTCTTTCATCATCAACTTCTTCTTCGTCTTTTTCTTCTTTTTCTTCTTCTTCTTCTTCTTCTTCTTCTTCGTCTTCTTCTTCTTTTTGTTGCCCATCTGTCCATAAAAACTTGTTCCAGTTCTGCAAAGACCAATTAGACTTTTCCTTTTCTAACTTAGAAAAGAAAACCTGTGTAGGGCCACTAATCCACAACTTGAATAACCAAATATCTCGATGGTTTAGAGAATTTATCCCTAAATTTGTTCCACCATTCTCTAGCATTAATCCTACCATCTTAAAAAAGCTACCATCCCCATGATCCACAAAACTAGGGTTTTCGGAATTCTGAAAATATTTCGGTAGAGAGGATAAAAACACAAAGAACAAACCCAAACTGAAATTTCAAGAGCTTTCGAAAATATAAATTTTCTAAAAATACCACAATTTGCTTCCTAAAAAGAGAATTTATGAAAAACCTAAAACACCAATAACATCCGCAAAATAGATCCAATGGAGCTGAAATTTTCAGATATTTTGACTTAGAGTGTTTCCAAATTATGATGCAAAAATTGGGAAAAAATTTGATACCCTCTTCAAGATATATTCGAAACAAAAAATTAGGGTTTTTGCCCTAATTTTGGCCGAAATCATTGCTCTGATACCACTTGTAAGGATATTACTTGTATAAATCAGAACATATATAAGAATAACATGAGAGAACACCAAAATATAGATAAATGATGACAATATGCTCATATAATAGCTTTTCCACTTCGAGGGGGCAACCTCCAATACCACTTCGAGGGGGTAACCTCCAAACCATACAATAACACTCCAATACTCAATATGATCATTAACTATAACCTTCTAATCCCTATATATACCATTCTAACCTATGGCCAATACTGAGGCCGACCTCCTAAGCATAATAAATCATAAATGAATGATATAATAAGATAAGGGGATGTGTGCCACATGTCGGCATCTCCATCAACCCATATACATTATAATATTATATCCCAAGGTACATAGCATTGCCTCCCTCTTTGACATGTTTCGTCCCCGAAACATAAGAAGAAGCCATATAATGAGTGTGCTTTAAATTATTGCACACTTGTCACCAAACTCGATCATCCAACCACCCATATGAAATCCTATCCTGTGTAGCAATTTCATCATCAACATCTTCTTCTTCTTCTTCTTTTGATGTTGCTTTTGCTTCTGATTCTTCTTCTTCTTCTTCTTTTTCTTTTTCTTTTTCCATCTTCTTCTTCTTCTTCTTCTTTCTTCTTCTTGCCCATCGTCCATGAAAACTTGTTCTCCAGTTCCCTGCAAAGACCAATTAGACTTTTCCTTTTCTAACTTAGAAAATAAAAAAATGTGTAGGGCCACTAATCCACAACTTTAATAACCAAATATCTGATGGTTTAGAGAATTTATCCCTGAATTTGTTCCACCATTCTCTAGCATCAATCCTGCCATCTTTAAAAAAAGCTACCATCCCCATGATCCACAAAACTAGGGTTTTCAGAATTCTGAAAATATTTCGGTAGATGAATAAAAACACAAAGAACAAACCCTAACTGAAATTTCAAGAGCTTTCTGAAAATATAAATTTTTCTAAAAAATACCACAATTTGCTTCCTGAAAAGAGAATTTATGAAAAAACTTAAAACACCAATAACATCCGCAAAACAGATCCAATGGAGCTGAAATTTTCAGATATTTTGACTTAGAGTGTTTCCAAATTATGATGCAAAAATTGGGAAAAAATTCGATACCCTCTTCAAGATATACTCAAAAACAAAAAAATTAGGGTTTTTGCCCTAATTTTGGCCGAAATCGCTGCTCTGATACCACTTGTAAGGATATTACTTGTATAAATCAGAACATATACAGAAGAATAACATGAGAGAACACCAAAATATAGATAAATGATGACAATATGCTCATATAATAGCTTTTCCACTTCGAGGGGGCAACCTCCAATACCACTTCGAGGGGGTAACCTCCAAACCATACAATAACACTCCAATACTCAATATGATGATTAACTATAACCTTCTAACCCCTATATATACCATTCTAACCTATGGCCAATACTGAGGCCGACCTCCTAAGCATAATAAATCATAAATGAATGATATAATAAGATAAGGGATGTGTGCCACATGTCGGCATCTCCATCAACCCATATACATTATAATATTATATCCCAAGGTACATAGCATTGCCTCCCTCTTTGACATGTTTCGTCCCCGAAACATAAGAAGAAGCCATATAATGAGTGTGCTTTAAATTATTGCACACTTGTCGCCAAGCTCGATCATCCAACCACCCATATGAAATCCTATCCTGTGTAGCAGCTTCATCATCAACATCTTCTTCTTCTTCTTCTGATGTTGCTTTTGCTTCTGATTCTTCTTCTTCTTTTTCTTTTTCTTTTCATTCTTCTTCTGAAAACTTGTTCTAGTTCCATAAAAACTTGTTCCAGTTCCTGCAAAGACCAATTAGACTTTTCCTTTTCTAACTTAGAAAAGAAAATATGTGTAGGGCCACTAATCCACAACTTGAATAACCAAATATCTGATGGTTTAGAGAATTTATCCCTAAATTTGTTCCACCATTCTCTAGCATCAATCCTGCCATCTAAAAAAGCTACCATCCCCATGATCCACAAAACTAGGGTTTTAGGAATTCTGAAAATATTTCGGCAGAAGGATAAAAACACAAAGAACAAACCCAAACTGAAATTTCAAGATCTTTCCGAAAATATAAATTTTACTAAAAAATACTGCAATTTGCTTCCTAAAAGAGAATTTATGAAAAACTTAAAACACCAATAATATCCGCAAAAAGATCCAATGGAGCTGAAATTTTCATATACTTTGACTTAGAGTGTTTTCAAATTATGATGCAAAAATTGGGAGAAAATTCGATACCCTCTTCAAGATATACTCAAAAAAAAAAATTAGGGTTTTGCCCTAATTTTGGCCGAAAATCGCTTTCCGATACCACTTGTAAGGATATTACTTGTATAAATCAGAACATATATTAAGAATAACATGAGAGAACAACAAAATATAGATAAATGATGACAATATGCTCATATAATAGCTTTTCCACTTCGAGGGGCAACCTCCAATACCACTTCGAGGGGTAACCTCCAAACCATACAATAACACTCAATACTCAATATGATCATTAACTATAACCTTCTAATCCCTATATATACCATTCTAACCTATGGCCAATACCGAGGCCGACCTCCTAAGCATAATAAATCATAAATGAATGATATAATAAGATAAGGGGATGTGTGCCACATGTCGGCATCTCCATCAACCCATATACATTATAATATTATATCCCAAGTGGACATAAGCATTGCCTCCCTCTTTGACATGTTTCGTCCCCGAAACATATGAAGAAGCCATATAATGAGTGTGCTTTAAATTATTGCACACTTGTCACCAAACTCGATCATCCAACCACCCATATGAAATCCTATCCTGTGTAGCAGCTTCATCATCAACATCTTCTTCTTCTTCTTCTTCGCTTCATCTTCTTCTTCTTTTGTTGCCCATCTATCCATGAAAACTTGTTCTAGTTCCTGCAAAGACCAATTAGACTTTTCCTTTTCTAACTTAGAAAAGAAAATCTGTGTAGGGCCACTAATCCACAACTTGAATAACCAAATATCTGATGGTTTAGAGAATTTATCCCTAAATTTGTTCCACCATTCTCTAGCATCAATCCTGCCATCTCCAAAAAAAGCTACCATCCCCATGATCCACAAAACTAGGGTTTTAGGAATTATGAAAATATTTCGGTAGATGGATAAAAACACAAAGAACAAACCCTAACTGAAATTTCAAGATCTTTCCGAAAATATAAATTTTACTAAAAAATACTACAATTTGCTTCCTAAAAAGAGAATTTATGAAAAAACCTAAAACACCAATAATATCCGCAAAAAAGATCCAATGGAGCTGAAATTTTCATATACTTTGACTTAGAGTGTTTCCAAATTATGATGAAAAAATTGGGAAAAAATTCGATACCCTCTTCAAGATATACTCAAAACAAAAAAATTAGGGTTTTTGCCCTAATTTTGGCCGAAATCACTGCTCTGATACCACTTGTAAGGATATTACTTGTATAAATCAGAACATATATAGCAGAATAACATGAGAGAACAACAAAATATATATAAATGATGACAATATGCTCATATAATAGCTTTTCCACTTCGAGGGGCAACCTCTAATACCACTTCGAGGGGTAACCTCCAAACCATACAATAACACTCCAATACTCAATATGATCATTAACTATAACCTTCTAATCCCTATATATACCATTCTAACCTATGGCCAATACCGAGGCCGACCTCCTAAGCATAATAAATCATAAATGAATGATATAATAAGATAAGGGGATGTGTGCCACATGTCGCCATCTCCATCAACTCATATACATTATAATATTATATCCCAAGGTACATAGCAAGTTATTAGGTAAACCTAGTTTAGAGGCACACTTTGATGAAGAGGAATCAGAGGAGACACAACTTGAGCGTTCGTGCATGGAGAAATTAAAAGGGAAGTTAGTCTATGTGATAGATGGCGAAGAGGTAGAAATTTTGAATTTTAACCATATTGAAGGTACGTGCAAAGTTAGGGATACGCTGACGAGCAAGCACACGCCTACCATGAACCCTTGAAAACAAATAAGGTTAACATTGGTTCGGAGGCTGAACCTAAGGAGGCCACTATTGGAGACTATTGGTTAGAGAAGGAGGTCTCAAATATCATTGATCTATTGTGTGAGTTTTAGGATTTATTTCACGTGGGTACCATGAGCTTAAAGGCATTCACCACTCCTTGGGAGAGATGAAAATCAAGTTGAAATAAGGTGTGCACCTGATTTGGAAGAGGCCTTATCAAATGAATCTGAATCTTCATGTCAAAGTCAAGGAGGAGATAGATAAGATGATAACATTAGGAATCATTGAGGCCGTTGAGGAGTCAGAATGGATAATTCCAATGGTCATATGTATTTAAAAATATGGAAGAATAATGATCTCATGTTGACCTACATGGACCTAAATGCAATATGTGTCATTGACCTTTTCCCAACCCCGTTTATTGAAGAAATCCTAGAAGGAGTAGCTGGGCGCAAAATCTATTCCTTCATTGATGGATTCTCAGGATATCATCAAGTTAGAATTGCAAAGGAAGACTAGGAAAAGAAAAATTTCACCACTAAATGGGGAATATTTTCCTATATGGTCATGCCCTTTGGACTGAAGAATGTGCTTCTTGTTTTTCGTGCATTGTGGTACAAAAATTTCAAGACTTCATCCATAAGTTTCTTCAAGTCTACCTTGATGACTGGACAATGTATGGACTAGTGAAAGACCATTGTGAAAATTTGAGGCTGATGTTTGAGAGATGTCAGCAGTTGAGGATATCCCTCAACATTAAGAAATGTGTTTTTGCTTTATTCCATTCGGGACTCTATTGGGGCATATTATATCTAAGAAATTTTTGCTAGTGGATCCCGCCAAGGTTGTTGTTATTGTGAGATTGGGGGAACCTACCAGTCAAAGTGCAAGTGCGATGATTTCTTGGGCATATGAGATACTACCAGAAATTTATCAAGGGGTATGCCAAGATCGCCACGCCATTAGAGGAGTTACTAAAACACAAGAGTGCATTTCATTGGGGAGAGGCACAAAGATGGCATTTGACACTTTGAAGGATAGGCTTATCACTGTGCCCATATTACACTTTCCTTCTTGGGATAAGCCATTTCATGTACATGTTGATTCTTTAGGAACGATGATTGGATCAGTCTTAGCACAACCTAGAGAAGGAATTATTGACCACCCCTTGTGCTTTTCTAGCAGGAAGTTCACACTAGTAGAGAAGAACTATACTACTATCGAGAGTGAATCCTGCTAATGATCTACACACCGCATAAGTTCATATATTATCTATTGTAAAAAAATTCATATTTTACACAGATCACATGAAATTGAAGTACTTAGTGAACAAGCCCATTTTACAAGGGTGCATATGCCGATGGGTCCTGTTGTTTCAAGAATTTGAGTTTACAGTGGTTGTGAAACTAGAAAAATGTAACTTAGGACCTGATCACTTATCAAGGATTGACTTAGGAGAGGAAGTATAGAGAATCACGGATACTATGCCGACACACATTACTATTTAGGTTGCGCGCGCACCTATGAGTTATAAGATATTGTTTGTTTCTCAAAATGGGTGTGGCACCAGAGGGAATGAAAACTTTGGAGAAGAAATAATTAGCTATACGTGCCACACCTTACATGCTAATTAGTGGAGACTTATACAAGTTAGGTCATGATGAGGTTTGCACTGATGCGTGTTAGAACATGAGCACATTGCAATCATGGAGGAAGAACATGGTGGGATTGTAGGAGGGCACTATACAAGAAATTCCACAAAGCATGGAAGATTCTACTTGCAGGGATGTGGTGGGAAATTATCTACCAAGAGTGTATTAAATTTTTCAAGGCTGTGACCATTTCAACACCTTGGCAAGCCAGGAAGAAGAGATGAGATGCCCTTGAGGCCAATAGCTAGTGCATAACCATTTGAGAAGTGGGTCATTGATTTTGTAGGACCGATTTCACCTACCGTGTGAAATAATGGTTTGTGCTATATCATTACCTGTACTGATTACTTGACAAGGTGGGTAAAGGCAAGCGCTATGAGGGATTGCACAATGGTGACGGTTGTTAGATTCTTATGGGAGAACATAATCAATAGGTATGGATGTCCTTTAAGTTTGACTAGTGACATGGGTACACATTTTTTGAATGAGACAGTCAAGATTTTGTTGGCGAGAATTCATGGTGGCCCATCACAAGACTACCCCATATCACCCACAAGCTAATGGAACCACATAAGCATTCAAAAAAATATTGAGTCACACGCTGACCAAAATTTGTGATGTGGGAAGACAAGATTGGGATGACAAAGTCTCAGTAGTACTATGGGCGTATAGGACAACCTATAAGATATTGAACAAGGCCACACCATTCCAATTGGTGTTTAGAATGGAATTCATTTTACCAGTGGAGTTTATACTACCGTCCCTATGTATTGCGTGAGAGGATTAGCTGATGAGAAAGCACTACAAGAGTGCATTGAGAAGTTAATGTAGTTGGACGAAATTTGATCCTTTTCAGGTGGATTCAAGAGATTAAAAAGGTGCGACAAAAAAAGCATGACATGATCTTCATATCAAAAATAAACAATTTGAGGTTGGGCAAATGGTTTTGTTATATGATTCCAAATTTATGCGCCATCTTGGGAAGATGAAAATCCATTAGTTAAGACCATATGTCATCTCGTACATCCTCAATTCAGGAAAATGCTAGTTATAGGAACTAGATGGGACGAGGTTACCATGTTATTTCAATGGGAGTAGGTTGAAGCCCTATTATAAATAAGGCTTCTATGTGATAAAAAATTAGGAAACTTTACCAATTAGTTTAGATTTCTATCTTTGTGTTTGTTTCCTTTGTTACCTTGTTTTTGTGTTGGTAGCTAATTACATTGTAAGAGGTTCTATGCGTAGGGGACCACGCATACATTTTTGTGTGGGGTGAGGTAGCAGCTATTTTGTACATGAAGGTAGGAATGTTGGGAAAAATTTAGCACGAAGGTAGAAATGAACAAGCAACAGGATAAGAAAGGGTGCATGGATGGAAAAGGTGCATAAGTTTCATGTAGTTAGGAAGGTGGGTTGAAAGAACATGAAGACCACAAGAAGGGAAGGATCACGCTAGTATGCCATGAGTTAGGTAGCACTATAGGGAACTACTTAGTAGATGGTGCTAGAGGTTATGTACTTTGATGTGGGGATACGCGCAAAGGAGTATGTGATAGTCTAAGTGGGGTTGGAATGCTTAGAGTTTATAACTACAAAGCATGAGGGGAATTCACAGAAGTTTCTTTAAGTGAAGGAAAGTGTTTTATTAAAAATTGACTTAGGACACGTGGTCGGAGGGACTCTAAGGCATTGATAAAGTATAAATAAGAAAAGGTTAGTCATTTCGACTACCTTTCCTTAGATAATTTCTTTTGTGCTCTTGAACTTGAAGTACATGACGAGGGATTTTTCAGAGAAGAGAAACAAAAGTACTATCATGAACCAGTGAACTTGTGCAAAGCTATAGTAAGACCTATGGTGTAACATGGAGGGAAGAAGACAATGGAATGGAAAGGAGGTTACGTGAGAGAGAAGCAAGGAAGTTTTGAGTTCGGGTGGGAAAAAGAAAGAAACACAACACCTAGGGCACGAAGGAGAGTAAAGAGAGATGGCACCAAAGAAGGCATGCAAAAAGAAACCAAAGTGGTGGAAAAGGAGGACCCAATGGAGATCTACTCGGAGATGCAGTACCCCCTAGAGTGATCAAGGCCGAGAAGTGGAATTCAAAGCTATACCAGTGTAAAATCAGTGAGTACAACCACAAAATGACTGACAATGAGAAGTTGATGAGGGAAGATCTTATGTCAAACACTCTGATGGTAGACAAGCTCGAGAAAACTTAAGGTGGACGACTCGGTGAAGCAAGAACTACAAAAGACTAGGGTTTTGCAGCTATGGGAGCTACCCTTCTTTGCCAAACCCGCCCCACTTTTTAGGTGGTTAATGTCACGTGGGTGCACGAAGACTTCTTCTACTTCGCAAGAAGGAGAATGTGGATCACATGACAATTAATTTGAATGGTAACATTCCTACAGAAATACTAGAGAAGATATGGCACTAGATTTATGTGCCACTACCAAGATTGAGGAGCTAACAAAGAAGCTAAATTATGAGAAGGGGGGTAGGGCACAAGTAATTGCAGATCTCCTAAACCTAGCACTGAGGGTCACCTCCTAACTCATTAGCTGCAAATTGGGGGCATCAGAGAGGTAGATGAACATCAACCGTAGATTCCTTTACGTGGCCTATAGGGTGTCCAAGAGGGCACACTACAAATTTTCCCAATTCATCACAAATGACATTATCGAAGAGGCATGAGGTACAAAACGAGGCAGGAGAAAAGATCACTTGGGGATCCATCTTACTTCTTATCATGTTTTGGGAGATTGGTATCCCGGACGGACTAGACGGGAACATTTGGGTTCACCCACCCGTGCATGTGTCCCCTATAGTCCAATTCACGTAGTTCACTTGCGATGGGACTATCTCAAATGCTTACAAGGCACAAATGAACATGTGGTTTGAGAGGTTGCATGAAGCCTTTGAGAATGAGTGGTGCATTCCCACAAGTTTCCACAAGTTGTTAGTGACAAGGTAAATTTTTTGTCACACAACACTTTTGTTTGGAAAGTTCATGATGGCTAAAGGAGAGATGGGGCCATGGTGCAAGCTCCCCTTTGCATTCACTTCCTAGATACATGAAGTGTGCCATCAATAGGATTAAGGATGCGCAGAGGTTAGTTTTTATGTAGATAAGGTGGATGTTGATGTCCACATGTTGCACGCCACGTACAAGTATGACACTCGGCCTGCCTATGTCAAGATTTTGGAGCAGATTTCTGGACTCACACCACCAAGTCAAGCATTACAATCAAAGGGTATGTCCATTGGGTGTTTGTGTAAATGCACCCTAAAACATAGGGAGGAATTGAGGTGGAAGTTATAGAATCTCCCTTTCCTAAACCATGGGAGACACCTATCCCACCCATGAAGGCATGAAGAAGAAGTACATGAAGAAGAAGAAGAAGAGGAAAGTTAGATACTTCAAGGAAGAGGAAGTACTACATGTTCCGAGAATAATAGGAAAGGGCACCGACACTTTGAAACAAGGTGGTGCCAACACTCCATCACCAGGGTGAAAGGAAGAGGAAGAAGAGGAGGGGCCTGAGGATAAGAAGAAGAAAGATGTTACATCATGCCCCACAACAGGATCGGAGGAAGGAGAGGAATAATACCCCACCACATTCAAAGCAGAGTTAGAAGTGGAGTTGGAGGGTAGGAGGCTAAGGCACAAGAAGAAGAGGAGAACTTGGTAGGAGATGGAGAGAGTCTCGACACGCAAGGCTATTACGCTGCAGGAGACATGCCCACAGGAGACAAGGGGACTCCTTTATTATAAAGGAGGATAAGGGATTCACCCATGGGGTGAAAAATCAAAGGAAAAAGTGTAAGGCAACAAGGAAGAATTGGACGTCAAGTGTCCTCGCACATGGAATTTTTGGATGACCCCAATACATTCCTACGTGTAATATTTCATGCCACCCTCCCACCAGAAAATTTGTATAGTTGGGACTTATTGGATCAAGACGGGGGTGTGCCTAGAACCAAAAAGATGCTCAACTAGGCTATGCACTGCCACACTGAGGAACCTGAGTTTGAGGTCTCCAATCTTGCGATCGAGACCATTCACCTAGGGAGAAGGGAGGAGACACATATAAGGTGGTGGATCCTAACCACCTTATAGATGAGAGCAGCATGTAACACCTTGCAAAATATATCCTCAAAGGTGATACAACATAGTCTGGATACAAGGGCCATTGTGTGGACCTTGGTCACGAATGAAAGAGCAAGGAAAAGGAGATGGACAAGTTATGCCAAGGGTTAAAGGGATAATAGGCATGAAATGAAGGAGGTGTATGAATGAGCTAGCGCCCTCATGAATACCATTTTGGGACAATTTCCAACATTAGTAAGCCAATCTAGGATGGATTACAGGATGAGATGGAATATCTTGAGGACCTCGTAGGGATGCTACTTGTTAACACCAAGGATGGTGCGGGCCCGACAGCTGCGAAGCTCACAAGAGAAAAGGAGGAGAACAAGGTCACTATTGAAGCCCAGATCACTGAGTTAGAAGACTTGCTCTCCCAACTCAAGGAAGAAAATATACTAGTAGATAGGGGATTTAATAACTATAGGAAATGTGAGCCTATAATCAATGCACGGGTAACAGAGGAAGAGGAAGCCCTTAAAATTTTATAGGAGACCACCCCCACCAATAAGGCAGAGCGTACGCAACTGGTCGTTAACACCATGGCCCAGAAAGAGAAGATAAAGACTAAGTGCAAGAAGTTAGAGTTCATAATCAAAGAACTCGAGACTCCATCACTGAGCATATAGATGAGTTCGAGGGTGTCTATGTGGAGTTGGGAGTGGCCATCAACGCATTAAAGGGGAAAGTGAAGTATTTAATCTCGGACTTGGTGTTTGATATAGTAGGAGATGCACTGGGAAGGGCCTTATCAAAACTAAAGGCCTGGGAGAAATTGAAGGATGAGATAAATGTGGAGTTCCCTGAGCTCCTAGTTGGCCGTATAAGCATCCCCCATTCTTTAATTCTTTTCTTATATTATTTCTACCACTATTCTTTATTCCTTGGAATAACATTTTTACCTTACCAAGTTTCATTTAGAAAGATTGATCCTTTTGTTCGGTTGGTGTGAAGGGTTGTTGGGGTGGAAACTAGTTTAGTGTGGGGTGATGTTGGACCCCTAAAAAGTAACTAAGTACCTAGGACGTGAAAAATTGTGGTGCACAACGAAAGGGCACATGAAGGCATGCACAAACAGTATTCCTCGAGAGAGGCACGAAGGGTCGCGTTAAGACATATTAGAGTTAGGACTTAGTAAAGTTTTGGATAAAATAGAAAAAGACGCATGCATAAGGAGCAAATGGAAAAGTGACCAGATACAGATGTGGATAAGCTATGAAGACTTGCGGTCCAAGTAAAGGATATTCTAAGGAATCATTACGGTTATCATGGAAGGATAAGGGGTTGAGGTTGTTAAGGATTAGCTGACATAAGCATGCTAAAGACACTCGATTGAAGGAAACACATGGTAACACTTAACAGGTTCCTAGGTAGTGGTGGAACAAACATTAGAAGATTTTAGCAGGCCTTTGTAGGTGATGATGAACAGTTAGGAGAAGATTCCTTTGACTTCTTGATATAGAGGATCATTCCTAGAAGAAGGTGTGTGGGTGAGGAGTAAGAAAGAAGAGAGGAATGGGAGAGAATAATGTAGTGTGTATAACAGAGAGAGCTCTAGAATGTAAAGAAATATTTTTCTATTATGAACTTTGTCATGGATGGAACCTCTAAATGTAATCTTAGCTACTATATTTGAATCATCAATATAATGAAGCAATTCTGTAATACCCTAGAAATGAGTCTTGATGTGTTTTCCCATTTTTTTGTGTGGGTGTTACTGGTTTCCTCAATGTTGTTTTGTGACTATTTCTACTTTTAATTAATAATGTCAAATATGTTTTCATAGTATATCTTATAGGAGTATAAGCTTACATCTAAAATACTATGGATAAATACACTCATTCTCTAGTTATATTGTATCATCATGTTAATAAAACACATTCTCACGAAACTCACATAAAGGAGGGGCTCGGAACTTGCGCGTGCCTCGGGTGAGTTTATAGGATAGGACTAGATGTTATGCCGACATGCCTAGGTTTGGTTGATGAAATAGGATATGGTATTAGAGACTACATACCTCACTTTTCCATCAATTTGGGGATGATATGATGAACTATGAGCCAATTGAGTACCCAAACATGAAAATAAATCAGTCCAAAATTGCTAGTAAAGATAGGGTCACGATCACTGATTATAATCTTGGGTGTGCCATGTAGCTTTGAACTATATCCATAAAAGATATGGAAATCTGTACTCGTTGTAAATGGATGTGGAAAAGAAAAAAATGAGCATACTTGGTGAGTCTATCCACCACCACCATAATTACACTTTCCCTTTCAGACTTTGGAAATCCTGTGATGAAATCCATAGAAACCTCTTCCCACTGCTCACTAGGAATAGATAGAGGCTGCAAAAGTCTTGGAGACTTAATAGTTCGACCTTTGTTCTGATGACACACTAAGCATTCGGTTTTAAATTTATAGACATTTGTTTTCAACCCTTCCAAAAAGAAATCTTGCTTAACTCTATGATAGTTTTTAGGAATCTAGAATGGCCACCCACTAGAGAAGCATGGAGCTCTAAGAGAACTTGATTTTTAAGGATAGAGTTTTTGCATAAGTACAATTGGTCCTTATACCAAAATGCATCCACCTTCCACACAATTTTTCTAAAGTGCTTCGATCTTGTTGGAAATTTCAAATGAGATTTTAGGGCTTTTGTGTCATTCTTCTATTCAGATATTACCTGATCTACCCAATCTACATGTAGTATGAACATGGAATTAAAGAATGCCTCGGTGGACTCATATCTCTGGATAATGCATCAGCTACCACATTTTCTTTTCCATTTTTTAAAATGATCTCAAATTCATATCCCATCACCTTAGTGACCCAATTTTGTTGTTCTTCAGATGATAGTCTTTTCTCTAAGAAGTATTTCAACTTGTCATACTTTGAATTTACCTTGAAGTGACGACCCATGAGATACTACAGTCTCCACTATTTGATTGCGTGAAGAATAGTCATCATTTCTTTCTCATAAGTTGGTTTTGAGAGGTTCTTACCTTTCATCTGACGAATCTCAAATGCAATGGGGTGACACTCTTGCATCAGATCTGAGCCTCTGTGTCTATACCACATCCTAAAGCATCACATTCAATAATGAAGGTTTTGGAGAAGTTTTTGGTAGCCAAAATGGGAGTGGTACGAATGTGGTGTCCCCAAAAATTTCACTTAGAAATCTTGCGATACCCCTTTAAAATTTTAGTCTCTTTGACTTGTGATAATTTTCACAAGATTCCTTCAAGACATTGCAAGAGGTTGTTTGGTCCAAAAAGGTGCAATAATGGATGTTATGAAAATAAGAAAAATACTACCACCAATGCATAGAGCTCGAGAAAATATGCACTTTTAGAAAAAATGACACCTAAAATGGAGCCACAAAGTGAAAGTTATGGCACTTGCAAGTTTTTGTTACTACATCTTCCGGACCCTTTCCAAAAATGGAAATTTTTATTCTATGCTTGTGTTTTCTTCACCAAAAATCCAAAAATGGAAATAAAATGCTGCTTAGACCAAAACGTAAAAGTGCAAGCTGCCTTCCATGTCCAATTTCCACGCTGCCGTAAGTGATGAGTTTTCACGCAATTTTAAAAGTAGAAGTCATGATACAAGTCACTTTTTTTGGCTGCCCCTTCCTTTCATTTTTAACGCCACAATTTAAGTGAAAAGTGGGAATTTTGGGGCTGCTTGGAAGGTTGAAGATTCACACAAATCATTTAAGTGAAAAGTGGGAATTTTGGGGTTGCCTGGAAGGTGGAAATTTGGAGGCTTCCTGGTAGGTTGTTTTTTCCCACAATGAAAGTCAAATCACTTAAGTGAAAAGTGGGAATTTTGGGACTGTCTGGAAGGTGTAAATTTGGAGGCTTCTGCTAAGTTTTTTTTTCCCACAATGAAAGTAGAATCACTTAAGTGAAAAGTGGGAATTTTGGGGTTCCTGGAAGGTGGAAATTTGGAGGCTTCATAGTAGGTTGTTTTTACCACAATGAAATTCAAATCACTTAAGTGAAAAGTGGGAATTTTGGGGCTGTCTAGAAGGGTGAATTTTCACACTTCCTTGCCCTCATTTTTTTCACACAATTCCTATCCAAAAAGTGTGACCCAATTTGGCATAACTTCATGCCCAAAAGGTGATTTCCTTTCATTATTTTTAGCAAGGGTTGGCGCCAAATTTAGGAGGGAATTCATTGCATGAAAATACCTTTAAAAGCTTTTGCATGTGCTCCCAATATTCCAGTTGAAGTCTTCATTCAATTTACTTATATTTTCCTTCACCCAGAGTGCTTTCCAGAATTCAAAATTTCTCAAATGCAATTAAAAATAAAAGGTGATGAGTTTTGTCTGAATTTTTATGGAAAGCACTTTACTGGTACACATATTGGAGAAGAAATAAAAAATCTTCAAGGATAAAAGGAGATGACATGTTAGAGGAAACACCCGCAAGAAAAATCACAGTCAGCTGCTTCCAGATCTAATTTGGTGAGAATCAAAGGCAAAGAGTCAACCACATGCAAGAGAAAAAAACATCTCAGGTTCGAGGCAGAAATATCATCCAAATCATTCATGAGGCAGAAGTGCAATACAGGTTGGATCAACATGCAGAGTATGGAAGAAGAACAAGACTGGGAGTGTTGTAACTTTATTCTAATTTCTTCTTTTCTTTCTTCTTCTTTCTCTTATTTTCTATGACAAAGCAATTGAGTAATCAATTAAAATTGTAAAACTTAGGTAATTGGCTTTAAAAGTCGTTACTTCAAGTTACTGGAAGAAGTCAATTACTTGGAAATAGGTGGCAGACATGCAAAATAGAAGGTTCTATTTTCAGTTATAAAGCATGCATGTCATGCAATGAGAAAGTCTAGGGAAAATATGACCAACTTCTTCCCTCTTTCATTATTTCCACATGTGGCAATTCATTGAAATATTTCTATTTCTATTTTCCCTCTATACACTATAAATAGAGAAAGAGCTGCCCGGGTTAAATCAAGCAACTTTGCATGAGAGCATTCTAGAGTTTTTAGGCTTTGTGTTGTAACCCTTGATATTGTTTTTGTGAAAGCTTAGGAATTACATAGGGGTGGATATACGAAGAACTTTATTTCAAAGTTCTTTTCTTCTTACTTACGTGTGGATCTTAGATAAACTTTGTGTTATATCGAGATTTGGATTAGAATCTTTTCCTTTCTTTTACTTCGAATATTGTGAGATCTATTTTTTTATTTTATCTATGTGTATGAGGCCAACTCGAAAACTATTGGTTGAATTATGTATCTTCCTTTCTTATTTCCCAAATTTCATTATTTCCCCCTTCTCGAAAATACTTCATAAACAATTTCTTACTTGCGATAGAATTTCCTAGCTATGGTTAACAAGTCGAGGGAATTAAATTAAAACCCCATGAATAGTTATTAGGATTCGTACTTACCAGATTGATAAACATCTTACACGGGAGCCTCACAAGTAAATGAGGGAGATTTATCTCATGACCACCTAAGTATTTAGTTGTGCATAAAATCTAGCCAACAACATGACCTTATTCAGTGATTCAAATTCCTAGGTTGTTGCCTCATTCCAATGAAAAGAGTCTTTCTTCAATAAGGATGTGAGTGGTGCTGCAATTCTACCATAATTCTTCACAAACCTGCGATAATAACCCGTAAGCCCTAAGAATCCCTTGAGGTTTTGAGGGTTTTAGGAATTGGCCAATCCACCATAGCTTGGATCTTATGAGGATCCACTTTTACACCTTCATGAGACATGATATGACCCAAGTATTCTACCTCTCTTACCCCAAAAGAACATTTGGAGGGCTTGGCATAAAGGTGGTGTTGTTCAAGAGTGTCAATACTTTATTGACATGTTGTAAATGTTCCTCCCAAGTATTATTGTAGATTAATATATCATCAAAGAATACCAAGACAAACTTCTATAAAAATGGCGAAATATGGAATTCATCAAACTCTGGAAAGTAGATGGTGCATTTGTAAGGCCAAATGGAATTACAAGAAATTCATAGTGGCCTTCATGTGTCCTAAATGTTTTTATGAATATCTTCATCACAAATTATTATTTGATGGTATCTTGATCAAAGATCTAATTTTGTAAAATAAACAACACCATGTAATTCATCTAACAAATCTTTAATGACAAGAATAGGATACTTATATTTCATTGTGTTTTTGAGCTCCATGTAGTTTGAACACATGTGCCATACTTAATTCTTCTTTCTGACCATCACCACTGGGAAAGAGTAAGCACTTTGACTATGGTGAATAATACATGTTTCTAACATCTCTTGTACCATCTTCTCAATCTCACTCTTTTGGAGATAAGGGTACCTATAAGGTTGAATGTTGGGTGGTTGGTTGCTTGGTACTAGCTGAATATCATGATCATGATATCTTTTAGGTGGCAAACCTTTCGGAATATCCCCAAACAAAATTGATTTATCATTAATAATGACATGTAGATCTAATGGTATAGGGCATTTTGATGGTTGAGATTCCATTGATAATAATTTTTCCATGAACCCATTTGCACCCTTCCTAAGAATTTTCTACATTTGATGAGAACTACCAACTGTGGAGATTTATCCTTCATCCCATGCAACTCAAAATTCCTTCCTTCATAATGGAACTACATGAAAAAATCCTGGAAGTTCATCTCCATTGTTCCCAAAGTAATAAGCCATTGGACCCCAATACAATGTCTTCTCCTCCCATTAAAATGGCATACATATGGTCCCTCTAATAGGTAATCTCCCATAGATAGCTTAATCTTATGGAATTTCCCTAAAAAACTAAGTTTACCTCCATATGTAACCATGACCCAAAATTGCAGTCTTTGGATAAATGAAGCAATTTAAACGTATGAAAACCTTATGATTAATGAAATTATGAGTACTTCCTAAGTCAATTAATACCATCACCCTTTTATTCTTCACAAACCCAACAACTTTGAGTGTTTTGGGGTGTTGATTCTGAAAGGGCATGACAAGAAATAGTTGGTTGAAATTATTCCACCTCAATCTTGAGATCTTATTTTTATTCATAAATTGTTTCATTCTCATCTTTTTACTCATTAGGACCCTCGATGTAGAATAAATTCTTCTCAAGACATTTATGTCCTTTGCTCCACTTGTTATCACAATTGTAACATAGGCATTTTACTTGTTTCTCTACAATTTTTTGAGGATTCAATCATGTTGATTGGGGAAAATATGGTTAGATTTGTGTGATCTTTTTATGAGTGAAGATCCTATATTTCACCATATCTCTTTCCTCCACACACTATGCAATGATCATGAATTATGATATTGAACCTAGATTAAGGTGAACAACAGGTTAGATGTTATCCTTGAGTCTAGCTAAGAAGGGGTCATTTAGATAATCCTATGAGATTTCATTCAATCGTAAGGATATATTTTGGAACAGTTGGATATAATCCTTAATTAAACTTATTTTTCGTATCTTGGAAATCTAGCTAAAATAATTATCCATAAAACTATTACTATAGCATGTTTGGAGCTCATCGGTGAATATAGATTGGGTAATAGAGATAACCTTTTGTTTTGTTTTCTCACACATTCATCATACCAAATGAATTATTATCGCTCTAGTTACAAGGATGCCATTACCACCTTTTTTCTATTTCGTACTTGATGCAGATAAAATAAATTCTCCATTTTGTTGATCCAAGTGATTAGATCATTTCCATTGAACTTGTGCATCTCCACTTTAGGAATAATGCTACATCATTGGTTAGAAGATCTAGTGGTGTGTGTAAAGGATCCACCCTAGTTGGTTTGGTTTGAATTGAAGTGTGCATTTCTTGAGGATTCCATGTAATTTGAATGGACAATATTAGTAGACTTTAGGCATGAGATCAGTTGTAGAAAATACTTCTTTAATGACTCAAATTCCATTTTCATGTCACCCTTCACTATTTTCAATCCATTGTCCAATTCTAACATCATTTCACCCTTCATTACGATCAAGCTATGAAAAACTCATCCTACACAATGTTCATCCTGTTGTTTACCATTTCCTCAAGTTGGAAGACTATCTTTGATGCCCTCATAGTTGAAGATTCAAAATCCACATCTTCCTTACTAGGAGTTTGACCCTTCCCTTGGCCTCTAGTTTATTTCCTGTCATGATGTAGGGTTTGTGTCTTGGGATACCAGGGTTAGGGTAGAAATTTAGGGCTTGGGGATTTTAAGGTTATTAGTTGAATAGAGAGAAACATAAAGAACAAACCCTAGATAATTTTTGGCAAGCTTTCTAAAAATATAATAAAATTAGAAAAATACCAAAATTGTAGCCTAGGTAGTGAATTTATGAAAAACCATATAAGTAATGTAACTCTTGCAAATCAAGGTAACAAACCTTAAAATGCGAAGAGGATCTTACTTAACCGATTTCACAACACCAAAAATTCGCTATTGGTTTTGAGATATAACCAAACCTTCACAATTAGGATTTTGACGTAGTTTTGGCTGAGATAAAGTTATGATATAACTTGTAATGAAATTACTTAGATATATTTGAATATCAACAAAAATATAATACTAAATATCATCAAAATGTAGAGAAATGATCACAATATGCATGTAGAATAACTAATCCACTTTGAGAGGGTAACCTCCAAACCATACAATAAATGGCTTCTTTCTATTCTTTCCACGTAATAATTTTCCATGGGAGTTCCTTTGTTAATACCCTGGATTCTAATTTTTGTAGGTATAGACATAAAATCACACACATACTACTATTATATTATGCCATCAATTATGTTGTTATATGCATGAATATTAAGCGAGAAAAAGTATTCACTAGTGACACACTCCCTTATCCATCCACTTGCTTTGATTGTTTCTACTATCTTTCTCTCTCACATTTTTCATTTCTATACCCAAGTCACATGGATCCCTATCTATTTGTATTTTCACATCTTTCTTCATTTATCCCAAGACACTAGCACCCATTCTAGACACTAACGCACAGGCGCTCCTGTCCTCTTTATTCTTGTTTACATTTTTGAAATTTATGGTCCATCTTTTTAGTTTTCTTATCCTTATCCCGAGGTCATAGTTGGCATGTCGTGTCACTAATGTCAAAATTCAAACAAGAGATCCATATATATACACAACACACACTTATTATCCTGATTGGTAATTCCAAGGGGAAATCACACTTACATACTATCATTACTATCAAAGGGGCTACATTTTTGGGCTACATACACTGTATAGGAAGGGGAAGTGTTGAATTCCATCTCACACATTTGCATCAAAGCTAGTTATAGCCCGTTATCTTGGCATCATTGGCACGAGGGAAACCTAAGGACACAATTTCACACACAAGCACAAAGAACTACATGGAGTATGGAATGTAGTACAATGCTCGGTCATAAGTTCACTCTTTAGGTGACCGTTAAGGTCATTCCGACTTCACATATTACATATTTCATTCCAATTTGATGTGTTTATGAGATTTTGTAAGAAGGTAGGGATTGTGTTGCGTGTTACGGTACCCTCGACAATAAAAGTGTGAATATTGGGTGATCAATAGAGAGTAATTGTGAAACCACGGCGACATAGGAAAAAGTAGGTTTCACGCATCTCGCACAATCACCAATGCCCGGAAAAGGTATCTAGTGCCAAACCACCCTTTCCCTAGCCCAAGATCCGTTTCCAACTCTATCCGTGAATTCAGAGTTAATATCGAGAATTTATGTCACTCTACCCAATTTGTTCATCAGCTTTTTTCCAGCCTATATCTATTTCAAATTAATTATAAATCAGATAAGTCTTTGTTCCCTCCTATTTTCTTACAAGGTTGTATCATTAGAGTGCTTAGTATTTGTACTTTACTGTATTTTATCATATTAGTGACTTTGAAATCAGATTTAATCATATTTTTATTAAATCATTTGGTGAACCCATTTTTGTTCGAACTCCTTTCCCTAGGATCCCCAAAACCCTCATGGCTAAAAATAGATACTCTTTTCTCAAGTAGGTTATGGATCATATTAGTGTATAACCTATCTTTGATGATGCTAGTGTAGAATATGAACTTCATGATCTTTATCGCAATGCTAAATGTGATTCGAAATCCTCCAAAAGCTTCTTACTTTCCAAGACACCATTCCTCTTGGCATTGATAACCCTCATATTTTCATGCTCTCTAATGACCAAAGCTATGCTTCATGTTCTCCATCATATTCCATAGCCACCCATGTTATTGTACCTTCTTCTCCTCCTCTTGTAACACATGATAATGTTAATGTATATCCTTTGTTTGGTGACATTTTTTCTTGTATAGATGTTAATAAATCTACTTCTAAGGTTACAAATGTACATGTGCATGATGATGTTTCCATTAATAGTCAAAATGAATGTAAAGCTATATCTCTTACTCCTATTTATGAAAATGTTTCCAATGATTGCAATGATAAATCTCATGTTAGTACTCCTACTAATTCTTTATATGTTGATGATTCTCTTGATGAATTACTTGTTTGTGAAAATATGACTGATAGTGATGTTGATTATACTTTTGATCATGAACATGTTAGTGAGGATGTTACTTCTCTTAAGACCATTGAATGTGAATTTACCACTCCTCTTTCTTATACTTCTGAGGTTGTTTTTAATATCATTCATGATTAAACTACTCCTTCAATTAGTGCACCTCTTATTGTGACTCCTAAGTGTAGACACCTATAATTTAGCTCCAGTAATTTGAATACTTAAATTGTGCTAATTATACCCTTTCTGCAAATTGACGACATATCGTCAATATCACACATCTTTTCTTCTATCATCGCTAATTAACTACATTACGCTAGTTAATTAACCCTTCTATCTAGCAAATATGACAATTAACGACTTTCTGTTAATTAAACCTCTTTCTATGTGAATTAATTAATTATTCTTAATGAATTAAGTTTCCTCTTCTACTAGATCAATAAGTCGCCATTTATTTGATTAAATCCTTCTTATCATGTAAATCATACTATTATTCATCTAAAAGTTTTTATAAGCTTACTCACCTATTAGTTAATCACTTTGGTTAATTAATAAATCCCTCAACCCCATGAGTCACTAAAATACACATTAGACTCTTCTAAGGTTGATTCATCCCCCTTTCAACCATGGTCATCCTCAGCTAACTCAACCTTGCTATTATCC
This sequence comes from Taxus wallichiana var. yunnanensis, assembly GCA_018340775.1. NCBI lineage: Eukaryota > Viridiplantae > Streptophyta > Pinopsida > Cupressales > Taxaceae > Taxus > Taxus wallichiana. The sequence continues at coordinate 476,565,088 of CM031243.1, read as the reverse complement.
CACATGTAAAGGGATGCAAAGATAATTTTATCCATTTAGATATATAAGGAGCCTTCCTCCTACATTTTTACTTACACCTAAATGAGCATAGAGCATAGACTATAGCCATTTTATCATCTTAGAACATTCTTTCATTAGAGGAGCTAGCTATATTCATTTCTTGCATTCATCCATCCAAGTTTGAATTCATATGGAGATATGTCAAATGGTCTTGTAGTCATGGATTGAAAAGACTCCATTCTTGAAACCTTGGGATTCAAACATACAATCAACCCTTTGATTGCTAAGGATCTAAATAGGTTCATTTTATTTGATTAGAATTAAATAGAGATAGAGATTAATTGCTTAACATATTAGTTTAGATGTTTATTCATGTTATAATGCAAAAATGTTGGTAGATTAGTCTTGTTTAAGCTCTAAGCATAATGGTGCATAGATTTTAGTTTAGCATTATATTGAGGCTACTAGGTGTTATTTTCAATTTTACTTGCATATCTAACTAATTCTTGCACACATTTGGCACACATAGTGGGATGAGTCATGTAACGAACCGTTACACCAAAACCTCGAGGCGTTAGTGAAATCCACACATGAGGATCATAACATCCCACCACGCTTCCGTAGAGCCCGACTCAGATGGGTTTGCACCCACACTCCCATACATACGAGCCCCGCTTCACTGATGTTTAGGCTCCACACGGGCCTGCGGGCTACATACATGACATAACCAACCGAGTGGGATTCAAACACGGTGGTCACTCTGATACCAAATGTAATGAACCGTTACACCAAAACCTCGAGGCGTTAGTGAAATCCACTCATGAGGATCTGTAACAGTCCTTAGTCCCTAGCATTGTATTTCAAATTTTGTTGTTATTTTGATTTTTGGCTAACCCTTGATATGCACATGTGTGAAATAATGTTGAATTTCTTATGATTTTTTCTAACTTTGCATGTGTTGAGTCTTGCTTAGAGATCTAATTTAGATGGGTTCTTGTCAATTTTGAGCTAACTTGCCAAAAAAATTGAGATTTTGAGATTTATTACATTAGGATCACATGTGTTTGATGTCACTTCTAGGTACAGTGTACACAAAAATGACAGAGGTGTGTACATGTCTTGATGTAGGTGTACTTGTCCAAACTCCGAGCGTAGGTACCAAAAAAATCTAGCGTACATGTCCAAAGTTGAACGTACACATATTGATATTAGTTGTACCATGGGTAAGTGCAACAAGTTTGGGGGCCAAAAGGGGGTCTTAAGTGGATGCATTTTTCTAAAAATAAAAAAATTAACTTGTATGAGTTTTTTGAAATAGTTACACTCAAAATTGGAAGATGTTGTATAAACATGAATCGTATCATTTTGAGTCTAGTTTCTAAGCTACTAAATTTTATTGAAAATGGATAAGTTTAAGTGGGTAAAATAACTAAAATACCAATAGGTGCCTATTTTTGTTAAAAAACATAACAGAGTGAATTTCGTTCCCCCACCATTTTTTTAGCACCATTTAGTAGTTTTGAAAACCCTTTGGTAGAAAGATAGCTAGGAACATCTAGTTTGTGCTAGAACTTTTTTTAGAAAGTATTTTTTATGATTTTATTTGTACATAAATTTTATGTTTTGAAAAATAACGGAGTCCGATCGTGCCCCCAACTACCTCAAAAATATCAAAAATTAATTTTTTTGAATATGTATAGAATTAGGCATAGTTTGTGCTAGCATAACTTTTTTTGAATTTAAATGACCCAAAAAAAGATACACGGTGAAAGATAGAAATATTTAGACTTAAAAATAGCTATAAAAAGGAATAGTTAGAAAATAAATAATATGGAAACCTTATATTAGTGAAAATTTGAAAATTTATATTTTTAGAAAGAAGAAACTCGCTTCTATGTCGTGGTATAATTGTTTTAAACGAATCAATTGTTTTATGTTGATTTATCATAGAGGAAGTGGTATTTTTACATTTTCTTGCAAAAGCAAGTTGTTTTTGTGTTTTAGGGTTCATGCCTTAGGTTTGGGGATCCAAACCAGATCCCAAGCCTTCGAGACATAGCTTGAAAAAAGTGAAAATGTAAAATGTGTACATGTTCATTATAAGTATAAACATTCAGTATATGCTTTTGGCATGCTTCTATTTACAAAAATAAAATAATAAAATATAAATAATAATAAATGAATGAAAAATTATACTTAAATTTATTTATGTAAATATAAGAATTTAGGGTCACTCTACACCTTATGGAATCGGTCTCACAACTCCATGAGTCGCGGTTTAGGAGATAGTTTTTATAGTATAATCTGGTTAGTACTTAGGTAATTTTCAAGATTTCAACATCCACCTAAATCTTTTAGTAGTTAAATTCTAAAATTGAAACCCCTAAACCCTAGGCCACAAACCTAAAACCTAAACTATAAACCTTGAGCCCTAAACCATAAATCCTAAACCCTAAATCCTAAACCCTAAACCTTGGAACATGATCCCAGTAACCTAAAATCTAAACCCTAAACCCTAAGCCTTAAACCCTAAATCTTAAACATTTAGCCCTTACCCACGAGCTCTAAACCCTTAGAGTTAAGCCCTAAACCCTAAGACCTAATACCTAAGCCCTAAACCATAAACCATGAACCATGAGCCCTAAATGCTAAACCCTAAACCCTGAACCGTAAAAACTAAATCCTAAGCCCTAAACCTTGACCCCTAAACCCTAAACCTTAAACACCAAAAACTAAACCCTAAACCCTAAGCCTTGAAATCTACACCCTTATCCCTGAGCCCTAAAATCTAAACCCTAAACCCTATACCATATACCCTAATCCCTAAACCCTAAACCCTAAATCACAATCCCTAAACCATCAAACCTAAACCTAAAGCCCTAAACATTAAATCCTAAACACTAAACCTTAAACCCTAAACCCTAAACCCTAAATCGTAAACCATAAACCCTAATCCCTAAACACTAAATCCTTAACCATAAAACCTAAACCCTAAACCATAAAACATAAATCCTAAACACTAAACCCTAAACTCAAAACCCTAAACCTTAAACCCTAAACCCTAAACCCTAAACCCTAAATCCTAAACCACAACCCCGAACCTCGAACCCGAACCCTAAACCCTAAACCTTAAACCCTAAACCATGAGCCCTAAACCCTAAACCACAAACTATATTTCATCACTATTTCCTAGTCTCGTGCCTAAAACCATAGTTGAGTCTTTGATAGAACTACCTTGTTTATGAGAAGTGGGACAAATAAAAAAATGGATATGACATCTACCTTGTTCCTCGTAATGCATATTACACATCTCTTCCAAACTTGTTTCTCCCCTTATATACTTGTGCTCTTGAATGTAAATGTATTCACACTCTGAAACAAATTTCACATTTCCCATATTTCAATGTATGGTATTATGCAAGCCAGGATGACCCATTGGAAGCTGGAAAAATAACCATCACAACAAAAAAAAAATCTTAAAGGAAACAAAAGAAACATATAGAATATACCAATGCAAAGGTGTAGGATCATAATTTAATTTCTCGTAATATCCTCTCCTCAGGAGAAAGAGAAAGTTATTGTTTTACCTGGAATGGATAGTAAATTTGACAGAACTTCCTGAAGTGTTCAAAATAAGCATAGAAATAGGGGAATGACTAAGAACACAAAGGGGTTATCAATCACTTAGTAAATATTTCTTGTTTAGTTATAAATGGGAGTCACCTGGCCCATGACTTAGTGACCTTCCATTCATTGATAATTCCTTATATGATAAACCCATGGATGTTTTCAAAAGCACCTTAAAAAAGATAGGGATAGTCATCAATCCTAGTGAAGGGTGTGATGTGATTTCGAAGCAACTTGAAATTCATATAGATTTAGAGTTCATAACATGAATTTAGAAATATATCTATCATTATATATGGAAGCCAAGTAATGATGTATCCTCGTATCCAAGGATCGATGGCTACCATTGGGGTTTGTGGAAGGATTGGACATTTAGAAATTTTACATTTTCTCAAAATATAAACAAATGAAAGAACTAAAATTGTGATGACTCTCTTTCAATGTTTTGCCTATGAATTTGATGAACCCTTTTTAGGTTAATACTCCCGTCAATTACTAACAAGAATGGGTAAGACACAGAACATTACAATAAGTGAAATATTTCCCATGCAATAGGCAAAAGAAGATAGTTGTATTGGGTAATATTTCTTTACCCTGAGTCGTGATCCTTAAACCCTAAACACATAACCCTAAACCTTGAGCCCTAAAACCTAAACCCTAATACCCAAACCCAAAATATTGAGCACTAAAACCTAAACCCTAAACACTAAACCTTAAACCCTAAACCTTAAATTATAAACACTAAATCCTAAACCCTAAACTATAAAACTTAAACCGTAAACCCTAAACCCCGAGTCGAAACCCTAAACCCTAAACCCTAAACACTAAACCCTAAACCTTGAGCCCTGAACCCTAAACCCCGAACTCGAACATTGAACCCCGAACCATAACACCTAAACCCTTAACCCTTAACCATAAACCTTGAACCATGATATCCAAACCCTAAATCCTAAGCCCTAAACCCCGAACCTTAAGCTAAAAACCTAAACCCTAAACCATACACATTAAATCCTAAACCCTAAACCCTTAGCCTTAAACCCTCAACCCTACACCTCAACCCTAAGCCATGAGCCCTAAACCCTAAACCCTAAAACCCAAACCCTAAATATTGAGCCTAAAACCTAAACCTTAAACCCTAAACCCTAAACATAGAATCCCTAAACCCTAAACCCTAAACCTTAAATTCTAAACACTAAACCCTAAACCCTAAACTATGAAACCTAAACCCTCGGCTCGAAATCCTAAACCCTAAATCCTTAACCCTAAACCCCGAGCCCTAAGCCCTCAACCCTAACCCCTAAACCTCAACCCCGAGTCCTAAACCCTAAACCCCGAGTCCTAAACCATAAACCCGAACCATGAACCATGAGATATGAACCCTAAACCCTAAACCCTAAACTATAAAACCTAAACTGTGAGCCAAAAGACATAAATCCTAAACCCTAAACACTAAATACTAAACCCTTATCCCTAAACCCTAAACCCTATTCCCGAACCCTAAGCCCTAAACCCTAAGCCATAAACCATAAACCCTAAATCCTAAAACCCAAACCCTAAATATTTAGTCTTGAACCTTAAACCTTAAACCCTAAACCCTAAACACCAAATCCCTAAAACCTAAACCTTAAACCCTAAACCTTAAATTCTAAACACTAAACCCTAAACCCTAAACATAATTTTAGTAAGGATCTCATTTTAGTAAGAAGTAGACAAGCATCATAGAGTTGATTCATGGTCACTAAAGTGAATTATGGACCAAATTTCAAAATTAGTACCAATTCAAGCAATGGTAGGGCCAAAATCAATCCAAAAGATCAAAAACCTACAAAACAACTATATGTTTTCACAAAACAAAGACCGACTACAATATATATGGCTTGAAATTTTTAGGTCATTGCTGAAATTCTGAAAATGAGTAAATCTTGACTGCATTAGATTTTGAAAAATTATTTTCTAGATTATCACTTGTCATCAAAACTACATGACCACTTCCATCAAAGTGCAAATTTACGTAATTTCTTATATGTAGTAAAATAAATTTAAAGTATAAGAAATAATAAAATGTAACATTTATTTTACTAAATATGGCTCCTTCCAGCCCTTGCAAACTTCATATAGAGAAAAACACGTAGGCATTTTTGTTATTAGAAACATGAGCGCATTATAACACATACACATTTTAGATTCGTGAATTCCTAAACCTAGGAAAACATAATGTGATCGTGTTATTGCAAAATGTGATCGCATTTCATTCATTTTTAGGTTTTTGTCCACTTTTTGGCCCCCCAACTTGGTGCACTTATCCCCTGTTAGCTTTTTGGTTAGAATAGTGCATGCATACAAAGTCTATCATATGCATCATTCTACCACCATACATGATATTCAATTCTCTGTGTTTTTTTATCTTTCGGTTTGCTAGCTTATACACTTCAACCCGAGCATAGCTATTCAAACCTGAGCATGCCCATTTAATAATGCTTCTATTTGAACCTTTTTGAATTTGTGAGCATATACAACTCTCTGGTTGCATACCCATTTAGCTCACTTTGTCAGCCTCCATAGAGGCAAGTACACGTCCTAAAGCAGGCATACACACCCAAAGTTGAGTGTACACATCATAGTTCATATTCGAGGTCTACTTTAAAATTTACAAAAACATGTTTTCTGGATTTATTGACTCCTTGCAGGTTTAAATTGAAGATTAAATTCTATTTTGTAGGGTTTATTTACATGTCTTTGCTAACTTGATTTGATTTGTTTAAAGGGTTAAATGAACATTGCATGCTTAATCATGAGATTAAAGTCACGTATGCTCTTCCCTCACACCTTTTAGGTGATCTTAGGAATCAAAAATGATTTCTATATCTTTCATTGCTTTGAAAAATGTTTTAAAAAGAATGTCAAATTTGGTTAAAATTAACAAATTTTGTGTTTGAATCAAGTATTTTCCATTTTGATTTCGTAGTTGGGTTCTACATCACGTATGCTCTTCTCTTGCATCCTAGGATGATCTTGAGAATCGAAATGATGTTTTATCCTCTTTTTTGGAAAACTACTAAGTCTCATTGTAGAATGACCTAAACGCTTGTACAAGAACAGAAAATTGACACAAAACAAAACTACTAATACAATTTCCGTGCAGAGTTGCCAAATGGTGTTCAAGCAAACCACATTAAGAATAAAAGATAAAAATACACCACAATCAAAAGACTATATTTGTAGGTTCGGATAAGGGTACGCCTCATCCACTTAACTAGGACATAACCCCTTTGGCATAAGCCTTAAGATACAACAATGGGGGTGGTCCTAGGAACCCCATTATAGTCCATACAAGAGGGAACCTTGTGGACGAAATGGAAAGTGCTCCGCATAACCTACTTGACTAGTGCTACACGTGATAATTAACATCAAAGTTATGCATATAACGACCCCTAGTGAGAGTACACGATGGACACATTTATTTCCCACTGTTCTTGAAGGGGTAAAGTAAAGACAAGATAACCTAAGACTAGTCAGTGCGACTTTCTTGGTAAATCAAGCTCGCATTTAGATAACTTGTGATACCTAGTTGAGTGAACGACCTAAGAAGCTATCTTTAACCAAGAGCTAACTTTGACCATATCAAAACCAATTTGACTTAACGATTATCACAAAGGGAGAATGTTTTTGGAGTCACCACCTTTTTATCAAACAAGGGTAGAGTCCATCAAAGTTTGAATGGTGTGTCATTCATCACAAGGATTGTAAAACAATACTTTTTCTTAGTTTTCACTTGCCCTAGGCGAGGTGAAACTCTATGAAGTGAGGCCAAACTCTCTTCAAAACCAATTGAACTACTTTCTTCACTTTCTTGAGATACTTTGTTGATAAGAAGAATAGTGACTACCCTTGTGTTGCTAGTTGATTATATTCACCATTTTTGTGTCATTTATGCTTATCCATGTTTACGGATGAGCTATTAAATGTATAAGGTGTGTGGAGGTGCTTTCATATCATTTGTATCCTTTTTATCTTGACACCCAAGTCAAGATTGTCAATCATAGTTAGGATTGGTTCATTATCTTGAATCTCCTTTGAATTATTGTCTTGTTTATATTGTGTTGCCACAATTTTGGTGCTTACATCTTATTTCTTGTAAAATTTTCCTAAGTATCTATATTGTGATGTTACACTATACACATTCTCACATTTCCTTGGTATAAGTTAGTCTTAAATTCCTTTTAATCGCTACCTCAATTTTGAAAAGTGTTAAGTGTTACCATTTATGTGTGTTATATCAATATCATTTTGATATTAATACCTTACTTTTCCAAAAAATGGTTAACATATCTTAGTGGTATTGTTGTGTCGCTCACAATCATAACTACCACTTTTTGAGATATAGGTCTTGATTGGATTCAAGCTCGCTTTTAGTATACTTTGTTTGGGGATCGTATTAAATTTTTGTTATTACTTATGCCTTGTTCATTTATTTGAACTTGACATAAGTGGTGACATTTTGTTAATCATCTTAAACACCAACTACCATTTGAAAAAAACTTAGGAAGTACGACATTTTGATTGATTGGTCTAAAACAAACATTGTGTGATTGTATCTTGTTTGTCACTTTTGACTTATTCTTTTAAGACAATCACTTTGACACATTGATCCTTTGACATTCATCATTATTTGAACTATTGACATTATTTGACATTTGTAAACTTCCACTTAGGTTTGATCAATACCTTTTAAAAAATTTCAAAACACCTTAGTGAAGTTCTCACACATCATGGCCCCCAAAACAAGACTGGGAGCTAGAAGACAAGTAATTGAAACAAAAAAAAACATGGGAAACATCAAACAAACAAGGGTCAAATCCCTTTATTGGTCATGACTTGAGACCTCTTTTCTCCATGGAGAAAGAAACGAAAGAAATGATAGATCATAGTGGTGATGAGGTAGGATCACCACATGCAAATTTTGATTTTGACCCCGCCCTATTAGATGAATTCATTTTCATAAAAAATATCGGGTGCTAGCAAGAGTAGTGGAATTAGGAGCTAGGATGCCTACAGAACATGAGACAATTCCACCCATGATCAAAGCCAATGAGGAAGAACCACCTCTCATCAACATGGATGATATCTTAGGTGGACATGCTTCCACATCAAATATAGGAAACGAAAAATGAGGGTTTATAAAATGTCGCTTATAAAAGTACCTCATAGAGTAAGAATAAAACATGAAAACTTGGAACAACCCTCGTTCAACAAAGATGAAGAAGAACATGATGAGGAAGAAGTCACTATACCACAAAAAATCCAAAAACTTAGTCAAAAAATAGGTTTATTGACATCTCATGTACAAAAGGAAACAAACAAAAATGTGCATCGCAGAAACCTAAGGTTTAAATTAGTGAAATTCACACAAAAACTAAGAAGGAAAAACGCCAAAATATAGTCGCGTGTATATGCTTTGGCTTCCCTAATAAAGAGAAAATTCTTTCACAAGAACTAAAATATATGAAAGTAACACTCACAAGCCTTCAAGAAAGTAATGGGGGAAATAACAAAAGGTACCAATACGAAGATTTATGTCCCCATCCATTTGATAAAACTATGTTTCTTCAACCATTTCCTAAGAAATTTGACAAGTATAGAGGGAAAGGTGATCCACGCTATCACGTGAAATTTTTTTACATGGCATACCAAGAATTGGACTACAATGAAAACTACCTCATACGGATATTTCCAAAAAGCCTAGGAGGCCAAGCCTTAGAATGGTTTACTCGCTTACCTCATGGATCCATTTTCACATGGCCCGAACTGGCAGAGAGGTTTGTACGACATTTCTCATACAACATGGAAAGTGACATAACTCGATAGACTTGTGTAACACTAAAAACTTCCAAATGAAACATTCACAATCTTTTTACAAAGGTGGTGGGGTTATCTAGCCACTTCCCTAACTCATTTCCCAAAAATTAACTTGTGAGCGTTTTTGTATCCAATCTAAACCCAAACATCGCTTTTCATTTACAAATGCATTGTGTCCAAATGTTTGAAGAGGTCATTGAAAAGGGCATATAAATAGAAAAATCCCTCATTGTGAAATGAACAATCAAATCATCTTCCAAATATAATCAAACTGCCAAAACAAAGAAAAACAAAAATATTTAACAAAAACAAGAACGTAGTGGGAGAAAAAATCAAAGATTCGAAACGAGTATAAAAGGTTCAAGTTGGTCAACCTTTTAAACTAACCAAAGAACCAATTCAACCACCGCCCAAATGTAGAGTGTTCAATCCTTTTAATGAGTCTTTGTCCACAATATTGAAACAATTAGATGTAGTCCACATGGAAAATTATCCTATGACGCAACCCTTTGATGAAAACGCTCCTAAACCTTCATGGTATAAAGATCATGAATGTTTATATTTTCATTGTGTAAAGGGACACAAGAAATAAAATTTCGTAAGACTTTGTCACTACATCCAAGATCTTATTGATAATGGAGAGATAGAAGTTGATGCACCAGAGAAAAATCAAACGCCAAATGAAAAGATGGGGATATTCAAAGAACCATTCCCTAAGCATGGTAAGCCAAATGAGAAGAATTCAGATCAGGGAGATTCATCCCAAAGCTAAAAAGCCACAAACTATCTATATACCAAAACTAATAACATTCATTATGACTCACTCATTGGATGTGTTCGATCTTCTAATGAGCATGTGAATACAATCAAGATCAAGGGAAGAGATTGCTTTGTGGTAACAAGGCATGATTGTCTCATGATCTCGAGCCTCCTCTACATACCCCTCAAGATGGTCATTACAAAATATTAGAGAAAATTGAGAAGACATCTGCTAAGATTTTAATCTTGGACCCTCTTAAACTATCAAATGTACATAGGGACATCCTATACAAAAATCTCTAGAGGTCAGGAGTGCTAATGGAAGTAGACCCTTCACATTTACAAGCTATGGTGGAAAATATTGCATCAACTGAAAACATCTCATTTAACCACAAGTAAATCCCTAATGAATATCACACATATAATCTTCCGTTGTATATAGATATGTTTGTTACCCTTTGAAAGATAAATTAGTTTCTTGTGGACAATGAGTTGGGGTTTAATAAATGCACATTGAAACTAATCAAATAGGTTGGACATTCAAAGGAAGATCTAGAGTCCCATATTATTACCATAACCACTTATGACAACACGGATCAAGAGTTAGCTGGAACAATAAAATTTCCAATGGAAGTAGGACCAACTTGTCGAATACCAAGTTTCATGTCTTGGACTAGGAACTACCATATAATATGCTTCTTGACCACCCATGGATCCATTCCATGCAAGCCATACCATAAAAATTCCATAAGAGCATCAAGATAAACCATGAGGGACACACTATTACCATTCAAGGTGATCCAAAATCCTTTTCTCACTACAGAGCTCTAAATATATTTGCGCATAGGGGTACATATACATGTCCCTCTGTTGATATTGGTATACCCCTTCAATTAGAAGCTCTTGAATCATGGGTAACTTTAGACTCCCTAATTTCTTGAGCTTGTGAGGATTCTACATCTACCTATCCCTTTGATTCATGGGTGTTTCATCATTTTCTTTACCTTTTTGAAATGATGAAATAGATAAGGGTAAGGGAAAAGGAGGAATACCTATTAATGTTGGTCGGTTAATGGTTGTTGCACACATTCTGACTTCTTGATCCACAACTAAATGTGAGGGATTCCTTTTGGATAGGAGGAACTACCTATAATAGAAAACAAGACCACCAAAATATAGTTAAATGATATATGATAGTGGACTACCTAGCATATGCTAGTTCCAAGAAGTGTGATACTTCCTAGATGGATGTCAATCTATGGTTTAAAATAGGTTAATGTGAGAAATAAAAAAACTCTTAATGTAATTGATATGATTTAGATATCTCATTCAAATAAAATAAGCAAATCCAATCACAATAGGCTAGGCTATAGTTGGATCTGAGATGTGAGGGGTCTGTAAAGGTTCTGGGACTGGTTAGGGTGAGATTTTTGGGTTATTTAGGTCAACTGGTAGGGTGGTTGTTGGGTATGTTCTTAGTCAAGGTGTAAAACACAAGAGACTCGACGTCGAATGAATGCGTAAATGATGTCGGTTTAGGTAGGACCGATGATGGTTATGGGCAATCAAGCGCGGTATGTTCGGGGTGAAAGAAACTCAAAATAGGTTAAATGGTAGGGGCAATCGAGGTCAAGTAAAGTTTGGGTGAGTGAATGGGGGTATGTGGAGATCTTAGGTATGCACAAAAGTACATAGCAGTGAGAATATGTGATTTGGTGATGTGGGTGAAGGGATCTTTGGATTTAGAAGCAAGTGGGTTATGAATCAATAAGCATGCAAAGAATAGATTAATAATATGAGTAATAAAGATTACTAACTGAAATAAACTATACTGATTAGGGTCGTACTTACTGTATTAAGGATCTGATGGCTGGGTGGTGGAAGTGGTTGATCAGAGAATATGTGTATGGTCTTGTAGTGGTGCTTTCTCGGAGTGCTCCCGTGAATGCAATGGCTCTCTTATGATGTTGGTGATGGCTCTGGATGTTTAGATGCGTAAAAGGATGTTTTGTCTCACTTGCATGCACTCTGAATCTCCTTTCTTACTCTTAGAAATGTGCCAACCTCGAAATAAGGTTACCAAAGGGAATAAAAGGTGACTGATGGTGGTTTCAGGTTGATCGGCATCGGTTCAGGGGTGACCGGCGTTAGTTAGGGTGAGATTCCCTAGGTTTACTAAAAATGGGAGATCATGGCAATGATTTTTGCTAGATCTCTCTATTCATCTAGGCAAGAGCGAGAGTTACCTTCTCTTATGTGGGAATGTGGTTAGAGGGGATGTAGGCTTTGATTTTTAGGGTTTAGTTAGGTCTTAGTTAGTTATGGAAACATACTAAGAATAGACTTAGGGTGAGGTGGCTAGGTGAGGTGGTGGTGTGGGAATTATCTTAATTAGGATAATTAAATAATAAATATTGTGAGGACATGGATTAATTTAATTAAATTAATTAAATTAATATTAGTGTGGAGTGTAAGGGGTCATGGTTAGGTAAGCTTGTTCAATTTTATTATTTAACAAAGGGTTGAGGAGAGTGTGACCTAATTTTGGTGTCTACATTTTCCCCCTTTTGTTGTGTAGCTTGTATTAGTAAGCAACATTGACAAAAATAAGGTGTGGTTGCCCCATGTGTGGGTGAAGGTGATCCCCCTTAAACTAGGAATTGATGAGGCAGAAGGTAGAGTCGGTGAGTGGTTTGATAAAATGTGAATGTGATGAAGAGGAAGGTGGATAATGGGGCTAAAGGGGTAAAAGGTCCAATTGGGTAATCTAGGTAATGGGTTAGGGTCAAAGGTAAGAATATCAAACGTACGCACACGTATAAATGACAAAGACGGTACCATGTTGAAGAGCAGAAAAAATCTACATTGTCTAAGGTTGATAGGTTTATCCAAACAAGGTTGAGGTGATTCCGGTATCCAAGGTATATGATATGGTGCGGAAGCACTTCGCAGGTCAGGTGCAAGAACATTTAGGTATGTTCCAGTACACCAAAGGTTGGGTCAGGATAAATGGTCATGACAAGAGGTAAGGTAAGGTCATTAGGTCAAACAACATGGGTAATAGTGTCGCAAGGTATAGCGAGCACATGAGTTCACAGGTCACTAGCAATGTTCTAGGTCCAAGTAGCTAGGTCACGACATGGGTAGGGCCAAGGTATGGGTAAAATAACAAGTCCCAAAACACAATTAAGGACAAGTATAGGTAAGGTAGGTATGGAGGTTGGTTGCAATAAGGGTGGGTAAGGGAAAACAGTGGTTGGGTTGGGTAAGTGGGGTCAGCTATGGGGAATGGGAAAGATCATTATAGGTAATCGATGCCGGTTAGACATAACCGGGATGGCTGAGGTAATTTGTTCATGGTTTATGGGGGAAGGTGACCAATGTCGGTCTTGGTATAACCAACCATGGTGAGCTAGGGCACATGACCGATGTCGGTTTAGTTGTAACCGATGTCGGTCAGGTCAACGTGGGTATATAAAAGAAAAATCCGTATAATACGGATTCATTTGTACATTTTGGATTTTGTGAAAATGACATATCTTTGAATGAGTTGTGCTTTGTCGGGTGAAAAATACGAGGGATGATATCCTGCTTGAGGTGGAGGGATCCAGTTGGTTAGAGGAGCTAGGTAGATGGGCTCATGAGCACAGGTGGATTGATTGTGATTGGGTGGAGAGCAGGAGGATTGGATTTGGTTAGTGGACATGGCAGAGGCGAAGAGGGATTAGGTGGATGACCAAAGTGTAATAGCACGATGTACCACCACAGAGATGGCAGCATGATGAGGTAAGATTTGATCTCTCTCATTAGTTTTGGAGGTAGATTTGGTAGATAGGTTAGGGAGGAAAAATGGGTTTTTGGGGGAAAATGGAATTTGAATTGGAGGTGGTTAGTTTATAGGCCACGATAGCAAGACAGGATAGGCACCAACACAAGGTGGTGGTGGTGATGGATACAGGTGACCGCCTATAGGTGCATGTTACAGTTTGTCAGAGGGCTGGGCCACCACCGTACAAGCGCAAGTTGTGACTCTTCAGTCCCAGATACAGGAAGGAGCGGGACAAAGTCTCTCAAGATAGGGACATGCGCACAGGATAGGGTCGAGGTTGATGGGGCCACCACATACAATATCTCGTAGCCAAATTGTGGGATGCTCTAGGTGAGACTAGGTACTATCAGGATATCTTTATGGCGGCAAGGATATATTTTCTATCCTATGGAGAGTATAGAGCACAACAGGCCTCGAGTGAGAGGACCAGTCCCGGACCCATAGTGTGGAGAGTATAGGGGGCCAGTGAGCCCCGAGACAGGGTTAGGGTGAGGCTACCAGTTTATAGATGCGATCTAGGTGCATTACCCAAGAAGGACCAGCCACGACCCATGATGGGTGGTGAGATGTTAGCAAGCCGTCATACAGGAGCCAAGGAGGAGGAGGAGATAGGAGAGACAAATATGGAGGATATCCAGCAGGGTGATATCTAATAGCCATGTGGACCTCCATTTTGATGTAGTTGTTTTATTTTTGATATACACCACCTACGTGCCGATGATGGTGAGGCTGTATATGAGAGTTTTGTATATTTTGATGATATACGCTGCGTGCCAAAGAGAGTGAGGATGTACATGAGGGTTTTTGAGATTTTTGTATTCATTTGTATCGGTGCACATATGTATGTATACACATATGTCATGATATATAGATGATGATATTTATACTATGGATGGTGTGCTTATTGTAATTTCCATTATTATTTGTGTATGTGATGGAAACTAGGTGAATTAAGTATGATAGAGTCAGGGTTGTGTAGGCATGGATTGAGTCAGGTTGTAGGCATGGATTGAGTCAGGTTGTAGGCATGGATTGAGTTAGGTTGTAGGCATGGATTGAGTCAGGTTGTAGGCATGGATTGAGTTAGGTCATAGGCATGGATTGAGTCAGGTTGACTTAGGTATGGTTGAGTTTAGGTTAGTTGAGTTTTTAACTCATTAATTTGTGTAATTAATGATGATGTGGGCCATGTTAACATGTTTTGTAGGAAAATTTATGATAATGGTAAAGAAATGGCGAGATATAATGAAATGAATGTATGAGTGATGATGGCAAATATGTGAAGCAAGATTTGTTTTTGGTTTAATTTCCAATTATTGATATAAAATAGAAAACTAACTAGGGTAGAATATGACTAGGAAAAAGGGGGAAAGGAAATGGTTAGGGTAGAGAGTGGATGAGCTAACCTCCAAGGGCCCCATGCCCTCGGAGTGCTACCTACATAGTCCTAGCAAAAAAGGGACCCGGGATGATGTAGTTCTCCCATAAGCTATGGAAGAATAAGGTGAAATAGTGGAATGGTCAAAAAGGTATTAGTTATGGGTGATGTAGGTCATAAGCATGATTGTGTTTAGGTTATAGGTATTGCCGAGGAGCTGGTCCTGTATAGGATAATCAATAGGTAATGAGGAAGGTGAATGGTAAGAAGTGGTAAAAGAGCTACGGAATTGATAAGAACCCTAATGAGTCTACCATACCCTAAATGAGCTTATGAATAGAAGACCCTACAGGCCTTGCATAATGGACTATTTTAAGGGTGAAGAAAAGTCACAAGATCACAAAATGTTGCATTCACGGCAAGTCCCTTGAGTAACGAGGAATTTAGGTGTAAAAGACAAGGAGGTGAGGATGAGAGGCTTAGCATAATTTAGTGTATGATGATGTGTTTTTGGAACAAGAAACCCAAATCCAAAATAGGCAAGTCCATGACGAAAATTTCATATTTTTCATGATTTTTTTGTTTTTAATAGACCGATGAATGCGGGAAGTCTATATGGGATGAATATATTATCTTCTTGAGGTCTTCATGAAGCTGATCGATGCGGGAAGCTTCTGAATTTTTATTACATTTTTATAATGACTGTACATAGCTATCCTTCGAGGGAGTAGTCTATTAATAGGGTAGAATATGAAGAATAGATGTCCTTTTGAGGGAGTCATATTTTTCTAGAAGTTTGACTCGAGGAGTTGTATCCTTTTTGTTTTTTTAGATGTTTAATTCAGTGGACACGATTATATAGGATGATTAGGTTCCAATTTTAGAACACAAGATCGTAGTACACCAAAATTAACTAGGAAAGAGGTGGTTTTGAGTGATGAACGACCATGGGATTCCATCTTGAAGAAGATGAAAAGTATCCATGAGAATCATGCTATGAGCAGAGCCGTGGTACTTATATTGAAGACAAGGCTAACAGGTGACGGGTAATCACATGATTCTTGTTTAATCATGGATCCTCAAAAATGGGTAGTAATGGAAAGTGAACAACGCTCAAGGGACGAGAAACCAATTGACATAAAGTGATATAGGACTTAATATCAACAATAAAATGGTCAAAGATGCAAGGCATTAAGGGGCTCAGGTTCAAGTTTACCTTTGAGTGAAGACAAACGATAAGCACTTGATCCATAGGCATGGGTGATGATATAGGGTCTAAGCTAATTAGGAGCAAATTTTCCCCATTTACTTTTCTCCTCTTTGGTTACATGTTGATTTTCCTTCAGGATGAGGTCATCAACTTGAAAGGTTCGTTCATGAACACGTTTGTCATAGGCATGTTTGATACATTTTTGGTAGATTTGGAGATGGTCCAAGGTGTTGAGATGAAATTAATCTAATAATTCAAGTTGTGCCAAATGATCCTGGTGAAAGTCATCATCGTTGAGCATGTCTTGTAGTGAGATGCGGAGGGATGCGATCTAGACTTCGAGAGGTAAGAAAACCTTAGTACCATAGACTAGAGAAAAGGGGTTGGCAGTAGTCGTAAGTGTGAATACTAACGCAGTAATCCCACAAGGAGAAAGGAATGTGCGTATGCCAATCCTTCCTGATATCATTGACCACCTTCATAAGAATTTTTTTCAAGGTTTTATTGGTTGATTTGGCGACCGTTGGTTTGGAGGTAATAAGGTGATGAGAAATTGAGTTGGATGCCAAAAGCATCACATAGTTTGCATAGGGTTTTGTTTTTGAATTGTTTTCCATTATCCTTGATAATGCAATGAGGGACTATCAACACCAATCCTAAGCACTATGATAATTCTTCACCAGGAACTCCTCGTGCTATGATTATTTACTAATGCTGACCTTTAGTTTGGTGGATGTAATCTAGAAACAAAACAACAACATAACACAAGAATACCATCGACTATGATAAGACGGAATGACGACAAATCTGAAATATCAAAGTAAATAATAATATTAACATGAAATTGTTACAATCTCACCCATGAGGTACTTCAACAAGACTATGGGAGAAACTTTACAATTACACCTCTTGATGGCTTCTTCAACACACCTTTAACTGATGGCTTCCTTTCGCACACTTTCTACAATATTTCTCACTACTTCTTTCTATGCTAAATGAGGGGGGTGGCCTCTCTATTTATAGAACTTCTAGGCTTATCCATCCTATCTCTAAGATAGGATAATAAATCCACTCTGACGAATCATATTCCATACCTTAACTCTTATCTGTACATGTAAGCTTATCTCTTAAGATAAGATAAACCTTATCATTTTACATGGGTTCCACATTTTTAGACTTTTTACAAATAAAATACACAAAATATTTATGACCTCACTCCTTGTCCTTATTACCAATATAATATTCTAATTCCTAATCATGTAGACCCTACTTCTCTAATTACCCAAACTTTGACATTTTAACATTACCGGACCACTTACGACAAATATTTACTTTTTACAACATTCCTATTGTACTTTGACTGTTACCGTACTCCACATTATTTGCGGCGTCGTACTGGCAGCGCCGTTATCTTCTATCGGACGCTACTACTAATTACACTTAACAACATTCTATTCCTAATACATACATTAATGAAATAGAAATTATGGAGGAAAATTTTAGTGTCGACATCTTCCCCCTTCCTAGCTTCTACTCCGTCCTCGGAGTAGACTCTTCTGGTGCGTGGAAAATCTTCAACTTGTCGTGGTTGACCCATTTCGTAATGGGAGTGCCATCCAATTCCTCCCATGCAGACGTACCATTTTCATGCATGCAACTGCTATTTTGTAGGGCCCCATCCATTTTGGAAGAAATTTCTCTGTCTTCTTTTTTTGTATCGGAATCATATACTGTAACCAAGTCATTCACACGAAATGGAGACCAAAGGATCTTTTGATCAAAGTATTCCTTACGCTTCATTTTATTCTTATGGCTTGTATCCTTTGCTATTTCCCTCATTTCCTCTAGCAAATGAAGATGTACCAACCTTTCTTTTTTTGAATCACTTTCATCCATCCTTTCATTTTTCATAACTCTCACAAAGTGGGAATATCAAACTCAATAGGAAGAACTGGATCAATGCCATAGGCCAACTAAAATGGAGAGTATCATGTTGCTAACTTTGATGTTGCCCTATATGCCCACAATGCTGCATGAATCCTCTTATCCCATTTATGTACTGCAAGGCCGTGCATCTTTTGCTAGAATTTGACACAACACAAAATTTGTTCGTTCCTTTGTCCATTTGTGCTTGGTTTGTATGTTGTTGCCTTCCCGTGCTTAATAGAAAACTTATTGACTAGGGCTTCTACCACCTCATTAATGAAGTGGCTTCCTTGATCTGCTACAATTTCTAATGGACAACCAAATCTCAGGTGACAATGTGTTCATATATGAACCTTGCCACTTCATCCATGGAAGTTGTTTTCAATGGCCTAGCTTCAACCCACTTGGTCAAATAACTGTGGCAACTACAATATACTTATTTTGACGTGATGTAGTTGGAAGTGGACCTCAATGTCTATTCCCCACTTTTCAAAGGGACCAAGTGGAAGAATAGGACATAATGGTGATGAAGTCTTACGGTTACCATGTGTTTGACAAATATCACATGTCTTACAATAATTATAACAATCTTTAAAAAGAGTGGGCCAGTGATAACCTGCATCCAAGATCCTTCTTGCTGTAAGTTGTCCAGAGAAGTGCCCTCCACATGTACCATTGTGGAATTCTTCTAGCAGCTCCTTCCCTTGATCACGTCCAACTACCCTCTTGTATCGCCCATCGAGGTCCTATTCGAAATAATACTCCATGCAGAATAGAATATGGACGACTGGCTTGAGTAATCCTTCCCTTAGTCTTTGCATTGGCACCATCAGGAAACTTGAATTCATTCAAATAATTCCAAATATCTATGTATTCACTAGGGATTGTGTCAAGGGATAACAATGTTGCATCGGGGAAATCATCATCATCACAAGATGATCCTAAACCATCATAGGCTCGAGAGAGTGCATCTGCATTGACATGCTTCTTTCCTAGCCTATCTATAATATCAAATTCAAATTCTTGTAGCAAAATTATCCATCTTGCTATCCTCCCTGATGGGTTAGGCTTATTGACAATATATTTCAGAGCTTGATGATCTGTTACAACTATAAATTTCTGCCCTAGCAAGTAATTTCTAAACTTCTTTACAAAGAAAATGATAGCTAGAGCCTCTTTTTCGCCATGTATAGTTTACCTCAAGACCGCTCATTTTCTGCCATGCTCCCAAAGTAAATTGGATGTTCATTCCCATTTTCATCCTTTTGGCTCAAAGTACTTCCTAGTCCGTGCATCCGAGGCATCAGTGTACACAATGAATGGCTTGCTCCATTCTAGATTCTTCAAAATAGGTGAAGACACCGTGGCTTCCTTGAGTTGTCCAAAAGTTTCATACGCCTTATTTCCGGTTCATAAGTAACATCCTTCTTCAAGAATGGGTTAGTGGTCATGTGCAATCTTTGAGAAATTCTTGATGAACCTTCTATAGTAACCCACATGGCCTAAAAATGATCTCAACTTACTTCTATTCATAGGAAATGGTAAATCTTTGATTTTGAAACTTTATCAGGATCAAGCACCAATACCATCTCTGGATACAACATGCCCTAACAAAACGCCTTTAGAACATCTAAAGACACACTTTGGAGGGTTTAGTGAGGCTTGTGCTTCATCTAACCTTTGAAATGTTGTCTCCATTTGGTGCGCAGTGGTCCAACTTGCTCCCATATATGCAAAAATCATCCGAAATACTCGATGAAGGTCCCAATGTAGGGTTCGAACACCCTATTCATCAAACGCTGGAATGTTCTTTAGAGCATTACACAACCCAAAAGGCATAACTCTATAAGCAAACGCGTTCCCCAAGGAGTGGTGAACGTGGTCTTCAACTGATCTTTTCTACTTATACGAACTTGGTTGTCAGAGCCGCTATATCCATCAAAGAAAACTATAGCACTCCGGCCGCTACTTCATCCAAGATCTGATCCGAAAATGGAAGAGGGTAATGATCCTTCTTTGTTGCCTTATTGAGCTTCCCGTAATCAACACAAATGCGTAGCTTCTCATTCTTTTTTATTGAGATCACAATGGGAGAAACCCATTCGAATTCTCCATGCAAATATGAATCCCGCATCAAGTAACTTATCTATTTCTTCTTTTACGAGTCTTGGAAAAATTAGGATTCATTCTATATGGCATTTGCTTTATGGGCTTAAGACCATCTACTAGCTCAATAGAATGTTCTACCCAACTTACTTGACGGAGTTCCTTGTAATCAAAAGTGAATAGGTGTATGTACCTTCGAAAGAGCCGGAGGTAGGATTCCTTCTCACTCTCCATCACAAGATCACCAATCTTTATTTGTTGGAGACGATCATCAACTTCTTCTTGAGATAATTTTATGGGGTCATGAGTCGGTGCGATCGAAGGATATCCATGATCAAACATCAACCTCACTTTCTTCATCTTCAATGTCCACTTCACTAGTACTTGAGTAATCGAGGATGTCCAATCATCGGTTTCATCACTTGAATCCATTGAGTTCTCGCTTTATGATGCCGAGGGATAATGTTTATCTTCACCCTCTCTTTACCACGTCCAAGTGTCATGAAACCTTCATTCCAAAGTAGTTTCTCGCATGAACTCTCCTTAGCCATGGTCTTCCCAAAGAACATTGGGTACGCAACAGCACCATTTTTCATCACCGAAAGTCTACCACACATACAACACCCATAACAGATATTGCCACATTTGAAACTACACCTTCTGGTTTAGTTTTTCCCTTATTTAATGACCTTAACATAAGTGTTCAAGGGAGATCAATTTTTAAACCCAACATATTCATTCTGAGACTCGGTCATTACATTAATCGCAGCACCTCCATCAACTAAGACATCATGAATTGAAATACCATTACATAATACCTCAGCTTGTGGAGCATAGGGATCCGCCTCTGCCTCCAAAACAGGGACCTCAACCTCCTTCCTTCTTCGAGCATTGAGTCCACCTCGCAACTCCCGCCTCTTCTCAGAAGACATAGCCAAGAGTTGACCATATGTAATATTTGCAGGCCTTTTGGATAGATCTTCCAAGATGGAGTATGGTCCTTGCCCCTGTGAAATCAGAAAATCCTGCACACCCAACTTTCTTCTCCTATGTTTCTTACTAGTTTCTCCTTTCATCTTCTTAGATGGTTCCATCTTGATTATCTTTTTCTTTCTTTCTTTTTTGTTACAAACACATCTACTTCATTATTTCTACTCTTATCTACTACATCAAGAGAATTCACAGGTGTTTTTCCTTTATCATTATCTCTTGTACCAGATGTAGAAGCTCTATCTGGAAAATTATACTTATAATGACCCTTTTTATAACAACCATAACAAACAACTTCAGAAATATTTCTTTTTGGACCTCTATCTCCTCCCTGAGAACTAAATTCCTTTCCTTGAAGAAGATTAATAGTTAATTGACCCATATTTTTGAGCAGATCTTCATACTCAGTAGATGTACTAGGAGAAATATTTGTGCTCACCGGGAGTGGTTGTGGATTCTGGACCAAAGGTGTTGGTGTAGGCTCTACTTTAGCAACAATTTCTTTGGGCTCCTCTTCCATGCTTTCTTCTTGCCTTCTTGCAATCTCCTTTGCTTGTTCAATGGTAGCTGGGCGGTCATACTTTACTCGTTGTCTAATCTCTAGCTTCATCCCAAGAATGAAGTGCTTACATAGGAGATTATCCACGCCGTTCATCAACCCATCCGCTAATCCTTCCTTCCAGATCTGGGCATCGAGCTTCCTCCTTAGCTCTAGAACACGAGCATGATAATCCCTTATCTTCTCCTTCTCTCCTTGGGTTAGCTTTGTGATATCGATCATGAGATCCGCATATCTCTCGTTGTTCACCAAATTCTTCAAGAAAACTTTCGAGTTAATAAATCCCATGAATTTTTCACATTATCACCTAGTGTTTCAAACCACCTAAGTCTTTGAACCATCCAAAAAGGTAGGAAAAAATTCAGTCCATTGTTCCCTTCTTATGAGGCCATTACAAATACAAGATCATTTAAACTCTTGAATGAAAGAAGAAGCATCTTCATTAGATTGGGCTGAAAAAATAGGAATCTTTCCCATTTTCAAAAGTAACCACCGTGAAATACCAACCCACAATTACAATCAACAAGACTTATGTGCACAAATAATTGGAATCACTGTAATAGAAAGTGACTTTACACCTTTCTACAGTAAAATAGAAATGACCACGGTAACTATGGTAAAACTTGACTTACTGCGGTAAAAACTGACTTTACTGTGGTAAACACTATTCACGGTAAAAAGTGAAATTACTGCGGTAAATACTATTCACGGTAAAAAGTGAAGTTACTGCGGTAAATATTATTCACGGTAAAAAGTGACTTTACTGTGATAAATACTATTCCAGCAAAAATGACTTTGTCATGGTAACTACTATTCACGGTAAAATGAGTTTACCATGGTAACTACTATGCACAGTAAAAACAAGGTTACCCTCTAATTGATTTTTGACTAAGTGGGAATATCTCTCCAGAAAATCCACCAACGAGGAATGGTCCCGGCAACGGAACCAAAATGTCAACACCAATCCGGCACTATGATAATTCTTCACCGGGAACTCCTCGTGCTATGATTATTTACTAATGCACAACCTTTAGTTTGGTGGATGTAATCTGGAAACAAAACAACAACATAACACAAGAATACCATTGACTATGATAAGACGGAATGATGACAAATCTGAAATATCAAAGTAAATAATAATATTAACATGAAATTGTTACAATCTCACCCATGAGGTACTTCAACAAGACTATGGGAGAAACTTTACAATTACACCTCTTGATGGCTTCTTCAACACACCTTTAACTGATGGCTTCCTTTGCACACTTCCTACAATATTTCTCACTACTTCTTTCTATGCTAAATGAGGGGGTGGCCTCTCTATTTATAGAACTTCCAGCTTATCCATCCTATCTCTAAGATAGGATAATAAATCCACTCGACGAATCATATTCCATACCTTAACTCTTATCTGTACATGTAAGCTTATCTCTTAAGATAAGATAAACCTTATCATTTTACATGGGTTCCACATTTTTAGACTTTTTACAAATAAAATACACAAAATATTTATGACCTCACTCCTTGTCTTTATTACCAATATAATATTCTAATCCCTAATCATGTAGACCCTACTTCTCTAATTACCCAAACTTTGACATTTTAACATTACCGGACCACTTACGACAAATATTTACTTTTACAACATTCCTATTGTAGACTTTGATCATTACCGTACTCGCATTATTTGCGGCGTCGTATCGGGCAAAGACACCGTTATCTTCTATCGGACGCTACTACTAATTACACTTAACAACATTCTATTCCTAATACATACATTAATGAAATAGAAATTATGGAGGAAAATTTTAGTGTCGATAGGACACCAAAGCGACAAATAATGTGATGGTTGATAAATTCAAATATTTTCTCACTTTGGTGGAAATGAGGGAATGGCTTCTACCCATTTAGTATAATATTTAGTAGTGGTTATGATCCATTAGTGGCATTGTGAAGAATGGGGTTGATCTCACCGACACGAGCAAAATCCCATTAAGAGAAAGGCCAAAGGTCTCGCGTAACCTGTAAGGCATGAATAGGGGTGTGATGGAGATTAGCATGTTCTTCGGCATTTTACGTAGCATTTGACATAATCACAACAAACACGGTTTAGGGTTAGCTAAGAAAGAATAGCCTAGGTAAAGAATGTGTTTAATGACAAAGTGAGACCACTAAAGTGGCCTCAAAAATCCCATCAGACTTCCTTAATGGTGTAAATAATTTCAGAACGGTAAGGCATCGCAAGAGAATGCTATCGAAATCATTTTTATGCAGAAGACCGCCCATGATGACATAACGTGAGACACTTTTAAGGAAGGCACGTTGTCCATTATGAGTGAGATTGGTAGGTAAAATGGAGAGGGAAAGATAGTTTGTGTATTGCTTATACCAAAGGTCACTTGGGTTAGGAGCAACGGTTCCGATAGAGTAAACTTCACGAGGCAAATAAGAGGGTGATTGTAGTCTTTATATGGTGACAAAGATTTTAGAGTCGCGGGTAAAGTGAGTGAGTATCCGAGAAGCCAAGCGAGTGCCATGGTATCTACAAATTTTTTAGTAGAACGTGGGGTGGTTTGAAGGGCATAACAGTCGAAGGTGGTCAAAAGTATGTCTACATGATGCTTATACTTTTGAAGTATCTCATTACAACACTGGTATATATCATTGACTTGGTTTATGACCAACTGAGAATCACCAAAGATGTTGATTGACTTAATATCTAAGGCATAAGCAGCCTGAAGACCTAATATGAGTGCTTCGTATTCAAAAATATTGTTTGTACAATCAAAATTGATTTTGAAAGACAAAGGCATAGGTTCACCATTAATCGAAATGAGGATAATACCATCCCCACCCCCACGCTGACACTTGGAACCATCAAAGAAGAGTGTCATTTGGTAGTAAGGTGTTCGTCAGTGGAAAGGGTTCTTGTAATAGAATCAACAGGAAAGTCAAAATTAGAGGGTTGATCCCTAGAAATAGGTGTGTCACCAACCGGTCGGTGATAGCCTAGCCCTTGATAGACTTTTGATGGATGAATTTGAGGTTGAGGTCGGCTAGAAGCATAAGCTAGCATGCAGCACATTGATTTTGATAAGGTTTTGCATACATGTAGTGTAATGGGTCCATATTAGTAATGATGAAGGTTTTGTGGTTGAGTAGGTAATGGCAGAGTTTGGTGGCGATGAAAACTAAGGCTAGGCAAAGTTTTTCAGTATGGGTATATCTATTTTCATAGTCAAGAAGGGTAAAACTTATGTAATAAACCGCTTGCTCCCAGTGTTGGTTGTCGTAATGAGAAAGCATGACACCTAGAGAATGGTCAGTGGTGGAAATATATAGGTAGAAGGGCTAGTCATCCTTAGGAGGAATGAGCACTAGTTGTTGAAGGAGGTATTGTTTTAAGGCCTCAAAGGCTTTATGACATTCATCATCCCATTTGAATGAAACATCTTTCTTGAGAAGATGATGAAATGGTTGACAACGGTCGAGAAAGTTGTGAGATAAAATGATAAATGGATTGTAGCTTACCTTGTAGACTATGAAGCTATTAGAGATTAGTGGGTGGTGGAATTTCAAGGATACCCTTGACTTTAGTAGGATTGAATTCTATGCCACGCTAAAGAAATGATGAAGCCTAGGATTTTCCCTGAAAGTACTACAAAGACACATTTTTTTGGTTGAAGATGAACACAATATTTGATGAGGATCAAAGATGACTTTAAGAATGGGCAGGTGTTTGGTTTGATGTTTGGACTTGGAAAGTAGATCATCTACGTAATCCTCCAATATGCAATGCATGATGTCATGGAAGATGTAAGTCATGGCTCGCTGATATGTAGCACCAACATTTTTGAGACCAAAGGGCATGACTCGATAGCAGAAAGTCCCCCAAGGGGTGATGAAGGAAGTCTTGTGTTGATCCTCGGGAGCTAGTAATATTTGATTATAGCCCTAGAAACCATCCATGAGTTATAACATTTCATGTCCAACAATGAGATCAACTAGTTGGTCAATGCTTGGTAGTGGGAAATCATCTTTGGGATAGGCAAGGTTGAGGTCACGGAAATTTGTGCAAATGCAGAGTCCCCTTGTCACTTTCGTGACAGGAACGATGTTAGAAATCCATTGGGGATAATCAATGGGTAGAATGAAGGAAACCGAGAGAAGGCGCTGAAGCTCTTCTTTGACCAGAAGAGCAATGTGAGTATGCATTTTCAGTAGATTTTTGTTTGATAGGTTTGGCATCAGGAATTGTCATGATATTGTGAACCACGATTTTAGGATCAATAGCAGGCATATTGGCATAGGACCAAGCGAATGCGTTGCTATGATCCCAAAGGAAAGAGGTGAATGCTTCTTGTTTAGTAGCATCTAATTTTTGCTGATCTTTAGAATGTGCGGGTCATCTTGGGTATTAATGTTGATTTTTATGGTTGATTCGTTTAACATGGTTTACGTCTCAGAGGGTAACAATTGGTGAATATAAGAGTCTTCTGCACCAAGGTAGGTGAGGATGGAATCATCATCCTGACATTGAACGACATTAATTGAAGGTGTATCATCATCGATCATGTTAGGATATAGGAATGGGAGAGAAGAGGGAGCCTCACCATCACGTTGATAGGTCAGCGGTCCCAGGGAAATGGTGTTTACGAAAAAAAAAAGTTAGGAGGTATAGATTCGGGATCTATGGACTCCATAGGTGAGGATGGTAATGTGGGTGAATGAGAGGGGGAAGATTCCTCATTCTGAATAAGATCGATGTGCACCTTCTTTGGAGATGGAGCACCAAAACCAATGCCACTATGGTCATTGTGTTTATGAGAGGTACATGAGATGACAATGTGGTGATATTGTTCATAAAAACCAAAGCCAAATCCTTTCCACGTGCACCGGTGGAGGAAAGTGTGAGCCAAAAACGGTTGGTGAGGGAGTGTAGGTCGGTGGAAAATGGTTGGGTTTGGAATGGAGGTTTGATTTTATAGGTAGCCATATCAAGTCCCCATACGTTAGATTGGTGCAAAGGTGGGGAGGGCCATAAGGGAAAATGTCACCAATGCAAATCTCTTAATTGGGGTGTTGACATAGATTCATGTACTCGTGGGGTAAGGAAGGTATTGATATTGTATAGGTGGTATTCCCCAGTGAGGCATTGAAAAACACCTTCTAAGGGATTAGTAGTTGGTATGTGGGTAGCAGGTATAGATGGCTCGCTAGATGAAGGGGAAGCAGGGGCACTAGTGGTGGAGGCTACAGCTGCAGTAGGGATGGCAAGGTTAGACGCAGAGAAGTAGTGGAAATTTTGGTGGATGGGCTTGTGGGTGGAGGTGAAGTGGTTTTGGTGGTGGATGCCTTGACCGGTATAAGCACATCATTAGGTCGATATAGCATGTTACAGGTCTTGAAAGGTGAGGGGTCGACAGGATGGTGTAATTATGTCCCTTGTGTTCAAATTTGAGGCATCGATGTAACGTTGAAGGGACACAACCCATGGCATGAATCCAAGGTCGACCAAGAAACAAGTTATACTAGAACTCCCCTTCTAGGACATAGAAAAGTTTCGGGATGGTGCGGGGACCTACGTAGACATGGAGAACAATGGTACCCAGTGTAGAGGTTATGGCATCATTGAAGGAACACAACATAATGGGGTTACTATGCATGTAATTGGTAGGTATTTGCATTTGGGCGTATGCATGGGAGGAGATGATGTTAATGCTAGCACCACCATCGATCATAATGCGTCGGATGCGTATATTATTGATAAAGACGGAGATGAACAAAGTGGGGTCGGGGTCATTAGACTGAAAGGGAGCGATCTCTTCATCTACAAAACTAAGGGTGGCCACTTGGCAAGTGGGTGAAGGTGTAGAGGAGGGGGAAGACCTAGTGAGAGAGGCTACATGGTGAGGGGTAATGATGGAGGCTACGGGTGTGGGGTCATTTGGTAAGACTTCAATAGATTGAAGGACCTCCATGAGGGCTTGACGATGTGACTCTGAGGTCTGGACGAGGTCATACAAAGAAATTTTGAGGGGGGATTAGTGTAGTTGTTTTAGCATTGTACGATGTGTGGCCCCATCGGAAATGGGATATGCAGGACTGCAAATGATGACTTTGGGTGTGGGTGCAGATGGTATATTGGGTACAGGGTTGGTTGATGGGCAGTTGATTTCTCCTTGCCCTTGTCTTTCTGAGCACGGGTGGCAATGTTGATCATGTTAATCTGAGGGGAGTTGGATGGAGAGGGTGTGTCATGGAAGGTATAGCGGCAAGAGGGACAAAACCCTAGTGGTGGGTATGAACCTTGTGAGATGAGTAGGGTGCAGTTACATTTGGGTGGTTATGAACCTTGTGGGTATGAACCTCTTATGCAAACCATGTTAATTTCAAATCTCGGGGATGGATCTAGGAGTTGTGGGGGTGGAGATTTTGGTCATTAAATAGGAAACGAGGAAGAACTATGGATGGTGGAAGAACGGGCACACGAGATGTAGAGGGAAAAGTGGATGGTGGAAGAGGGTGGGTTACCCACAGGGGTAACCGAGGTGCTATGGAGGTAGGTGGCATAGGTTGGCCAGGAGGTGTGAGTGAAAGAGAAGAAAGTGTTGTGGGTAGTGAAGAAGTTATTGATGGTATGGGAGGTATGGGTGGTAAGAAGGTTATAGGTGAGGGTGGAGGTTGTGTTGGGAACTTAGGTATATTAGAGGTCTGTGATGGGGAAATAGGTTATTACGTTCTTGGTTTACCCGTGGATGGGGGTTTCTTGGCCAGGGTCAAGGGGTGAGGTCTTAGGATGGATGGAAGGGGTGAAGGAAATAAGGGTGTGGTTGGCGAGGTTGGGGTATGAGATCTAGGAGATTGGATCTTCTGTTTAGGGGCCGGGTTAGGTTTGGTGTTAGTTTTGGAAGACGTAGCTAAATCTAATTTGATGGGTGGATGGGTAAGGCTAGCTGTTGGTATGACCCCTAAAGTAGTGATAGGTTTAGGAAAGGAAGATGATGTAGGCGTGGGTTTGGGTGCAGATGCATGTTGGGTTATGGGTAGAGGTGTGAGTTGAGCCATGGGTGGTGTCGTGGGAGATTTTGTGATAGTTTTGGTTGTGTTCGGTTGGTTGGCCGAAACACTTTTGGATAGATAGTGGAGGTGTCAATGAGTGACAACTGCATTTGTGTTGAAACAAGAAGTAGAAGATGCCCCCAAAGTAAGGCTCTATTGACATAGTCTAGGTGATCGGCCAAGCATGAGAATGGTACTGTTGTAAGTGGAGCCGATGTGGACCGAGTGGAAATCCCCATAAAATTTGTTTGAGATAGGAAAATGGCTAGCCTTGGAATCTGTGGGTAAGAGCATTGAAAGCAGATTAACAAGATTTTGAAGGTTTGATGGTGAATGGTGGTCTACGGGAGGTGGTACCTCTATAGTATCTTCCATGGTAGAGGAGAGGACAGTAATAGTCAAAATGGGCTCTTCTTGTGTTGGTGTAGGCGGTGAACTTGCATCTTCTATGAGTATGAGAGGTGCCATTGACAAGTGCTCAAAATTTTGAGGGGTTAAAGGCGGTGTGCTGATTATAGGATCTTTCATGGGTGAAGGAGAAGATGAAGGGGATTCTATGTGGATAGAGGATCAGATGAAATAGGTTGGTGAAGGTATGGGATTACGTGCTAAGATTTCATCTATGGAAGGAATATGTAGAAATTGGGAAGCTACTAGTGCATAATTGAAAATAGCATGGACCTCGCAGATAGTGCTATCATTGTTTGAGGTATCACCCCCTTGGTTGGAAGATGGGGCATGATTAGGGAATGGCTTCTTGAAGATGTGTAGGCTTTGGTTAGCGGGTGCATTCGGGCTATCCAAGACTAAGTCTCCGTTGTCTATCATTTCTTGAATGATATTTTTGAAGGTAATGCTAGTTATTGTCATTATGACCTTTGACCCAATGATAGTTACAAAATTCATGTTCCTTATACCATGTAGGCATGGGTCACTCAGGGTTGAAACCAAGTATGTGGTTTTATGGGTGGAAGGGTAATGGCACCTACCTTAACAAGATTTTCCAAAATGGAGGAGTAAGATTCTCCTAGGGAAGTGTACTTTCGTTGTTCTTGTCTGAACTGGAAAGCTTGTACAGGAGAAAGATTAGAAGGGGGTTTGGATGGGTTTGATTGATGAGGGGGACCAGCTTTGAGAACTACGGAATTCGCAGACCCTTTGGGCTTTGAATAGTTGTTTTGAGGTTTTGAAGATGAAGAAGTATCATTTGATTTGAACGTGATGTTCTTATTACGAAGTTGAATCTTATTTTCTTTGATAACACGAATTTCCAATTTTTGTGCCATGGTGAATGCCTTGTCAAAAGTGTGAAAAGTTTGCACCTGTAGGGTTGGTGAGATGTGTCTAGCACATGCCCAAGTAAATAGTTCTATCAGCTCGGTTTGAGGCAATTGGAATGTGAGCTGGTTTATGAGGCTATGCCAGCGAGCGATAAAGTTAGCGATAGACTCGTCGTCATATTGTCATGTGGAATAGAGATCAGTCATGGTAACCTTCTTAACAACGTTGATGGAGAAGTGATCTAGGAAGGCTTGGGCTACTTGATTGAATGAGTAAATGGAGTGTCTTGGTAGTCCACTATACCAATCCAATGTAGGTCATGTCAGGGACATTGGGAAATTCCTCAAAAGTAAAGCGTCATCGTGGGCAATCAAGTAACACCCATGTTTAAAGGACCACAAATCTTGTTGCGGATATTTTGTGCTATTGAAGTGGTTGAATTTGGGAATCTCCCAATATACGGGGTATGGTCGAATGGTTATGGACGGGTGAATAGGCTCATTAAAAATTTCATCGTAAGTGAGGGAATTCCGTGAGCCTAAACCGATACTTCTAGTGTTTGCATCTTTTCCATCATCAACTTGATGAGGTCGTTGGTAGGTTACATTGGGGGACACCTCCTATGGTATAAGGAGGTGGATATTGAACCTGATAGGGAGGTTGAGAATAAGGAACCGACATGGAAGGCACATCTCCATATTGGGTGATAGACAAGATAGGGGGTTGTTGATAATAGGTGTATGTAGGTGGGATGGTTGTCGTGACTCTGGTAGTGATTGGGGGAAATGTTTGTGGGATGGAGAGGATGAGATTTTGAAATGGATTAGGGTCACCGACACCACAAGAGGTTGTGTTGTAATGGGTATTTGTGAGACAATGGGTTTAGACTGTGTTATGGTTTGGGTTGTGAACTAGTGGACAATAGATATGACAAGCGCGGGGAGACTACTAATGCGGCGGTCATAGAAGTATGGGTTCTAGCTACAAAACTACCACGAGAGAAGCAGGTGAGGGTAATGCAGCAGTAGGAACAAGGGTAGGGGAGATTGATACCAGCATGTCGTATATCAATTGACTAGATGAGTCTCAGTTGGAAGAGCGGGAAAGGTAGAACTATAAGGCTGTGAGATTTTGATCAAAAAGTCATGTAAAATCCATGTCACCGGTAGCAATGGTCGTAGGTAAGGTTAGATCCATGGGTGATAGGACAAAAGGTAGTGAAGGAATAGGTGGGAGTGGTTGATGACTAGCGTGGAATATGAGGGCGTAGTTTGGCTACGAGTCAGCACCATGTGAACAAGTGTTGACCTGGTAAGACTGTATTCTATAGATGACACAGAAAATAGTAAAAATAGAGAATAATGGGGTCCGGGAGGTGAATCTGGTCAATGTTTAGATTTTGAAAAATTAAACACAGGTAACCGACGATGGTTAGGTTGACCGGTGATGGTTCTGGGAAAACTGATGATGGTCAGGATGATCGGTGATGGTTAGGACAACACCAATGACAGTTTTGAAACCGATACTAGTCACTGTGGAAGAAACTAGTTTCAAAAAATAAAGTGGGAATGTTGAATTTACACTGGTAAAACTATGTATGACAAAAAATATCAGTAAGGGAGAAATATGATGATGCCCTGAGGGCTGGAAATAGAAGCAGTAGTAATGAAAGTTGTTCTAGGTAAAGAAACTAGAAAGCCGAAGTTTGAAACTAGTTAGGGTTTAACCAACGAATGTAAGATGTGAACCAAATGATAGTCATTTGGACTAGCGACGCATTGGATGTGAAATGAGAAAGAAATAAAGAAAATTGGTTTTGTGAATCAAATTAGGTGAAGAATCAAACCCAGAAGCCTAAGAATGAGAAGATGAGGCCCTGACACACTCAGATAAAGTCATAATACTCTAACTATGATGGTGGAGTGTGCAAGGAAGAAGAAAAATTAACGGGGAATTGTAATCTCACACCTCAAAACACAAGCCAAGAAGAACGCTAAGAAAAGTATGATCCTAACAGTGATTTTCTTATGTTTGTTTAGCTTATGCTATTTACGACTGACTGTGTTTATTTTAGAATATATTTTTTGGTGAGGAAGGTTTCCTACGAAGAAATATATCTAAAAGGAGAGGTTTCAGGTATGTAATGGTGGGGGCAGGCCGTGTCCTGAGATAATGACTTGATAGAAGCAATGAGTTGGGGTACCTGCCAATTGGATTGTGTGATCAATGACAGATGTTCTCGGGTAAGATATTGTTTAATAAATATGTGTATATTTGATTTTGTGCAAGTTTGGTAAGACAGAGAGAGAGAGAGAAAATGTGATTTCTACGATTCTTTGTGTCAACCATCGGTGGCATGACTTCCAACATATAGGTTTCCCTTAGTTTTAATGTGAGCTAATAATGCAACAAATCAAAATGCAATGCAAGTGTTTTAAACCCAAATCAAAAGATTATATTTTGATGACACAAAATGATGAACAAGAGAGGGTATGCTCTTTCACTAAATGCAAGAAAGCAAGAAGAATGATTCTTTTTAAATGCACCAAAAGAAACATGTCCTTTAGAACAATAAGAAAGAAGAGAAGATTACCAAGGAAGAAAATTAATGTGTAAGCCTTTTAAAGGGAAACAAACACAAAAATTTTTCCTAGGAATGAAGAAAATGCAATAGAACCCTTGATGGGTCCCACCAGGCATGCCAAAATGTTTCACTATTTTCTTTACCTTTTTGAAATGACGAAAACAGATAAGGGTAAGGGATAAGGAGGAATACCTATTAATGCTAGTTAGTTAATGGTTGTTACGTGCATTCTAACTTCTTCATCCATAGCTAAATGTGAGAGATTCCTTTTGGCTAGGAGGAACTACCTGTAATAGAAAGCAAGACCACCAAAATATAGTTAAATGATATATGACAGTGGACTACCTAGCATATGCTAGTTCCAAAGCAAATGTGATACTTCCGAGATGGCTATCAATCCACGTTTAAAATAGGTTTATGTCGGGAATAAATAAAGTACTACCGTAGTTGATATGATTTAGGTATCTCATTCAAATACAATAAGAAAATCCAATCACAACAAAGTGAGGCTATAGTTGGATCTCGAGAGGTGAGGGGTGCATCGAGGTTCTGGGATTGGTCAGGGTCATATTCTGGGTTATTTAGGTCAATTGGTAGGGTGGTTGTTGGGTCTGTTCTTGGTCAAGGTGTAAAACACAGAGACTGACATCGGCTGAATGTGACTGATGTCGGTTTAGGTAGAACCGACGATGGTTATGGGTAACCGGCATCGGTATGGTCGGGGTGAAAGAAACTCAAAATAGGTTAAATGGTAGGGGTGATCTGAGGTCAAATAAAGTTTGGGCGAGTGAATGGGGGTCTATGGAGATCTTAGGTATGCTCAGAAGTATACAACATGTGAGAATAGGTGATTTGGTGATGTGGGTGAAGGGATCTTTGGATTTACAAGCAAGTGGGTGATGAAGCAATAAGCATGCAAAGAATAGATTAATAAATAGGAGTAATAAAGATTACTACTTGAAATAAACTATTCGATTAGGGCCGTGCTTATTATATTAAGGGTCGATAACTGGGTGGTGGAAGTGGTTGATCGGAGAATACGTGTATGGTCCTGTAGTGGTGATTTCCTGAAGTGCTCCCGTGAATGCAATGGCTCTCTGATTGATGTTGGTGATGGCTCTAGATGTCTGGATGCATAAAAGGATGTTTTATCTCACTTGCATACAACTCTAAATCTTCTTTGTTACTCTCGGATTTGTGCCAACCTCAAAATAAGGTTACTAAAGGGAATAAAAGGTGACCGACGGTAGTTCTGGGTTGACCAGTGTTGGTTCAGGGGTGACCGGCATCGGTTAGGGTGGGATTCCATAGGTTTACTAAAAATGGGAGATCATGGAAATGATTTCCACTAGATCTCTCTATTAATCCGAGCAAGAGCGGGAGTTACCTTCTCTTATGCGGTAATGTGGTTAAAGGGGATGTAGGCTTTGATTTTTAGGGTTTAGTTAGGTCTTAGTTACTTATGGCAACATACTAAGAATAGACTTAGGGTGACATGGCTAGGTGAGGTGTATAGGTGAGGTGGTGGTGTGGGAATTATCTTAATGAGGATAATTAAATAATAAATATTGTGAGGACATGGATTAATTTAATTAAATTAATATTAGTGTGAGGTGTAAGGGGTCATGGTTAGGTGAGTGTGTTCAAGTTGATTATTTAACGAAGGGTCGAGGAGAGTGTGACCTAATTTTTGTGTCTATAATGGGAGATGAAAATACTTGACTATGGTTGTGGAAAATACAATTTACAACAAGATCTCCGGTTTCATATTTATCTTTGTCACCAAAAGCAAGAGGCGGACCCAAATATCACTTTAAATGACCTAGAGATGAATTTACTATTGGGACATTCTTACATTGTGGACTACTCACGAAGAGAAATTATTTTACCCACCTAACACTTGGGTCCCTAAGGAAACTAAGTCTACCTATTACAACACCCTAAAATATACCAAATCTAGTAGAAGGATGTACTCCATGATCTACAAAGGACACATATGTGAAAATTTTGAAAAAGGAGGCAAGGAACCGGTCCCACTTCCACATTTAAAAATAGAATGTTATGGTATTGGTATTCGACACATGGGTTACATCCCATGGATCAAGATGTTACCTCGCTCCGAGTGTGAGAATAGCTTTGATTATTCGAGATAGCGAAATAGATTCGACTATAGCCAATATGAGGATCTTACCTCCATGAACCTTTTCATGGATACCTTCATCCTTACCATAACCCCCATTGACCCTAAATTTTACCTTGTATACCCTACCCTTGTTGATTTGGACTAACAATGTCATGTGCCATTAGATATCTTTGAGAATGATGAGGCCATTGTAGAATTTATTGGCATATAAGATACAATCCCTATTGGAGATCATAAGAAAGGTTTCTACATTGACTTGGATGCCTGCACATACTTTAATGAGGAAGTTGAGCTTTGTGATCAACAAAATTTTAGAAAAAGTGAAGATAAAATTTTGAAAGAAAAGCCTCAGCAGAAACAAAAGTCCAAGTCACACAATGAAAACTTATTTGAGGTAATCTGGCTAACCAACAAGTAAAAAAATTAATGGAAAAAGAAGTGATCACGGCTGAGGGTGAAAATATCATAGAGACACACTTAGAAGAACATCTAAACCTTCCTCCTAATCCTACACGTATGGAGGATATGCCAAAAATGTTGGTAGAAGAAACCATTGATGTGAACATTGGAACAGAAGAAGACCCAAAGATAGTCAAGCTAAGAGCTTTGCTCTCAAAGACAAGAGAAAATACGTTCACCATGCTTCTTAGAAATTTTTGGATATATTCACGTGGTATTATAAAGATATGCCAGGATTGGATCCAACTCGGTAGTGCATAACCTATTTGTTCACGTGAGACGCAAAGCCCATTAAATAAAAGCTAAGAAAAATGCACCCACGGGTGGCCCTTTTAGTTAAAGAAGAACTAGAAAGATTTCTAGTAGTAGGGTTCATCAAACCTATTGACTAATCGAGAATGGATATTGAGCATAGTTACAAGACAAAAGAAACTGTTGGAATCAAAATTTGCACATAATTTTGAGACATCAATAAGGCATTTCAAAAGATGATTTCCCTTGCCCAATATCGTCATGATTTTAGATTCAATCATGCGAGCTATGAAATGTTATCTCTTATGGATGGCTTTTCGTGCTACAACCAAATCAAGATAGCAGAGGAAGATCAGCATAAAACAACCTTTACAACCCTTGGGGACATTCTATTATCAGGTAATGACCTTTGGCCTCAAAACCTTTGGTGCAACCTATCAAAGGGAAATGATAGTGATATTCCATGATATGCTACATGAAATCATGGAGGACTATGTAGATGATATCCTAGGAAAATCCAAGACAAGAGAAGACCACCTTGAAGTTTTTGGTGCATCTTTGAACATTTACGGTAGTATAATGTCATATTGAATCCAAATAAATGTATAAAGGAGAGGGATTGAGGTGGACCCATCCAAAGTCATTTCCATTATTGAAGTGCCTCCTCCCAAGAGTATCAAATAGATGCGCAACCTGAAAGGGAAGATACAAGCCATTTGCCGCTTCATTTCGCATCTTGCTGACAAATGCCATTCATTCACCCATTTTCTTAAGAAAGATGTTGACTTCATTTGGGGACCAGAGCAACAACAGGCCTTCACCTTGCTTAAACAATACTTGGCCAATCCACCTGTCCTCATGCCTCTAACTCCAGGTGAGCCACTTTTTCTATACATATCTGCTACCCAATTTTCTATTGGTGCTTTTCTCACACAATATGACCTAAGCCAAAAAGAGAAAGTCATGTACTATCTTAGTCGTACTTTAATCTCCTATGAGCTCAACTATCCTCAAATTGAAAAAGCTTGTCTAGATGTCATTTTTACCTTCCAAAACTTTTCCATTACCTATTGAATAATAAAACTAAGCTTATATCTAAAGTTGACCCACTCAAGTATCTGTTGTCAAAACCTACCCTTACGGGTAGAATGGCTAATTAGATCATTATGCTTAGTGAATTTGACATTGAGTACATACACTAAAAGTCAGTTAAAGGACAAGTGTTTGCCGACCAATTAGTAGAAGCATTTTTGCATGGAATAGAGCTTGTGAGTCTGAATCTATCTAACACATCATTAATGTATATTGAGGAATGCATCACGTGGCAAGTCCACTTTCATGGATCATTCAACTTCCATGGTTTGAGGGTAGGTGTAGTACTAATCACTCCTTCAGGAGATCCTATCCTGCAAGCTTTCCATCTTGGCTTTCCTTACACAAAAAACATAGTAGAATATGAAGCACTCATCATTGGGATGAAGTTGGAAATCAAATGGAATATCCACCATCTCAAAGTCATTGACGACTCATA
Organism: Taxus wallichiana var. yunnanensis; assembly: GCA_018340775.1. Lineage (NCBI taxonomy): Eukaryota > Viridiplantae > Streptophyta > Pinopsida > Cupressales > Taxaceae > Taxus > Taxus wallichiana. The sequence goes on along the minus strand of CM031243.1, from coordinate 476,527,536 downwards.
ATTGGTCATCAAACAAGTCAACGATGAGTAAAATGTCAAGGATGAAAAAATCATCCCTTATAAAAAGTTGGTCAAAACTCTAAAAGAATACTTTGTGCACATAACCTTTGAATAGATTCCAAGAGCACAAAATATATCGTAGATGTAATGGTGGTAGTAGGTTATATTGTATGGATTCCCTTTGAAAAATAATGATATGCCATTCTTTGTTAAAAATCTACGTCAACCTCGCATATGACATGCTAGAACCATGCTTGACATGGGAATTTGTTGGTCCCTACTCCCGTGGTATGAACCTATCTATACCTATCTCAAAAGTGGTACCTTCCCTCTTGACATTTCCCGATATGAAAAACAAAGCCTTATCTGCCAAATTTCCCATTACACCCTCCTAGGAGGCACGGTCTATCATTGTGGCTATGATGGGAATTTTTTGCGTTGTCTAGATGTAGCAAAGTCGGTCAAAGTGATTAAGGAGTTATAAAAGGAGTGTGTAGAGCCCATACAAAAATAATGGTATTAGCAAAGAAGTTGTTAAGGGTAGGATACTCTTTGGGCTACTATGGAGAAATATTTCTACAACCATGTGAGGAAGTGTGTTCTATATTAGAAGTATGGAAATTTCATCCATGTGCCATTACAACCGTTACAACCAATAACAACACCAAGGCCATTTTCGAAATGGGGATTTGCATTTGATAGGAAGCTCGCCCCTACCTCATCTAATTATCATACCCATCATCACTCACCGCCATAGAATATTTCACTAAGTGGGTGGAGTTAATTCCATCGACCTATGTTATAGGTGCTTAGATATCAAAGTTCATCATGAATCACCTTATTTTCCAAAGATGGAATTCTTGCAGACCATAACAAATGACAACGGAAAATCATTCAAGAGAAAAATAGTGAAAGATATTTGTCATCACTTTCAAATAAGATTAAAGTAGTCCATGCCATATTACCCATAAGGAAATGGGTAGGTGGAAGCCACTAACAAAAAACACTTGGTTCGAGATCATGGAAAAGATGGTGAGCAAGACAGTCACAAATGGCATTTGTAAAATCACCCAACCCTCTCGGGATTATAGAACCTCTATTCACACTCACACTTAGTGTGAAACCCTACTCCCTAGTATTTGTAATTGAATCTATCATCCCATTGGAGATAGAGTTTCCTTCCCTAAGAATATCTCTTAGGAATTATACGGACAATGATGAGGATTATATAGTGGGGGTGAGAATTAGAACTTATAGATGAAAATTACATCTTCTCCCTTAACCATCTCAAGGTGTATCAAAACAGAGTCTCCCGAACTACAACAAAAGGATCATACCTTGTCAATTTGAGGTTGGAGATTTGGTCATGAAAGAGAATCAGTTCAACACAAGGGTAGAAAGAGAGAAGAAAGGAAAGTTTGAACCTCACTTATTGGGACCTTACGTCATTATGGTAGAATATGGAACATGAGCATAAAAAATTGCTCATTATGATGGGGACGAGCTCTGCAAGTCCATGAATTCCATGCACCTCAAGCAGTTCTATGCTTGAACATGGATCTTAAAATCAGAAAACAACCAAAAAAGTAAAAAAGGATAAAAAATACAAAAAAATTAAAAAGAGAAAAGAAAAAGAGAAAACATGTCATCCAAATGTGAAAACGATGCAATTGTGGAACTTTGGATAGGTCCCTTGGTGAAAATAGGCCTCTAGTGCCTTGGGAGGATTCGTTGTTCACAAGCAACTTACATCTAGGGGTACTTTTACTTATCTCTAGGGATAGTTCCACACCTACCTCACGAGATTCCTTTGAGCCTACCCTATCAACACCTTGATCCAACTGATTCTCCTCTTGCTTATCTATGAAAGGAATTCCTTTGTATATTCCTCATCTAACATTGGGGCACCTTCACACTTTCACCTCCTTGTATATAACACATGGTAAGCGCCCTTTTATATCCCCCATCTAGTGCAGGGGCACCCACATTTCTCAGTTTCATGTACATAGCTTCGGAAAACCTTAGAAAATCCAAAAACATTCACAAAACTCACAAAATCCAAAAAACAATAGAAAATTGTTTCACAAAACTCTCAAAAAATACAAAACGCATAGAAAACGGTGACACAAAAAATAGCTTTAGTTTATTTGTTTTTGTTCCTTTGTCATGTTTCTAGTTTTGTTTGTTTGTTTTGTATATATATTTTTCTTGTATAGGTTTTATTTACTTGTACATTTGTATAGTTTGTTGCTTTAACATGATGCTTGAGACCTATCTTTTCTTGCTTAGATGAGATTCATTCTTATTTTTACATATGAAGTGTGTTTTTACATACTTGTAAATAATTGTACATGGTGGTGTTGGTTCATATTGTTTAGCATGTATATTTGGTAGATTTGTTAACATTTTCTTGCGTTTTCTGATTGCATGTACATAGTTTTGTTATCACATCATCATATCTTCATCTATATCATCACATATAACATCATCTATACATCATACATAAATAAAATGCTAAGTTTACGTCATATATATGTACGCTAAGCTAATCATCACATATCGTATCATCAAATAGGGATAAGAGGGATCACAAAAATCAAAATCTATCCCCCGCACCAATATCATCATATCATCATGTACACTATTATGGGAAATCACATGTATAGTACAATTGACATCATCTACATATCTATCATAAAAATCAAACATGTGATATGCCATCAATATCCATCATGATACATACATAAGAAATACAATAAAAAAACATCATGATAAATCATCATCCATAACCATAATAGTCAACATGAACAATATAAGTGTCCATATACATGTATAATAATGTTTGTCTTGAGAGAATATACATCATCAATACAAAATATGCCATGAGGTGTATTAATAAAAAATGAGCCTTCATAAGACTTATATAATGCAAAATAATACATACATAGATAAAAAAATGAGCCTTCATAAGAGGCATGCATAAAAATGTATACATCAATTTGCATCTACGTCAAACAAGTCAAATATGACTTGATCCCTTATGAGTAGTGGGAGTCCTATGATCTCGAGGAGGGGGTATCTGCGCTGTGTGCTTGACCCTCCTGTCTATCGCCTTGTCTGGGAATTTTGTGGCATTTACAGGATATCACTAATACCTCGAGACCTCGATGACCTACCCATTAACTTCTCTCTACGAAACTAGGTATCCTCGACCCTATATAATAACCTCATAGTATAGGGCCTTATAGTAGGAGGACCTACTATTGGTTGTAGCCAAGTCCATTATGCACGACACCACTATAGTCCCATCTCGTCCGCCAAAATGAAGACACTTCGGCCTATAACTTGGCCATCTCAAAGACTACCGATTGATCTCTCGGCTAGCAATTGGTCCCTCTCTATAGTAACTTCATGTGTATGTGTGCGGGACTACTATAAAAAGCCCATAATCTATGCACTCTGTGAGGCCACTGTTGAATCTGCTAGAATCAAGTGGCACGACCTCCACTACTTACTTGACGGCCTATGTTATGGCTCAATATCACTATGTAGTGCTAACCTATATTTGAGCTTGACCATGGTCCCTCTCATCCGTGACACGAGGCTAGACAGCTATAACCCACTATAGCTATAATTGAAGTGTAGTTATCTATCCCCCATCTTTTCCCACCTCACCCATCTTCTCCACTATCTACTTTCCCTCATCCCTCGGCGGGTTAGGTAGTGGCCCATCATGTGGTGCATCTCTCTATGGAGATACCTGATTTGGAAATCCTCTTGTAGGAGGACCTTGTGGCACTCTCTATATTGGAACATGTTGTAATGGGTCATCTAAAACTACACCATGCCCAATCAAGGAATCATAATCTTCTATACTAGGACTCACGCCTCGTTATCTATCTGCTATACGGTGGAGGATCCTTTCCCCACCACTAATCTATAGTTGTTCCTCATCATCATCATCATCCTACTCCTCCTCATCATCACCTCACACTCACCCTCTAGAGGTTCCCTAACCCCTGTGACCCATGCCGCCTATGGAATAGTAAGATGATGCAAGTATCACTATCAAATACAAAGAATCATATTGTATGGTAGTCCCAATATTTGATGTTCCTCAATGGGAGTCACTGTTGTGAAACCATCTAATCAAAACTAGCATGGGCCCTAGCTGGCTGAATCTAGGGCCCCATGTTGAATATCTTGACATCCCTACAAGAATACCACATACTTGGTCCGGGAACATCCTGATCACCCCCAAACTATCAAACACATCTATCCACACGATAAAACTCTATAATGTTACCCCTGCACTTATCAAGAAGTGATCTACCATCACTATACTTGATCTCATCAAGCATCCTCATCCCACTGATAATAGTGGTAGGGCCTCCACACTATCGTGTCTTGTGTAGGATCATCAAACTCTTGCCTATAGAAGTAGGCATCACCGGTGTGCCCTCAAATATTGCCACTGTCAAGACCCACCCCATAATAGATGGAACATTTGGATCTCGATCCTGTAACTCACATATAGGGTAAGAAATAGCTATGTGGTCACATGAACAGATCTCTAGAAAAAGTGTTGGACCCATGGTCTTCTGACCGTGGTATGTAATATGATGCGAGATCCCATTACAAGTGAGCTATCATACAATGTCCCTAGAAAAATCTCTAGCCTCATAGTAAACCTACTATAACTCCAATGAGGCCGAGTGAAAAGGTATAACTTGTCTTGTCGGGAAAAGAATGCCACTAATAAGTGCCATCGGATATACATTAATATGATGAAAATGGGGCTCTACAATATAACTATTTAGATAAACTATCATCCCTTGGAGAGGTATATCAATACCACCAAACACCTCAATCATTCTATCCACAATATCCACATCCTTGTTGATGTACTCAACTAATCGGCTAAAAATTGGAACACAAAATATGTGCCGAGATGTCCTCAAGTGTAACATTATCTCCCCTATCGGGAGTCGAAAACAACTGGATCTTTGAGTTCCATCTCTCTGTCAAAGCTATAAAGAGACCATGGTCTAAGGTGATCGCAGACATCTGCACCACATAGAACAATCTCGTCACATCTAGCAAAACCACCAAAGATCTCGCCAATGTTGTGGACAGAATTTGGCCTCTATGGTGGCTACTGGGTTGTGCCACTCCCGCATCTCGAAGTGATGGTAAACAAAACTGCAAAAGGAAACAAACATGTTATGAAGTTATTCAATTTTACTTCCTTCTACTTTCTTTTATCTAAATAATATTTCATCCAACATAGTCTTCTATTCATCTACTAACATTTCTCTTCATGATTGACAAGATGGGATTCTTCCCTTCTTTGGTGTATACACACCCATTTGGGCATGTACGTACCTCTTTAGGTGTATACGTGCTTGACTATGTATGTGCCTTCTATAACACATACACATCCATGGTGGTGTGTACATTTGTACCTAACTATTTTAGCTACCCCTGGCACATACACTATTGTTCCTTCACATACACACCCTTGCCTATGTGTACACCTAGGGGTACACAGATTCAACCTAAAAATTCATACACCCACAATAGGATGCATACACCTACACATACACGAGTTTGGGATGTGTACGCTCACCTGGGATGTATACGTTCCCAAGCCATGTGTACACGTTTTTAACCTACCTAATAACCCTAATAAATGTATTAATAAATTCTAGAACGAAAAATCAAGGTTGGTGAACTCAAAAATGGTCCATCGTCATTGTATCAGACATGCTCCTAGATGGTATCGACATGTCCGTGGTGGATCTCGAACTCTGTCCATCTCGTTCATCACTCGCATGATAACTCACGGTAATAATTTTGATAAGTATTAGCAACAAATGAGTTGATTGTGATGGTTTACCCCACTCTCGTGTGGGGTATATCTAACTGTTTTAACCCACTGCAATGCCCTAGGGGCATATTTTGACCGCCTTTTTTCTAACACTTCCTCTACCCATCGTAATGATTATTTTTATTAAATAATCATTTTGATTGCTTTCGCTATGTTGGGGCATGTTTTTGCTACCTGGCACCTATTTCTTCTCCCTATAACACTTCTCTCATTTTCACGTGATCTACTATAAATATAAAAATCTATACAAATTACAATAATAAAAATTTCCCAAAAAAATTCAAAAAATCGGGAAAATCCTAAACATTTAAATTTTTCTAAAAATCCTAAAAATCATAAAAATTCAAAAATTTACAAAAATTGGTAACATGCCCATAGTAGCTGAAACTTATTTCTTGTACATGGTATTCATTCCATATCTTACCAGTATTTTCACTTGTTCATGAACTAAATGACTCACAAATCATCATTTACAAACATCTACAAAGTTATCCTGCTTGCTTTTCAACGTATTCAGGCTACATATTGTTTCGACATCTCTTTTGTTTCATTGCATGAAAACACTTTATCATCTTCCTTTGCATGTATCATTTCTTGGGGCATAATTTTTAACCCTTGTCATCTATCATAAACAATTGGGGATCTTCATCTTGATAACAAAAAAATTTGTGTAAGCTGTCTTGACCATTGTTGGTTTGAGTATGTATGTTCATACTTGTTTCCCTATTAAATGAGCTTGTGTCCTTCTCGTATTGAATTACTTTCGTATGTTGTATTGAGATGGTGTTTTCAACAATGGAAAATTTTTCATAGTATGGATTTTCATGCCATTCTACTTTTTTTCGTATGCTTACATTTTTAATAAGGACCAATGACATAGATCCTTGGCAAAATGATGATAAGAAATTTGTTCTACACTGGATGCAAGACTAGTTCTTCCTTGGCCTTCTTCCTCTCTTTCTTCTCTTGATCATTCTCCTATCAATATTATTATTCTAATTCACTTGGGGCATACTACCCCTCCCCATTCTTCTATCCATTTCTCTCATCTTTTCGATCATCGATCACCTTCTTTCATCACCCCATTGACACTCGAGGGGCATCTCTCACTTCTACTAATTTTTCTTCTACCCCTTCAAAATTTTACCTATCTACTATCTTTGAAGTGGCATCACTTACGCCACCCCAAAGAGGGGAAAATGTAGACACCTATAATTTAGCTCCAACAATTTAAATACTTAAATTGCGCTAATTATACCCTTTCCCATAAATTGACGACATATCATCAATATCACACATTTTCTCTTCTATCATCATTAATTAACTACATTATGCTAGTTAATTGACCCTTCTATCTAAAGCAAAGATGACAATTAATGACCTTCCGTTAATTAAACCCATTTCTACTGAATTAATTAATTATTCTTAATTAATTAAGTTTCCTCTTCTACTAGATCAATAAATCACCATTTATTTGATTAAATCCTTCTTATCCTCTAAATCATACTAATTATTCTTCTAAAAATCTTCTATAACCTTACACAACTATAAATTAATCACTTTGGTTAATTAATAAATCCCCTCAACCCCATGAGTCACTAAAAGACAACTTAAACTCTCATAAGGTTGACTCATCTTCCTTTCAACCATGGTCATCCCCAACTAACTCAACCTTGATATTATCCCACATTTAAAGGGATTCAAAGATTATCTTATCCATTGGGCTATATAATGTTCCCTCCTCCTACCTTTCTACTTACACCTAAATGAGCATAGAGCATAGACTATAACCATTTTATCATCTTAGAGCATTATTCTGGTAGAGGAGATAGTTATCTTCATTTCTTGCATTCATCCATCCAATTTTGAAGTCATATGTAGATATTTCAAATGGGTTTGTAGCCATGGATTCGACAAGAGTCCATTCTTGAAACTTTGGGATTCAAACATACAATCAACCCTTTGGTTGCTAAGGATCTAAATAGGTTAATTTTATTTGATTAGAATTAAATAGAGATAGAGATTAATTACTTAGCATATTAGTGTGGATGTTTATTCATGTTTTAATGCAAATATGTTGGTATATTAGTCTTGTTTAAGATCTAAGCATGATGGTGCATAGATTTTAGTTTAGCATTGTATTGAGGATACTAGGTGTTAGTTTCAATTTTACTTGCATAGCTAACTAATTATTCCACACAATAAGTCTACATCTAGCATTCCTATAGAGCCTCCATGTTATTTTCATCCCCCACCTCCTTCTCAAGCTCCCATGATTACTCGTAATGGCAAGTGTTAACATCTCAATGTGCCTCTCACTTCTTCTACCATCCCTTCACATGATATTTTATCCCTCATGCATGTTGTTGGTAATTTGCAAGCTCAAGTTCATTCTCTCACTCTTGAAAGAAAATCCTATTATGCTTCCATTGATCATAATTCTCTTCTAGGAAATCCAATCCCTAAAAAAATTCACAATTCAGATTTCCTAAGGATTTCATCATGCCTACCTTTACATGTTTTGATGGCACATGCAACCCTTATTTGCATACATTATCATTTAGCAATGGATTCTTATTCTAATGATCACTTTTTCCTCAAATATTTTCTTCATAGTCTTGTTGATCATGTTATTCAATGGTATACTCATTTTACTTATGGACATATTAGTACTTACTATGATATGGAAGATTATTTTATTAGGCAGTTTATGGTTAACAATGGACCTAGAGTTACATATGATCATTTACTGGTTTGCATCAAGTAATGAAATAACACATTATAGATTACATCTTATGCTTCAATTCTTGCATGCATAATTTATTATTTCAGCCCATTGATTTAGGAATGTAATTTATCTTTTACATGTGAATCTTTTACGCTTTTGTGTTATAAAGTTATTAATCTAGAATAAGATTTAATTGCAGAACATGTTATTCCATATCCTTCTAATTCTTCTACTCAATTTCCCACTACTTCTTCTCCTCTTCCATCTATATAGCATCATCCAAAGTCTCCATATCCCCCTATGTGTAAGTTTCTTCCTTCACGACCACCACGTTGTCCTACACCTAAGTCTCATGCACCTCATCCTCGTGAGCCATTGCACTTTCCATATGTTGTTAAGGATCCCGATGTCTTGTGTAATTTCATTAATAAGTGCATAATCCGCTTTCCTTCTAATCAACATCATCCTCCTCACTTCTTGCATTATCAACATGATCGTCATTTCAATAATTATCATTGCATCAATGGTCACCGTGATAATGACTGTTGTGATCTACATGATAAACTACAAAAACTAGAGGATAAAGGTGTCATTGCTTTTAGATCTCACTCTCATGAGTGCTCTCTTTCTCCCATTCCACATAAATGGGATTCCACTAGTCTCCATTTGTCTCCTTTTCGACTTCTATGGTTATCATTCATCCACCTCTTAAGGTTATCATACATCCACACCCTCCATCTAGTTCACCTATTGTTACATCATCCTACCCTCCACCATTGCATTGTTGTTCCATCCCATTAGCTTTGTAAGTTTTGGATCCGTGCTTCATACCACTTCACCTCCCATCATTTACACCATTTCATATGAAATTCAGTTTGGATATTACACTCATGCTGCTAATACTTCACATGCTTCCACCATCCCTCAAAAGCATCTCCATATTTGGTAGGTGACCTCCATATGATCACCTCATTACTCGATGATGCACTCATGTTATTAAGGTTTTTACATGACTGTTGAGGGATCTGTTATAAAAATGAGCCTCATTCTCATACTAGGGGAATCACTCTTCTTATTCCCTCATTCTTTATAGCACATGATTAAAAAAATTATTTCACATCTTCTCATTATACACCTATCAACATATCATTATTTTAATCTCTTATACTATCTATATTACATTAGTATTTTCACTACTCTATCACATTACATCATATACATACATTCTTATCATCATATCACTATACTATTTACTCTCATTCACATCCGAATCCTCTATAATTCATAATGTGTTTTAACCATTCAATAATCAAGAGAATCATTTCAACTAAGCATACGAAATCGAGAAAAATAAATTACAAATGAAAATCATGAGATAATATACCAATGAAAGCACATAACACATATGATATCTAACACGGGTATCTATATATATCTCATCAAAAATCATAGTTACAAAACTACAATCACTAGGGGTAAGCCCCATATGACACTACATCCATAGACATCATATATCATCCTCGTTATCACTATAAATAATCACGAGAGCTCTAGAAATAGATGTTTCTTTGCTCACTCTACTTGCAAATTTAGTATCAACCTTATATCACTCTAGTTATCATTGCAATATAGCCACATCAACGGTTTTCTCCTTGAATCAGTCTTGTAGCTCCAAATATCTCACAAATACATCTTGAGCTTAGGCTCCTCCTCCTATGGCCTTCCTAGCTCGCTCGATATCGTATGATCCTCATTGTGCTCGCTTAATAACATAGTACACATGGGTGTTACTATCACCACTAGCTCAAATAAATGAGCATGCTCACCGTAATGAAGCCACTCACTCTAGCATACCTCTTCCTATATTCACATCTAAAGGAACATTCCATGTCAACATGCGTATCGATGAACCCACAATCAACGACCAATAGGCATCACTTACAACCATATAACACCACATTATTTACTACACACATTTACAAAAACCAAACAACAATTAAAAAACAACTAATAATACTTATGCTATGCTAGTGCCACTGCTACGCCATCTCTCTATGGGGAAGGTGCATGCCCCTCTACTCCTACTTTCGACTCACCCGCCACATCTACAACAACTATACATAGTAACACCCATAAATTTGCTTCCCACCACTGTTATATGCTTGGGCACAACCCACATCATCAACATGTATCAAATTTATGGCATCATCTACCTCATATAGACCAAGATATACTAGTTCTCATGTGGGGCCTGGCCACCTCACGGCTCTAATAGCTCTCACCCATACATATAGCTCGAGGGCACATCTTGAGACATACCAAAATGCCTAGATACATGCTCTTCTTGGAACAGCTTGGTCACTCTTGGGAATCTATATTCCAACCACATAGTGTATTGAATTCACCACAAGTCTACACCATCCTCCACCTAACCACCATAATCTCTATATGGCCTTCATGTGACGGCCCTTGGACCCATCCAATATAGCATCGACCGTGAGTGGTCATCTATCCTTATGTTATGAGTCCCTACCCACCTCACTATAAATATCTCGGGTCTAACCCACTTGTCTCGTGACCCAACGAGTGGCCTTGATATCAAAATATGCTTATATGCCCATATGTGCAACAAAGTGGTGGCTCTTAGTCCACCCCCATGATCCTCTTGTGTGAATCTATATAACTCTTTGTATAAGTGAGCTAATACACACTGAGCTCATGCATATCTCATTCCATGATCCTATATCGGTGAAAAATATTATGCATCTTATATAATATACCAACTCTGCCACCCTCTACTACCAAAGATAAAGATAGAATCATTTTGATAAAATTCACAACCGCGGAGCACCTAATCTCAATATAGCATCCAAACTGATATGATTCTCTGCTGTACTCGTTTACCGGTAAAATATAGCCTTGATGCCCTCATCTGCCTCTAGGCATCCACTATACTCATGACCTATATCCTTTCCCCTACAATCAACAATCACAATATCTGATATAAATACTCCAGACTCATCGTCATCTCACTAGTAGGTATCCAAAATGTTCATGCATCGAGACACCATCTCTCACAAAATGAATTTAACATGGGCATATTATGGGTAATTTCCCCTAATCTCACAATGTGCCCCATGCTTTGACATGGTCCATTATATCCCACTCTACATCTATTAACCCCAACGTATGCAACGTAATCAAATGATGACCCATGTGGAACTCTCTAGAGTGTATATCCCTTCGTACAACACAAAAAACCAACAAAATTATTACATTAGTTCCACATACATACTGAAAAATAGCTCATGATAGTAGAAAATTATTCGAATACAAGTATTTCATTCTATCTTGCTCAAACCCTGTCTTAGGACGCCAACACCCAAGATTAGGTCATGAGTTCCCTAACATAGGTCACCAACACCTAGAACTGGGCAGCCTTTGGTATCCCAAAGAAATAAAATGCCCTAGCCACTCCCACATAGGACATAAAGTCTTAAAAATACATAAACGTAAATTTTACAAAAATTGACAAAAACAAACATATTTCACACAAATTTCTAAAAATAATTCATACTTACTAACTCATCGGTCATTTGTGAAGTCATGGCCATTACTACCCTCTCGAACCTATTCAAACTTGTTGCTCTAACAAGTGACACCCTTACATCTCACGGCTCAAATTTTCACTCGAACATGTTACAAATGAAATCACTGTTCACTTTTCATTATTACTATATATAGAAATTCTAAATTTTCCATAAACTATAGTCACTACTTACAATAATTCCTACAACTAATACATGGCTTGTAGTTTCTCTCATATCTTGACCCTCGTTACTTTGTTTTCCTCCCCATTTGTGCCATTCAGATAAAAATTTCTCCTAGACTTTGTATTGTACACATTCCAACACTTCATACTCAACTATGGCACATAAACTAATTATTTTATGCATGTACTTTGGGAATATTACTATATTTTCTAAACTATCTCTCATCTACTATTATCACACCTTTTACAGCCTTGATTTTAGCTTAGTACTAATCTATCACCTCTCAATTTTTTTCCCAAAGGGGACATATAATTGGGATCACCTTACGATCCCTCTTAGTCTAAAATACAATCAATCAATGCTCTTAACACATCATTATCGTAATTTGTTCTCTAATTCTATTTAAAGAAAGGTACAAATAATTATATTAAAAATTCAAATACTTTCTACTGTTTCAATTCTATTCCCCTAATGACCTAATCCATGAGGGGAAAAAACAAAAATCTCTCCATGAGTAATCTACTAAATACATATTATTTCAAATCAAACCAATTAAATTGGTACAATAAGAACATTATATTATCTCTCCCATATGACCTAACTTAGGAGATACAATATATTAATACCTCTCCCAAATGACCTAACTTGGGAGTTGCATTACATTATTACCACTTCCAGATGACCTAACTTGGAAGCCATCAAATACTATTTCAATTGGATAAAACATTTTTAATCGAAGCCGATTGAGAACTAAATTTGGTCTCTATCCATCTTCAATAGTTAGACCTTTTGGGATGTAGTCTTAGATGGAGATAAAAACTAGACCTCTCTCCTTAACACTCTTCCTCTAGTAGCAGGACACCCAAATCCTCCCATTTTCAAACAAGTAAAATTGGGTTGGGAGTTGATCACTCCCTACATTTTCGATCTCCATTGGAAACAATTCAAAATCTCCAAATTCTAAAAATCATTTCAATATTTCTCCAATTGCTCCTTATAATGATTTTCTATCTCTATTTATGCCACATGGGTCCAAATTCCAATCATGGTTCGACACACTACAAATTCTTACATTCTACGTGCACTTTGTAACATGGCTTCCACGAAATTTTTACGGGTATGTTTATTACTTCCTTTACATTACTTTAATTTCATTCAAATAGCATAAAGGGGGAAAATGTAGACACCAAATCATGTACATACTACTATTATATTATGTCATTACATATGTTGTTATATGTATGGATCTTAATATAGAAAAAGTATTAAGCGGTGTCATACTCCTTGTCCATCCATTTGCTTTTATTGTTTTTATTATCTTTCTCTCTCACATTTTCATTTTTATACCTAGTTTTGGTCAGGTCACAGGGATCCCTGTCTATTTATATTTTCACATTTGTCATCATTTATCCCAAGACACCAATGCCCATTCTAGACACTAGTGCCCAGTGCTCCTTTACATTAAGGTGCTCCTGTCCTCTTTGTTATTGTTTACATTTTTGACATTTTTGGTCAGCCTTTTTAGTTTTCTTATCCTTATCCTGAGGTCATATTTAGCATTTCATGTCACTAGTGTTAAAATTCAAATAAGAGATCCATATATATACATAAAACACACTATATTATCTTTGGTAGGTAATTCTAAGGGAAATTACACATATATACTATCATTACTATCAAATGGATTGCATTTTTGGGCTACATACGCTGCATAGGAAGGGGAAGTGTTGAATTCCATCTCACACATTTGCATCAAATATATCTATATCCCAATATATTGGCATCATTAGAAAAATAAGGACACAATTTCACACACAAGCACAAAGAACTACATGGATTCTTGAATGTAGTGCAGTGCTTGGTCATAAGTTCACTCTTTAGGTGACTACATGGGTTAGTTCAACTTCACATTTTAATATTTTGTTCTAATTTGAAATTTTTGTGAGCTTAAGTAGGTATCTAGGGTTTGTGTTACGGGCTATAGGTACTTTTGGTGATCAAAGTGTGAATATCAAGTGATCAACAAAGATTAATTATGAAACCCTAAGAACACGGGAAAAATTAGGTTTCAAGCATCGAACAGTCACCAGACCCTAGAAGAGGTTTACGGTACCAGTGCCCTCTCCTAGCTCAAGCACCCATGTCCAACTATGTCTATGAAGTGCGGAAATTGATATCGAGCATTTATGACACTCTTCCCAACCCGTTCATCGAGTTTTTGAGCCTAGATCTATTTATTATTAAGCGTAAATAAGATAAGTCTTTTATGCCTCCTATTTTCTTAAAAGGTTGTATCATTAGAGTGCTTATCATTTGTACTTTACTATATTTTATCATATTAGTGACTCTGAAATCAAATTTAATCTTATTTTTATTAAATTAGTAGGGCCTAGGAGCTTTGGTTAATTTTTTCTCAAGGGAAACTATCAGATTTGGCATATTCTTGATCAAGGCCTTGAGATAATATATCTCATTAGAAAAATTAGATGTAGGGATAGATGAAATAGCTTTAGACTCATGGTTTGGGGAAAGAGAAGGTCAAATTTATTTGGGAAGCTCTGGGAAAATGTTGATCAGTCAGACCCTAGCACTTAGTAAAGAAAATATAAAAGGTTCACGTGGGAGAGAAGAGCACATTCAAATACACAGATTTATTAGAAAGGATCGCATGCGAGGAGTAGAAATAGGTTTGGGACTTATCCATTTTCACGAAAAGGATATTTTTTTGGAGATAGCATACAGAGCACTCAAACTAATTGGAGACTTTCACATCACACATTGGATATTTTTGGAGGATTAGCTGCAAAGTGCTTGTATGGACACAAGATGGAAATAGATCTACTACTATTAGTTAACTACCGGTAGTCTATTGTTAGCACACTTGCAAGAGTGGTTAGATTTGTGTGGCTAGTAATAGCATGCGACCTATTTTGGTAATAAATAAGCAGTGAAGGGCAAGTCCCCACCCTTATAAGTATGTAGTAAACTATATAGAGAGATATATGCATACATGGAGATATAGTGATGTTATGCTACTAAATATTTTACGTGCATACTATTGTTATTATGATGAAGCTTATGTATACTTATTGCATTTAATATAATGGAGGATATTGGATGAATATAAGTTTCGATTTTGTGTGTATTTGAATCTAGTATGTTCTTGATTTCATCATGGTTAATACTTAATTTTGTTTTCCTTAGATATAGATCTAGTATTCTTTGTAGAATGATGTGTTAGTAATGGAACTACATGTGTTAATTCTTCATCATGATAACATCCTGCAACAATAACCCTAAAGAGGGACCTGGTACCTTTGCGCACTTCGAGTGAGTTCTCAGTCTAGGATGAGTGATGTGCCAGCATGTCTAGGGTCTTATTGGGCTTGTATTACTGAATTCTAGGCTACATCATTGGTTATGTTGCTGAGATTCCAGAAAGTGATGAAGGATGACACATTGGGCCATGCAGAAAGATTAGTAATGGTTAAATAGAAGTGCGAGGCCCTGAAAGTAGCCCAAGAACCACACAAAAATCAGCTAGAGGAGCTTGGGAAACTCATTGCGCAGAAGATGGATTTTCTAGAGGGAAGGATGACTGCAATGTCCAACATTGTGTTGGTCTTGTAGAATGAGAAAGGAGAGATTGCAAAGGATGAACTAGATTCCATTGTTGTGGACATTCCAGAAAAATTAGAGGAAGCACTCGTTGAGTGGCAGACCTTGGAGGCCGAGATAAAGGAGGAATATCCTGAATTAATTTTTCAGGTTGTAGAAGAAGAAACTACAAGTTAAAAACATTCTTTCATTCATCCAAATTCTTTTTATTCTTCTATTCATATTCTTTGGTTTTTTTGGAGATAACCATTGTCGGGGTGGTAATGCAACTAGTGTGGGGTAATGTTGATCAGTCAAAACCTAGCACTTAGTAAAGAAAATATAGAAGGTTCACGTGGGAGAGTGGAGCACATTCAAAGGCATGGAATTATCGGAAAGGATTGTGTGTGAGGAAAATAAATATGTTCGGGACTTATCCATTTTCACGAAAAGGATCTATTTTTGGAGATAGCGTGTGGAGCACTCAAACTGATTAGAGACTTGCTTGTCACGCATTGGCTACTTTTGGAGGATTATCTACGAATCGTTTTGCATGGACACATGCTAGAAATAGATATACTATTATCAGTTAATTACCGTAGTCTATTGGCAGCGTACTTACATGTGTGGCTATTTTTGTAACAGTGTGTGTCTAGTAATAGCATGTGACCTCTTTTGGGAATAAATAAGCGGTGAAGGGAAAGTCCCCACCCTTATAAGTATGTAGTAAACTATATAGAGAGATATATATATATAAATATATGCATACATGGAGATATAGTGAGATTATGCTACTAAATTTGTTACGCGCATACTATTGTTATTATAATGAAGCTTCAGATACTTATTGCATTTAATATAATGGAGGATATTGGTTGAATCTAAGTGTTAGTTATGTGTGTATCTGAATCTAGTATGTTCTTGATTTCATCATGGTTAATAATTAATTTTGTTCTCCCTTAGATATAGATATGGTATGCTTTGTAGAATGATGTGTTAGTAATGGAACTGCATGTGTTAAGTCTTCATCATGCTAACAACCTGCAACAACAACCCTAAAGAGGGACTTGGTACCTTTGCACACTTTGGGTGAGCTCTCAGTTTAGGTTGAGTGATGTGTCGGCACGTCTAAGGTCTTATTGGGCTTGTATTATTGAATTTTAGGCTTCATTAGAAAAGAGGAGTTGGGGGCCTAGGGGCTAGTTTTTCATCTTGAATCAAACAATTCTTAGCCTAAATAGTTGTCTCATAAGCGGAAGGAAAATCTGTAATTTCCATTGACTGAATTATTATTAAAATATCATAATTAATATCTCTCAAAAGAGACATCCTTAGGAGGGGTGGAATATTATCCCATGTCCTTTGAAACCTAAAGTTGAAGTCCATCATCAACTCGAAGGAGCCCTTTTTATATTTGTCGGTTAATCTAATAAAGAGATATTATCTACCTTTTCTCAAAAATGATTCCAAATCTTCTCTCCAAGATCATCCTATGTATGAATAGAAGTATGATGAAAACTCCTATACCATTTTAATGTTTTCCTTTGAAAAAAGAGGCCATGAGATTGATTACCAGATCATCTTCAGTAACAAGATGAATTGAACAAACATTAGCAATATTTAAGATGTGCTCTATAGGGGTAGTTGAATTTTCACCAGTAAAAAATGGAATGCTCTTTAGGGAAGATACTAGTATGTCATGTTGGGCATTCAAAGCCAAAGGAATTCCACCATTAAATGTCACAAAAGGTTGATTTATTTTATGTGCCATGAATTGTTGAATTGTTCACAAGTCATGAGGAACTTGCATGTTTGACATCATTCACCTGGGAAAATTGACATTAGTCGGGAACCGACACCGATCGTCGTCTCGTGAATGTTTTTATTTAAGTAGAAGGATTAGATATAACCTTTGATTTAAAGGTGATCTAAAGGTTATAAATGCATATTTAAAGTTCCCTAATTTTGTATATGCTTATATAAGCATGAAAATTATGGTTAGAATATGTAATTGAGTAATCCTTGGTTAAGAGGATGATGAAGAAGAAAAAGAAGAAAAAATTTATACAAAGACAGAGCTTCCATGGAGAGAAGTTGGAAAGAAGGAAATGGTAGGTACATCTAATTGGTGAGAAGAGGGTAATGTCTTCTAATATATTTCCTTTGTATTGTCTTATCTCATTGTAATGGCTTGCATAGTATGTAAAGCACATATAGATTGTTCTTGTAAGATCCACATGACATTGTGAGATCTTGTATTGTTAGATCCACAGGTTGTTGTGAGATATTCTATTTTAGATCCATGAGATCATGTTGTATTGTTGATCCATAGGAATCTAGTATTGTAGCTCTAGATAGTATCCAAATATTGTAGAGGAGGTTGTTCTTCATGTTTGAACAAGTTGATGCAGTGATGGAGGAGAGACTTACTTCTTGGTGCACAGTCATGGTTGCACATTGGTAGATCCATTTGAGAGGTCTTGTTTGCAGATTCATAGGAGATATTGGTTACATTTCAAAGATGCAGTAGTTCCTGGTTATGTGAGATAGGCTTGTGGTTTAGAGGTACGGTTGAAGTGCACTCATGGAGATCCATTTAGAGATATATTAGAGGATATACTCTTAGAGAGACGTATTATACTCTTGTGGGAAGATTTGATTTGTAATCTTGTTTATTATATATATTGAGATATCTATCTTTAGTGGACATATCCCTGCATTGGGTGAACCATGGTACATGTTGTTGATGGGTGTTGTTATTCCCTTCATTTAATCAACTCATGGTTGATGTCATATTAAAACCAGGGGTGTGTCTGAAGCTATATGCAACAAGTGAAGTCTCAGGTGAACTAGTAATTGATTGTAGATAATTATTATTTTTATTTTTCTGGGGGGTTTTAAAGTGTCTTAAGATTTCTTGGCCAAATCCTTATTAAAGATAAACTATAAGAAACTTGCTAAAATAAACACACATTGTTGAAATGAACAAATCTTGCAGAATTGAACACACTGTTGGAAATAAACACACTTTAATTGAACACACTGTTGGAAATAAACACACTTTGAAAATTTTGTTTAAAATTATTTTAAGGAAATAAGAATGTAACTATAACACCTGTACAGGGATAATAGATAACTCCACATAACATATTTTAATTGATGAATCAAAAGTACTTTCAGAATTTCCAAATAATAGATTTACACAAATTACTTGAAAATATAAATACCAATGAAAGAGAAGATCCTTTTTCTTGGAGGAGTGGGCCCTTTCTCCACCTTGAATCAAGAGTTAACACAATATGTTGCTCTCAAAATAAAATGGCTATTCTTATTATTGAATTATTTAGTCTTACAAAAATTAACTCCTCTGTCACATCTATCTTCAGTTCTCTATATATATATTTTCCATCTGAAGATGCATTTACAATCATGAGTGTTCAATAGTTGTCTTTCCACCTATAGATTCTAGTGAAACCAAATAGTTCCCAAAGTAGATATGAAATTTAGAAAACTAGCTGGATATATAGTTGTTGGTCTTACATATGTATATTTGGAGTATGAAGAACCGGAAAATTGTTGGTCTATTTCTGATTGGAAGGCCCATTCTTTGCTCCATAACTGAATTTTGATAGAATAAGAAGATTCCCATTGATTTCAGAACTTTGGAGAAGTTTTAGAACCAAAGGGAAACCTTCGGAACTAACTGCTAAATTTCCAGAGCTAAGTGATAGAGTTCGGAGCTAAGTGATAGAGTTCGGAGCTAAGCCACATTTTAGCCAACTTCCTCAAAAAGGTGTTGGTTACTTCAAAATTCGCTTATCCTGACCAAATATGACCTGTTTATTCCAAAACTGAATTTCCACACAATTTGTTAGGAATTATAGATTTTTTAGACATTTGAACTAAATCAAACAAAATATGGACAATTACATCCTAACTTATATTTAGATAAAAAAAAATTATGAAATGCAAACAAACTTGATTAAAAGGGAGTAAAATGAGAGTATTTATTGCACATTGATGAGGCATATTTTAGCCCCATCGGTTGTGTTATGTGTTTGTATTTTTTTATTTGGATTTATCTAGTTTACATTTCCAGTGTTGTACATTTTGGGGATTTGTTTCCATTTCTACATTCCTAATTCCTAACAACTAGTATTAGATCCTAGTTTATTATCTTATTTGATACCAATAAGTGGTATCAAGAGTGGTGGATTTAGTTTTCAGAGAAAGGATTTGCTTCAGGGTTTTGTTAGTGGTATTACTAACAGATGTATGAGATTTTAATCTCAAGTGGGAGCTAGAAATGAAAGGTTTCTTAAAAATGATAATGACTGTTGGTATGCTAACCAATGCCTCGATCTAATGTTCCTTAACCAATGTTGGCATGGATACCATGGTCAATTATAGGGAACTAGCGTTGGAAATCTGGTTAAACAGAAAATCATAGATCTGAAGAAATTAGAGAAGATACAGTGAATGTATCTTGATTCTTGAGGCGTCCTTGGTTCTTAGAGTCACAAGCATGCTAGTTAGATTGTAGATCCAGTTATAGAGGTATGGTTTTTGTTATCTTGGTATTGTAGTGTTTGTATATTTTGATTACATATGCTTATTTGGGATTACTGAGATATGATTTAGAGATAGAGGAGAAGTTATGCATTCTTTGGTACAGTTAGATGCACAAGCTTCGTTAGAGAGGTAGAATATAATAGCACAGAATGAAGAAGAGGCTTCCATAAGAGAGGAAAGTACTTCTATTGAAGATGTGAGTGAGTGTCTTGGTACTAGTAAGATGATGTGTTTCATCTTGGTGCAGTTTTTTGCATGTATGTTATTATTGTAAAGTTTTTGTCTAAATTTTTTGTGCTTTCTTGAAATGACTATCTCAAAGCAAACCTATCATATTTGGTTGGAGTAAGCACCTAGTTGGTGTAATATGCCAATTTATGGCATTATGGTAGTTCCATCAGACCGACGTCGGTCGGGAATCGATTTTAGTCACCGAGGAACTGGTACGGTCAAGAAACCGTGATCGGCCTCTCGTGTCAATGATTTTTCATAGGGTGTCTTACAACATAAGATGGCATGAAAGGTTTATTGTCCAATTATGGAGGATCTTGTTTGTTTCATAGAGTGTACAGGGGAGGAAATGAAGTAGATCACTTCAAAGTTTGAATCAAAAAGAGGTTGGAATTAGCTCAGTGAGTGCAGTGAGACTTGGGTTAAATTCAGTTATCTCTATATGGTTCATGTTTTATTTCTTTTATTTTAAGAAACTGGTATTATGTTTGGATTGTGTGCACAAGTAAAATTTGCACCATGGATATTTGGTGAGCTTGAATTTTATTTTTGAGATGTGTTGGAATCTTGAGGACAAGGGTATATAGTCTAAGGATGAGATCCTCAATGAAAATTCATGTTTAGACACGATTGCAAGTAATGAGATATGTTGAGTACACATGGATGAAAAGAAGGTGGTTCAACCTACTTCACAAGAAGTCCAAAATTCTATGATGTAAAATTATTCTTTGATAAGAAGGGAATCAGTTTTATATTTTCTTTCATCTATTTTATTTCTCACTGATATATATTGGAGCTTTTGAGCTTGGTGATTAGAGGTAGTGCGGGGAGTTCATGTTGAGTGGGAGAAAGCCATGGTTATTGGCATTACAGATTGGACACATATGCACGTGCGGAGTGAGAGGAGTATGCTACTATTCAAAATGACATGAGGCACAAGTTGTTTTGGAGGAAAATCACAGTTTTATAGGTATTTTGAGTTTATTACATGATGACATCACTTATATTTTTATTTTTAGTGCTTGGATATCCTTATGGGATGGAATTTGATTTTTGTTCAGCTAGGTTAAGAAGAGAGAGAAATGTTTTAGAGTTTGAAGGGTGAAAGAAGTAAAATCTGTTTTTTATAGGTTATAGGTGTGACAACAAAGTGTGTATTTAAGAATTATTGATGTTTCCCTTGTTTGATTTCATCTTGGATGGTTGTGTAGTATGTTTGATGAAATGTTTTGCCAGTATTTTCACTAGTTATTAGTAGCATGGTTTACAAGGTTTTTGTTATTGACATTGATGAGCACATGATTCATATGTAGCTTTGAAGTTAGTTGGTGAGAGACTTGGAGATTCTGGAGAGCCTAGTGATATAGATGGATGTATATGGTGAGTTTATTCACATGGATAGATTCTATTTTGTGATTATATGATGATGTAAATATTTGTTTTTCACATGGATGCCTATGAGCATGGTTTAGATGCCCTTGAGCATGAGTAGGGGATGTTTGTATTTCCTCTTATTACTATGTTACTCCATGATAGATATGTTTTCTATAGATGGTTGTCTTAGACATGTAAGTTGTTTATGTAGGGTTGGATTTACAGAATGTAGTGTTTGGATTCTTTGAGTTATGTAGGTGTTGTGGATTGATCACCCACTAGTTGCATGTAGAACTCATTTGGGTTGTCTTTACCCAGGATCTTGTTTTTTCTTATGCATATTCCAGTTTGACTTGTCTTTGGTTAGTTGCATTGGTGGTTGCATGGAGACATGGATAGATGGTTGGAGAACATGGTTAGTTTTATAGGTATGGCTATGGTTGTGATTGAAGCTCAGTATTTCAGTTTGAGTGGGAGATCTTGTAGGTGTGTTAGTCATGGTGGCTTGGTTGCATGAGAGGCTTGGTGTTACGATTTAGTGGGAGCTTGATGTAAGGATAGCTTGTGTATAACGGATCAATTTTAGCTTTGTGTAGGTATATGGAAAGTCACGGTTAGTTATATTCTTTGTTTTAGAAGATGGTTTAATAATCTTGATTTTGAGAGAATTTTTGAAGTAAAGAAAATTTGGTCTTCACGGTGTGTAGAGGATGGTACTATACAGTACATGTTCAGAAATTTACCTCCAAGTGGGAGATTATTGAGTTGTGGAGATAAATTACTTCAAAAGTAGCATGTTTTACAACTTTTAGGTTTACAGATGAATTGGCGTTGGTCACCTAGGAGGAATTGACATCAGTCAGGGAACCAACACCGGTCGCGCCTATGTGTGAATGTTTTTATTTAAGTCACGAGATTAGATCCAACCTTTGATTTAAAGGTGATCTAAAGGTTGTAAATGAATAGCTAAGGTGCCCTAATTTTTTATATACTTATATAAGCATGAAAACTTGGGTTAGAAGATTTAATTAAGTAATCCTTGGTTACGAGGATGAAGAAGAAGAAAAATAAGAAAAAGGTTACATGAAGACAGAGCTTCCATAGAGAGAAGCTAGATAGAAGGAAATGGTAGGTACATATGATTGGTGAGAAAAGGGTAATGATTCTATTGTATTTCCTTTGTATTGTCTTATCTCATTGTAGTGTCTTGCATAGTATGCAAAGCACATATATATTCTTCTTGTAAGATCCACATGTTGTTGTGAGATCTTGTACTATTATATCCACGGGTTGTTGTCAGATCTTGTATTGTAGATCCATGAGGTCATGTTGTATTTTTTATCCATAGGAATCTAGTATTGTATCTGGATAGTATCCAGATATTGTAGAGGAGGTTGTTCTTCATGTTTGAAAATTTTGATGTAGTGATGGAGGAGAGACTTACTTCTTGGTGTACAGTCATGGTTGCACATTGGTAGATCTACTTGAGAGGTCTTGTTTGAAGATTCACGGGAGAGCTTGGTTGGAGTTCAAAGATGCAAGTAGTTCTTAGTTATGTGAGATATGTTTGTTCTTTGGAGGCACAATTTTAGTGCACTCATGGAAATCATTTAGAGATATGGTAGAGGAGATACTCTTGGAGAAATGTATTGTACTCTTGTGGGAAGATTTGATTTGTAATCTTGTTTATTGTATATATTGAATCTCTATCTTTGGTAGACGTAGCCCACATTGGGTGAACCATGGTACATGTTGTTTTATGTGTGTGTAATTTTTTTATTTGTATTTATCTAGTTTACACTTCCACTTTTGTAGATTTTGGGGAATTTTTTCCATTTTCGCATGATCCTAATTCCTAACATGAATGTCATGGGTCTTATAACCATAGAAGACATAAAGAAAGGACTACCAAGATGAGGAGTAGAGATCTCTATTTGGATATTACAGTGATCTTAAAATTGATATACTCCTTCTTCTCCTTGGTGATAATATCAAGTATTCAAAAGGCTCTCCACTTTCTATCCTTTGTCTTGTTTGAAATCTTCTCATGAAATCTGAAACAATTGACTACTGAAACCAATAAATTTGAAGTTAGGAGTCACCATATGTGTTTCTTGTTTCCTCAAAGGAAAAATACCACTGAAACACACACCAATTTCAATGTAGTAGATAAAAATTGAGTTGTAGATTGCTCAACTATGTCCTATTAGGCGTGCCCAAAACTATTGTCACTTGAATTTGTACCTTTTGCTAAAGCTAGGCTCAAAACCTTAGTGAAACATGGAAATACATTTAAATATTGTGACAATAAGGCTTCTAAGGTTAATCTCCATGTGAAAATACTACTTCCTTTCACTCCAATTCACTACAACTAATCTAACTAGCTCTACACTCTATTACTAACTAGTTCTAATCTAATATTTCCAAGGAACCAAGGTTTAGAAAGATGAAATCTATTGAATGAAATAAGGTGATGCACCAAACTAGAAGTGGATTCTCTCCTTAAGATGAAGAATGAGATGGAAAATGCAAATTCAAGAGGTTAGAAAGAAGACACATTCAACCCTGTAAATTTTACCAAACTCTGATTCTCTACATAAGTGACACAAAGGATGGAAATCATGCAAGTATAACTCACACACAACATGCCATAAAATAATAGAAAAGCATGAATACAATAACACAAATTAAAGGGAAGAAAGAGAGCCACAATAAATAAATATTATTGATTATAATGTGCACAATCTATTACAATAATGGAGGAGGCATTGAGTGCATTGCATAATACCAACACATAAGTATGCAACTCAAAATACTTGGCTCCACAAAGGGAAACATAACCTTGCACTCAAGAGAGGATATGTTATAGTTAAAAATGAGTTACATATATAGGAGAAGGATAAGGGGAAGATGAAATATGAAATTAAGAAGATCACCCACTTCTATAACCACCAAGGACCACTTAACATTCAAGTGTGCAGACCCAACATGGGAATCAAATAAGTTTTACATAACCCATACCTAAAAATTTCCATGAGTTCATTTTTTAAATTTTTGGCACAAAAAAATGTATTTTCTCTACCCAAAATTACTTCTAACATGTAGTACTCTTCAATACCTTTCCAACAATATAAATTTTGTCTTATTTGGTGACCTAGATAAAAATTTATGAGCATTTAAATATCACCATGTCATCTTCATAGTTGACAACCATAGGGCCATCAAACTTAACCTTCAGGTCACCCCTATTAACATGTCGAATCCCAATGGATCTTAGAGTCTCCCTTTTTATACGATAAATTTGAGGAATATGTGAATAGGACCTATCGAAAAGAGAAAGCCATGGGAAACTAGAAACCACGGAAAAAAGAGGAATCTGCATGTAACTAGGACCCATGGAAAAAGAGGAATGTGCGAGGTAATGAGGACCGGTGGGAAAAGATGAATCCTTAGAAAATTAAGACCCTTGAAAAAAAAGTAATCCATAGAAAACTAGGACCCGTAGAAAAGAAGGAGGTCACTTTGAATATAAAGATACGAGTAAAAGAAGGAGGACACATATTTCAAGGATCCATGGAAGTGACGAAGGCCATATATTTTAAGGATTTGTGGAAAATAAGTAGGCCACATATTTTAAGGATCTGTAGAAAAGGAGGCCACGGATTTTAAGGATCTATAGAAAAATAGGAAGGTGGGAATTCCCTTCATTTTTGAAACAAGTTATCGAAATAAGCATATGTGCTTATTTGAAAATAGAGTATCGAGATAAGGATTTTTCTTGGAAGAAAAAGAATAAGATTGTCAAGAAGTGAAGAAAGAGAGAAATATTGAGTGGGAGAAGAAAACTACGAAACAAAATTTTGCAAGAAGAAGAGAGAAGAAAAAAAATAGATCGGAGAGGACAACCTAGAAAGAATGAGTGGGTTTTTATATTGAGGAATATACAAGATAGATTGGAAGCTTTAGAGTTTTCTCAAAGAAGAGACATGATATTAGCAAAGGAAAGTGATAAATAAGAATAGGTAGAGGAAGAAGTGGTAGAAGAAACAATTACGAGAAGAAGAGATTCCAAATATGAGACTCTTAAAAGCGAGTTATAAGAGTAGTTTCTAAGTCAAAAATGAAAGTGCACGAGTATAGATGAAGTTTACATCCAGAAGTGTTGATTGACTAAATCACCAAGATGGAAAAATATTCTTATTTTTAGGGAATATTTGAAGATAAAAAGGTAAATTTTTTGTATTAAATTGATAGAGAATGCAGCTATTTGTTGGGATTTTGTGCAAGAAGAAAGAATAAGTAGAGGTAAGGATAAAGTAAGATCTTTGGATAGGATGATTGATAAGTTAAGAGAAAAATTTATACCAGTTGATTACCGAACAAGATTCTTTAATAAATTTCAAAATTTAAGGAAAAGAAAGATGATTGTGGTAGATTATACTAAATAAGTCTATAAGTTATATATGATATCAAGTCACATACATGGAGATGTTGAAGAAGTATCAAGATATTTAATTGAATTAATCTCAACAATGAGGATGAAATCAGCTTGTTCTCCTTGAAAATAGTGGAAGAATCTTACCAAGAAGCCTTGGAAGTAGAGGAAACGTTGTCTAGAAGATAAGTGCAATATTTTAGAGGTAGATCTAGAGTTAACGAGAGGTAGAGGGAATAAAACAAGTAAAGGACAAAAACAATAAAATAAGGAAGATGAAGTATGTATCTCACAAGTACAAATTATTACAAGAGGTGGTTACTCAAGAGGAGGTTATCCTTATAGAGGAAGAGGTAACTTTGGAAGAGGAAGAGGAGAGTTTCAAGGTAAGTGTTTTAAATGCAATAATTTTGTTGGTCATAGATCATATGAGTGTCTAAAGAACCCTTAAGAAAGTGGTAATATGGTACATGAAGCAAGATATTATATTGTACATGTTAATGAGAAAAAGAGTGCAAGATAACCATCACATATTGAATAACTTGAAACAAGAGAGGCATTGATGATGAGAAGATTGCTTCTAAAAATGAGAAAACAAGTTGAAGAACTATCCCAAAGAAGAGCCTTATTGAAGACCATATGTAAATCCAGAGGTAATTGTTGTAAAATCATTGTTAATAATGGGATTACCAATAATTTGGTGTCTTCTAAAATGGTAGAAAAGTTAAGATTACAAAATTTGATACATCCTAATCCTTATAGAGTGTATTGGGTTCAAAAGAATCAGATAAGTGTTAGTGAGTGAGAAGTGTCTTGTAAATTTTCAAATTGGATCTTATAAGGATGAAATTATTTGTGATTTTATTCCCATGTATGCTTGTCATATTTTACTTGGAAGATGTTGGAAATTTGATAGGAGGAATATTCATGATTACAGAGAAAACACCTATGCGCTAAGGAAATATGGTGTTAAGCACACCTTAAACCCTTTAAAGGAAATCAATGCTTGGAATGAAGGTTATTTAAGGGTCACAATGATGGAGACAAAAGAATATTTACAACAAGAGGATAAAAATAGTCTTGAAACATCAGTGGTAATATTTGAAAGAAAGTGTTATATGGTGGGAAACACGGTAAGTGTAGTAAAATAGATATGGAAATGGTTGAGTGGTTAAAAGGAATTTCAAATAAACCTTCAAGAAAGAGGAAGTGAATAATTTAAGAATGATGTATTTTAAGACCTCATAGTTGATGAAAACAAAGTAGATCTCTTAGGATCACAAGAACCAAGAAATAATGAGCAATATTTTAAGCATGATAATACCATTGAGAAATCAGTTTTGAGTAAGAAGGTGACAATTATAAAGGGTGGACCAAGAAATCTAAGAAACATAAGAAATACAAAATATTAGAATACAATAAAAAGAACTATTTAAGCATGGTTAAGAAGAAGAGTGATGAAGTGAAGGATGTCATTAACAAGGTTGTACTAGCTCTAGATTTTCAATATAATATTTCTTTTAGTGGTGATTATACAGGTATTTTAGTTGAGATGTTAAAGCAAGTAAAAATAAGTGACTTATCTAAGAAAAAGACTATATTCTCACAAATTAAGGTCATGATACCTCAAGAAGGACAAAAAAAAATCAATAAGACCTATTAGTTATAATTAGTTAATAATAATCTCATAAAGATCTTAAGAATGGGTATATTCAAGCAAGAGGTGAAGTTAGCAATCATTCCTAGAACAAGCTTATTACACAAGAAATTCATTCAAAATGCAAGCATAATTGTACTAGATATGGTGAAGATGATGAAGAATTTATATTTATGGTATCACTAATGGATAAGTACATGAAGTCAAATTCAAATGGAAAAGAAGATAGAAGAATCCAAATTTTAGCAACACATCATGAGAAGGAGTTCATGGGTTAATTTTCTTGTTCATAGGAGAATGATTCAGAACATCACCTAGAAAATCTAGTTTAATCAAAAAATTTCTTTAGAGCATGTTAGGAGGGGCTAAATATGATAATGGAGTTCTTTAAAGGTAATAAGGTTCCATCAAATTCAAATTTTTGCTTGAAAAGAGTTTTCCCTCCCAAACTAGATTTGAATTTTCTAGTAATGAAATTGGGAATTTTGATCAATGTTGGTGTGTTTGGATAGTATAGTGTGTTTTTATAGGGTTTTATGACAATGTTTAAGTTTCTTGAACATATCTTAGAAGGTGGACTTGAGAGATTTTTAGCATTTTCAACAAAATTCATGTTTCTCCTTTAATCCTCCTTAGTCTTTTTGAGAAAAGAGAGTCCTAATGTAAAAATGTGTGAAAAGTAAGAATGTATGGTGGAGGAAAATTAGTTAGGGATTCGATTATCATTGAAACAATCAAGAAATTAGTGAGGAAGACTCTTATTAGAGAGGAGGAGGAGAAATATTTATCGGGGAGAAGACTGTTTATGTACAGGGAAATCAAGAAGGGTGATTTTGAATATAACTCAAGTTATTTAGTTAAAAACATTTAAATCTGCTTTCATGAATTATTTTTCAAAGTTATTGGAATATGTTATTGCATGTTTCCTAGTATGGATAATGAGGAATGTTGGTAAATTATCTTTAATCAACCATGGACACATATAAGTAAGGACCTTTATTTTGGAGAGGTAAAATCTTCCATTACGTACAATTTTTCATGTTTCTCTATTAAATACCTACTCATGAGGCTGTAATAAGTTATCATAGGTCTACGGTGAAAATTTAAGGATTGAAATTTTGAAATATTGTTTATAAAAATTTCTCCTTGTAATGCTTCATCCTCCCATGATGCATCCTCAATATTTATATTCTTCCACTTGATCAGGTACTCGGTAATGACTCTAGTCCCCATTCATTTGGTGCATGTTTGAATAATACGTTTCGATTCCAATATGATCCTTCCTTCCTCATCCAATTTCAAAAGAAATAACTAGGTGGAAATGTGTTTCCCAATAACTTCTCTAAGCAAGAAACATGGAATACTTTGGATGCATTTTACTTCTGGAGGGAGATCTATCTTATATGACACACTACCAATTTTATGCAACACTTGATAAGGACCATAGTATTTAGGAGAAACCTTATTATCCTTATTCTATTTTTTTAAGATAATTTCTTATATGGCTTCAACTGTACAAAAATAAAGTCACCCTCTTCAAAGTGTCTCTCACTACGATGTTGATCATCCTATTGATTCATGTGGTTTCGCCCTTTCCAAATCATCTCTAAGAATAAAAGTACCTTGTCCTGGTTTTTAATTTGATATTTGATTTTTCTCACCTTTGGTTTTACCTTCAAGCTAGATATGAGTGATGGAGGATGGTACCCGTTAATTGCTATAAATGGAGAAATTTTGGAGGAGATATGAAATGAAGTATTATACCACCATTCTACAAGTGGAAACCATTACACCCAACGTTCTTGTTTATCTGAAGTAAAACATTAAAGATATCCCTCTAAACATTTATTTACCACCTCAATTTTCCCATCTGATTGAGGATGATAAGAGAAAATATGGGCCAGTTGGGTACCCAAACAAGAGAACAAATCAGTCCAAAACTACTTGTAAATATTGGATCATGATCACTTACTATAATTTTGGGCGTGCCATGGAGCTTCGAACTGTGTCCATAAATTTGATGGAAAATCTAATAGTTGTGAAAGGATGAGCTAGGGCACAAAAATGAGCATACTTGGTAATTCTATCGACCATGACCATGATGACACTTTTCCCTTCTGATTTAGGTAATCGTGTGATGAAATCCATCGATACCTCTTCACATCTCTCACTAGAAATAGATAAGGGTTGGAGAAGACTGGTTTCTTAATGGTCTTGGCCTTATTTTGTTAACACACCAAACATTCTACCACAATTTTTAACATCTCCTTTCAAACCCTCCCAAAATAAATCTTGCTTAACTCTATGGTAATTTTTCAAGAACTCGAAATGGCCACCTAGTGGAGAAGAATGGAGATCTAAAAGAATAAGGTATTTGAGTGCAAATTTTTACATAGATATAACCTATCTTTGTACCACAATATATCCCCCTTCCCTATAAATTGTTTTGGTATAGATGGATCTTCCTAGAGATTTTGAATGCGAGTATGTGTTGTTGCATCTTTCCGCCATTCTTCCCTTTCTTGGTCTACCCAATCTACCTTTAGTATAAATATGGAACATAATAACACTTTTGAGGACTCATCCGTCCTAGATAGAGCATCAATGACCAAATTTTCCTTCCCTTTCTTATTAACAATCTCAAAGTCATACCCTAACATATTAGTGACCCATTTTTGTTGTTCTTCTAAAGATATTTGTTGCTCAAGAAGTACTTCAAACTGTCATCATCATTTTTGCCTTAAAGTGTCTACCCATCAAGTATGGTCTCCATTGTTTGATTGCATATAATATTACCATCATTTCCTTCTCACGAGTTAGCTTAAAAAACTTATTTCCTTTTATTTTTAGATCTCAAATGTTATGTTATAATATGTCCTTATTTCATGAGTACTGCATCGATACCATTTCCAAAAACATCCCATTTAACTATGAAGGTCTTAGATAAATCTCAATCTGTCAATGTTGGAGTGGTTCACATTGTCACCTTCAATTTTTCAAATGCCTTACAAGCTTCCTCATTCCACTGAAAGGATTCTTCTTTCACTAATTTTTAAAGTGGTGCTACTATAATTTCATAGTTTTTTAAAATCTATGATAATACCCTGTGAGGCCTAATAAAGTTCGTGATTGCTTGAGGGTTATTGGGACTTCCCATTCCACCATGGTCTAGATCTTGTGAGGGTCTACCTTAAAACCTTCATGAGAAACAATATGGCCCAAGTATTCCACTTCTTGTACCCCAAAATAACACTTCAAAGGCTTGGCATATAGTTGATGTTTCTCTAAGACTTCTAAGACTGTATTGACATGTTGTAAATGTTTCTCCCATGATTTGTTATAGATGAGGATATCATCAAAAAATACTAAGACAAACTTCCTTAGGAATGGTCTAAATATTGAATTCATCAAACTCTGAAATGTGGAGGGTGCATTGGTAAGACCAAAAGGCATCACTAGGAATTCATAATTCCCTTGATGAGTTCTAAAGGTTTTCTTATGAATATATTCTTTCTTTACTCTAATTTTGTGATACCCAAAACACAGATCTAGTTTTGTAAAATAAATTGCACCATGCAACTCATCTAATAAATCATCAATGAAAAGAATATGAAACTTATCTTTGATAGTGTACTTGTTGAGTTCTTGGTAGTCATGACATATGTGCCATCTTCCATCCTTATGGTGCACCATCACCACTGGAGAAGAATAAGCACTCTGACTGTGAAAATAATACCCATTTCCAAAATATCCTCCACCATATTCTTGATCTCACTCTTTTGCACATATGGGAATCTATAAGGCCTAAATTTGTGGGGTTTGCTTCCTAGAATTAACTGAATGGCATGATCATGCTCTCTTTCAATGGGAAATCCTCTAGGATCCTTAAAGACAACTGCATTTTGATCAATAACCTTCATAATATCAGGATGCACTACCATTAGTGTTAGTTAAATTTATATGGATAAAAATCGTGCTATAAAACCTTCAGACCCATTTTTAAGAATATTTTTCATTTGGTGAGAACTCACCACTGAGGACATTTTTCCTATAGTCCTCAAAGTTCAACCTTTTGAAGATAAGGATGCACTACCATCAGTGGTATTTGAAATTTTATGGAGAACAATCGTGCTACAAAACCTTCAAACACCCTTTTAAGAATATTCTACATTTTGTGAGAACTCACCACCTGAGGAATTTTTTCCTGTAGTCCTCGAAGTTCAAATTGTTTACCCTCATAATGAAATTACATAAACAATTCCTGTAAATTTATTTCTATGGTGCCAAAATTTGTGAGCCACTGAACACCTAAGAAAATATCATCTCCGACCATAGGAATAACAAACATCATAGATTCCAATGTGTAGTCACCCATCATAAGTATGATTTTATGACATTTACCTGAACATTGGACTGTGCCACCATCTGCAATCATTACTTGAAATTTAGGTGTTGGGTAGATGAAATAATTTAGTCTTGCTGCTAGCTTATGATTGATGAAATTATGCATGTTCCCAAATCAATCAATATTGTTACCTTCCATTTCTTAAGATAACCCATAACCTAAATGTTTTGTGGAGTAGTAATACCTCATAGAGCATGGCATGAAATAGTGGGCTCAGGATCTTCATATTCTTCCTCTAATTTTTCCACTTATTCATTTTATGTTTCCTCATACTATTCCTCATCTTTGGTCCCTTCAATGTAGGACATTTGTTTTCTCATAACATTTATGATTTGGTTCATATTTTTTATCACAGTTAAAACATAACCTTTTGGCTATTTTTTCTTCGATTTTTGAGGTGTCATCTAAACTATACAAGGGTACAATGGAGGCAAGATGCTATGATATTTTATATTAGAGAACGATTAATTTCTGTTGGAAAGGAATTTTCCTCTGCCCTACGCGCCATGATAATAGAATTAGAAACCTTGAGTGGGTTAAACATGCACACCTCATGCTCAATGTGGTCCTTAAGACCCCCAAGAAATAGGTCATTCAAATACTCTTTTGTAATATCCTCCACACACAAGGACACATTTTGGAATTGATGGACATACTCCTTAACTGAACCTATTTGTTGTAATTTTGCTAATTGGATGAAATAATTCTCTGAAACACTAGAACTATAGTGTAATTGAATCTCTTCAATGAAAATTTTCCATGTGATATTTAGACCATTCTTCTTCCTTTGAGCACATAACCAACGATACCAAACAAATTAGTCAATTTCTACTTATAAGGATACCACAGCTTACCTTTTGTCCCACTAGGATCTGCGGTGGAGATCAAAGAAATTCTCCATTTGCTTAATCCAATTAAGCATATCCTTTCCATAAAATTTATGCATTTCCACTTTTGGAATAATTCCCCTCCATTGGTGAGGAGATCCACCTAAATGAGTAAAGGATCCTCCTTGATTAGAGTGGTTTGGACCTATGTGAGTAATACTAGAGGAACCCATATGACTTGAATTGGGAGTGGTGTTTGAAATAGTAGCTAACAACTCCTTATTCATTTCATGAAAATCCATCTAAATTTCCCCCTATGGATACCTTTCAAATGAAGAAGCTCATTATTAAAGTCATCTTTACCAAATTCCTTACCCTTTCTTGAAGTTGGATGACTACCTCAGATACTCTTGAACCATAAGACTCTAAATCCATATCTTCCTTATTTGGGGTCATTCATGGAGTTGTTTGACCTTTCCCTTGGCATCAGGTATATCTTTCATTATGATGTAGGGTTTGGGACTTAGGGTAGATGAAATAGGGAAAAAAATTAGGGTTTGAGGTTTTGAAAATTTATTGGCTGAATAGAGGAAACCATAAAAAAACATAGCTAAGTTTTGGAAAGGTTTTCAAAAATATAAGAAACTTGGAAAAATGCGAAAAATATCACCCTATAGAACCGAATTATGAAAACACATAAAACCATTATAAATTCTACAAAACAAGTCAAAAATTCTTGAAATTTAGAGAGGATATTACTTGATTGATTTTTCCACACCAAAAAAATTGCAAAAAAATTGCTACCAATTTTGAGATATAGATGAACCTTCAAAATTAGGGTTTGAAATAGTGTTGGCTAAGATCGGCTCGATACCACTTGTAATGAAAGTACTTGTGTAAATTAGATTATGAGTAGAATTAGAACACCAAAGAACACAATATTTCATATAAATTATCTCAATATACAAGTAGAATATCTTATCCACTTCGAGGGGGAAACCTCCAAACCATAAAATAAGACTCAAATGCTCAATATGATGATCAAATACTACCTAATAACCCCTATATATACTATTCCTATGCTATGGCCATCACCAAGGCCAACCCAATAATGATAATATAACATATATGAAAGAGATACATCATGATAAGAAGTTATGATAGCCACAATTCAGCTATGTACATCTAATATAGGGTATATGATTAAGGGCGTAACCATCCCTTACCGATCCTATCAAAACCCTAGGTAGGGTTTAGAGAAAAATCAAGTTTGGAGGATTTATACATGGATTCATTAGCTAAAATTTACAAGATACCTTCCACTCATGGCCTTGAAATATATTATTGAGGTTTTCAATGTTTTCTATTCTCCTAGAGACTCATTGTGTGTGACAGTTTGGTTTCTTGAGAGAATGACTTAATAGGAGACATAATTTCACAAATAAATTTAGCGAATTCAGGGGTTAAAATTTGAGTTAAATTCTAAAACTTTGCAGGAAGCATAAACAAAGTAAAGGGCATCCAATTTTTTTACTTTACCTAGAGTCACTTTGATTTATCCCACACAATAAGGTTTATGTGAAAGAATGACTAGTAGGAGGATGAGAAAGCTTAGGAGTGAAGTGATTTTAAGAAATTTATTTTTGCTTCAAACTTAATGAAGAGTGAAGATTTATAGATTATCATTGGTATAAGGATATATTTATATTAAGAACCCTAAAGAAGAATTCTCAGGAATAAACATTGGTTGGAGGAACTAATCCTTATGGTAGGAAATAAATCTTAATAGACAAGAAATAAGGATTTTGAAAGTGAGTTTGTGGCTAACCAAAGTTTTATTCCTTGTGAGAGTGTTATACCCTGCATCAATTTCTCAAGTCTCTTCCCTCCATTTTCTATTAAGAGAAAATATTTCTCTATTTTCATTGTTTATATTGTACTTTAGAATTCACTTTAATTTTTATCTTTTATATATCATTTATCATCCCTTATATTGGTTAATGTAATGCTTTAATGACCTAATTTTTACAATGTATAATTTTTTTATATTTTAGAAATGGTGATGTTTTTTGGCTCCTATTTTCCATTCTCTTTTTAATTTTATTTCTAAATATCTTGTATATAATCATTACTCATTATTTTTTATAATTTTGTGTGTGTTATACACTTATAATCATTTAACATATTGGGTTATTCTTAAACATAGATAAATAAGATCTTTATTTCTCAGTGTATCATCCCTTTTCTTTACTTTATCTTGCCCCTTTTCCCCATCAAGGAGTTATCCTAGGATCAATAGGTTAGTAGGAACACTAGAATAGAAACGATAAAGAGACTTTTTTTAGGAGGTTTACTTTAAGTCACAATTCCCACATTCGAGAAGCATTTTGATGTTATTAAGTGAGAAAAATTCATGGATGGACATTTTCAACCACCAATAACTAATATTCAATCATTTCAACCACCTTCACATATACCTAGTGTTCCAATTATGGGATAATCACAAGTGTCTCCTCAAGCTACTACATATACATATCATATGGCTTATAAATAAGGACCTACCCCATCCTATATGGATATGTTCCTCATATTTTCCTTCAATAACTACAATCCATACAGTTAAAAATAATTTTTTTAATGAAACACTAGTCACTTTGGTCACCATGAGCTCCATTGGGTTACTCGGTAATCATTTAGCACCTGAAGTTATTAACTATCATCTACCTTTTGGTTTTACTTCACCAAAACTATCCTTTTATAGTGGTAATGTTGATCCTCAACAAAACCTTCATGCCTTCATGGTATCCTATATATATTATTTGCATGAAGATACATTACTTACAAATTTCTTTATACTTAACCTCAAGGAATACGTGTTTTATTTGTTTCAAGTTATTTCTTAGGAATCAATAAAAACTTTTAAATATTTTGTTGATAGTTTCCTTACAAAAAAATTTAATCAATATTGGGTAACATTTATCATTCACATAAATCACACAAGTCAAGAAAAAGTATGTGGAATATTGGTGGATTTTGTATTATGTTATAATATCCTACTTTCCTATGGATATAAACAATTAACAAGAGTGAATGGATGAAGTATTAATTTATATCCTAGTTAAAAAGATTTGTGAACAAGTCAAGTTTATTAATTGTAAATATTTTGAGGACCTCTTTAAAATAGCTAAACTATATGATACCAAGCTCGTGGAAGCCAATATGTTGAAATATGACACCAAAAATGCATCTAATAATTAAATATTCAATCAAAACCCTCATACAAGGGTAAGCCGATTGAGACTAAGAAGGTTGAAATAGATAATGTCACAAAACATACTATTGCATCACCTATTATGATTTCTAATACATAAATTTACAACAATATATTGTAACCTCATTCCATTGTCTTATATAAATTACTCAAGTGTAATATTATACAATTACTATCACCTATTATTATTGACATAACTAAGGAACAAGGATATAGATTTGAGGACCATTATGATTCTGATTATCATCAAACTTGTGGACATTCTACATATCAATGTTTTATAATATTAAAAATAATCCAATAGCTTATCAATAATAATACCATTTATATGCAATATCTTGATCCACCCCCAATACAATAGTTTCTCAACCTAATTCATGCTAACATTTTTTAATGATTCATTACCTAATCATGATAAAACAAACAAGGATGAACAATTTCACATAGCTTATTAAATGGTTTCTCATACACCGACTTATGTTTTTGGTACTCTTCCATTCAATAGAATAATTGGTTTTACACATAGTACACAATTAGATATAACTCTTATTAATTTATCTAATTCAAATATTTATCTTGATGAGGATGAAGCATACCAACCTATCTTAATTTTTGCATATGTAATTCAAATTCAATTCAAATAGTTCTAGCATATAATGCCTTTATCCTTGATATTTTCATGATGGAACTTAATACACTCTCAGTTAAACTACACAAGAATTCATAGACACCCTTTGAGATGGTTCAAGGATTTGATGGTAAATGACAAAAAACACTTAGAGGCATAATTTTCCTAGTAAATATTGGACCGAAAAGGAAATCCAATTTGTTCCTTGTAATTTATTCAAATGAAATATGTAGTATGCTGCTCAAGCTCCATTCGATCCATTATATGTTTGTTACTCCTTAAAAATCACATATGTATTTGAATTTCGTATATAAGAAAAAGGTAGTGATTATCCCTAGTATACCATATGAGTATCCTATTTACCATACTTTTACATCTATGGTGATA
The DNA here is from genome assembly GCA_018340775.1 of Taxus wallichiana var. yunnanensis. Lineage (NCBI taxonomy): Eukaryota > Viridiplantae > Streptophyta > Pinopsida > Cupressales > Taxaceae > Taxus > Taxus wallichiana. The sequence continues at coordinate 476,489,761 of CM031243.1, read as the reverse complement.
CCTAATACACACTTAATTCCTCGTATTGAGACACTTTCATCATATCCGACTATAATGAGCATTGATTATTTACCTAGATATACCTCATGACATTATTTAGAGGAAAACATCAGTTCGTATGAATCATACTCCTCCTTATACATGTTCTATGTTATCTATCCATGTATGAGACATAGTACTTAGATAGTATCCATATGCATGTGACTCTCATGAGACATCAAGTAACTCTCATTCACACTAAGCATGTCCTTTGTCAAAAACATGGAAAATTGATCCATGCACTATAATAATCCTTATGACCTATCATTACTCCATGTCCATTTTAAAAATGGTGGATCTATCTCATAAGGAATCTCACACACATATATTAATATGGCCATAAACATATTATAATCACATTTGAGTACTTCACAAAAATGGGTGGAGGTAGTACCCCTCACGTATGTAACTATTTCCCAAATATCAAAGTTTATTTTTAACCACAACATCCGTCATTATAGCATATCATCTACCAATGTCTCTAAAATGTTAAATACTTACATAAATCAAGTGAAGAATCTTTTTCAACACTTCAAAATCTACCAAAAATGGTCTACCTCTTATTTCCCTCAAGTTAATGGGAAATTTGAATCCACAAAAAAACATTATTAGGATCATAGGTAAAATTGCCTATAAAATAGGTAGAAATGGGAATCTCCAAATCTATCCCACCTTGTGATCTTTCCTAACATCCATTCACACTCCTACTAGAGTTGCACCTTACTCTCTTTTCTTTGTATTTTTGGAATTCATCCCTAGAGATTAAGCTTCCCTCATTGTGCATATTTTGAAGGCCTATCTTAATAATGAGGAAGACTATAGAGTGACCCAACTCATTGAGCTATAACTACTTGATGAGAAAATATTCCATACCTTAGACCACCTTAAATTTTATAAAAATAAACTATGCAACACCTACAAAAAATTCATCATACCTCACGAGTTCGAGATTAACTATCTTGTTCTAAAAAGAATTAAAAAACTGCAAAGGAAAGAGAAAAGAAGGTAAAATTTATCCTAACTTGTTGGGGGCATGCATAATGGTCACTAAATTTTGTTCATGATCCTATAATATTGTTTAGCTGATGGTATTGAGCATTGTCGCCCATGAAGATCATGTACCTCAAATTGTTCTACACATAAGCAAAATAGAGATGTTCCATAAGAAAAAATATACAAAAAGGTAAAATATTTTTAACAGATTAAGAATAAAAAAAATCAAAATATAAATATAAATAAATGCATCGATGGTGAAAAAATGAAATTATGGCATCTTGGGGATGTACCATGTGAAAATTAGTTTCGTCACCAAGTATAGGTCTAGTTGTTCTCAAAACCCTTACACTTAGGGTCATAGTCACTCCATCCTAGCTCCTGTTAGAATATGGTATATATTTAACATAACGTACACATAGGAATATTATACAAATTTTCCATGAGTGTCAGCTGGGTTTAAGGCTAGCATGTTGTTATTAGAGGGTTTGGGGGCTAATGGCCCCCATTCGGGGTTTTGGGAGCTGACCCTTAAGATAGCATTTGGATTCGTATTTTTAGGAGTATAGGTATGTGTTTTTATCTATACATGCATATGGTTGGTGTTAGAAACCATGATTTATGGGGAACTATTATGGGTTGCATTCTTATCCCATGGTTTTGTGATGTAAAGAAATCACAATTCCTTAGCCAAAACAACAAGTTAGATTCAATGATCATATAACTATGCAAATTTGGTTAGACAATGATTACTAATACTATGTCCACTTGTTTACAATGTTTCTTCTTTGTAACCCTTTGTATTTAACCATCATATAATTATTTTCAAACTCTCTGACTTGTTCCCTAATGCTCTCGGATTAAAAACTCGTTGGTAGGTCTTAAAGCTCATGGAATGACTGATTCTTGGTCTAGATTTCCTATATATAACCCATTTTAGCTCTTTCCTTTCTTAAATGTCCCCTCCTTGTATAAGAATCCACTACGCCTCTTATAATCTCATATACTCTTGTCTCTTACAACACATCTTTGTTATCAAGTTTCTTTATCTCTATCCTTAACCTTTTTCACAAAATCTAAAGACCACTTTGATGTAAGAGAAACCATATAACTCATATTGGGAAATATGATAACAAGTTCCAAGTTTAGACAACCTTATAGGATTTTATCGTAGGTAATAATTATTCCAAAAATCCTTGCTCTTCCTTGAGACTAATATACCCTACCTCAATATTAGCAACTTACAACTTATATTGCATTCTTGGTTTCTTTGTATGCCACTTCAATGTTCACTTTCAATTCCTATTCATATCACATAATTTTCTTGTTAAGACACTTTTACAAACCACGAAAGGTCTTAAAAACTCTTAAAACTTATTATGGGTAAGAATTATATAAAACTAGGAGAGGACTATGATGTCAAGACTACACCTCAAAAATATCCAAAAATCTTATTGCACTACTTCAAACATCTATTAAACTCTCATTTTAGTTCTTTAATATCCCCACCTTGTATTACCCATTATTGTTTTAATATTTTGATAATTTATTGATACTCAACACCATCAAAACTTGGTTTCTTGGCTAGTAATACCCATAATTTCAAACAACATTTCTATTTCTAGTCTTTGAATCCTTTCCATTGTTTTCAAATTAATTTGAACCTCTTCCAAGCATCACATTAAATGTTTCAAATGAATCTTTCTTCTTGTATATATACTTTCATATAATGTACACAAAATTGCTCTTAACCCAAAGAAACTATGAACATCAACTAAGTAACATATCTTTATCCTTCTAATAACTCCACAAGGTTCTAATATTCCTCATATGTCTATTAAAAATTTACATCATCTTATAATCCGGTGATACTTCGGGACATTAGGTTATACCTTATTACTTCTCTCTTGCTCTGTGTTTTGGATTGCTTTCTTGAAACAAAATTATATAGAAACTTAATTTTCTAAATCCATATGATCAATTTCCCCCTCATATAACCTTAGACAATAGTAAACACTATAATACATCTACTAGACATGTTTACCTTCAATACATCAGGTCCTTTTCATTGATTACTCTATATAGGCTTTTAAAATGGTAAAATAACAAGGTGATGATTGTGTTTTTAGAGTTATTATCATCAAACCTTGGTATTTTATCCTCAAACTATGTAGGAATTATTCTTGGCCCTAATTTCACCTATGAAATAAGTTTCATTAATTCCCACTAGTTTCATTTTAATTTATGCTCATTTCTTATTTGCAAACCCTAAGATAGGGTTTCTTAGACTCGAGGACTAACACTTGGGTTTAATTTTAATTTATTTGGTTTTAAATTTATTTCAAATGCTCGAAAAACACTATAAGGTTATATTCACCTCCACTATGTTGGTCCAAAAATCATTGGATGGACAGATCTATGGATAGATGAGCCAACGATTAATGCAGGGCATAGCCCCTCTTTAAGACAAACAAGCAAAAGCTGGTTTATTGATATTCTACCAACGGGAATCTGCCCAAGTCCTACAATATTCTACCCTCGGGGTTTGGGATCTCATCCCATTTTGGGGTATTTCTAACCGTGAAAAGAAGGGAATGAAGTGGGGAGAGGAGATAGGATAGATCTGAAGGGAGAAAAGAAATGAATTCTAAAGCAGAAAAGTCAGAGGGTTTATGTTTTGGGCTGGTAGTAAACAGAGCCAAACCTACTTGCATAAACGAACAAAGCAATACTGATGAACAAATGACAAAAAGTAGAGATAGATGCAACAAAATAAACGCATAGATCTGACATAAGAAAGATCAGATGCCCATAACACACATATTTAGCACAAAATCTTAATATTTGTATTAATGTTTTCTTTTGTTACAAAAAGTACAAAGCCTTTTCTTCTCACTTCTATTTTTCATCTAAAAAGTGTCCACCCCCTGAATACAACAAGTATTCAAGTATATATAGAGGGAGAAGGGGAGAGAAGGCAAAAGAAACCAACCACTAATTACAAAATATTTACAAAATATCTAAAAGTCAATTGTTGACTTTGGGCAACTTGGTGGATAACAACATCCCATGGTGCAACATGGATGATGTCATCGTTTGTGCCAACATACTTTTAAATATTACAAAAATAAAGCCAAGAAGAGGAAGGCTATTCATCATCGTCTCACGGCTGGAAGGGAGTATCTCGCTTCTGCTCAGGAGAGGCAATGTGGAATTGGGCCCGGTACTCCATGAATTTGTTGATCATTGGCTAGAGTTGATCCTGTGCAGGACCCTTGGTGTGATCGCCAATGACTTCACAAGTCTCCCATTCATCTCTGAGTTTTTCTAGGAGTTTGAAGTATTCATTACCTGCCTCCATCAGGTATCCCACAAAGTCGCGGCAAAGGCTAGAAGGTTGTTGATGGATTCAATGTCAAAAGTAGCTTCTGGCCCTAACCCTTGTGAGACGATCTCTTTGAAGATCGAATGGTTTCATCTACCTTCCTCAAGGTGAATGATGGAGTGAGCAAGCCGGAGACATTCTTAGGACAATTTTCTCCATCTGATGCATTGCATCTAGGGCTTCCTCTTTGACCTTGTCAATCTTCTCAGGACAAATTCCATCTGATTGACCGGTAGTCCAAAGCGTGCAAGGACTTTGTTGGGTGCTCTGGGGTGATCGAAGATGCCGAATTTAACTAAATCATTGACTGAGTAGTCGAGCATCTTCTAGAATGTCTCATGTTACAACCTAGCATGGTCCAACTCTTCGAGAGATAGGTCCTGCAATCACCTGGAGTTCCTTGTTTGCCTGACCAATATTCTGATATAGCTCGGTGAACTTGACGATTACTTCCTCACTATCTTTGAGGATCTGGTCTCTCCAGGTGGATACTACCATGCCTTGTTCACCAATCTTGGTGTATTCATTTATCTTATCCTGACTAAGGGCCTCAGGAGTTTCAGTGGCAGTTGTAGGAGGTGCACTGCCCATTTTCTACAGGGCTTGGAGAAGATGTTTATTTTGCTCTTTTAGTATCCTCTTCTCTTCCTTTACTTCCTGAAGCTTCTTGCAAAGGGCATCCACTGCAGATAGGGCCTCCCCTTGTAGGCTCTCAGAGGATGTTCCCATTGTGACCTGTGTCACTGTATAATCTGTAGGAGATAGATCCTTTTTATTCTTTGTGGGATCGGGATACGCAATCTCCATTACTCTTTCACCTGAGGCGCTCTGAGAGAAGTGGGTTATTGGCTTTTGCTTCTTAGCTCCTTTTGTTGGAATGAAAAAGAAGTCCATAGGTACAATGGTGACTTTCCTCTTATACTGGCTCAGGTGTTGGGAGATCCATGCTGGACTTAAGGGAGTGGGACCAGCGGGAGAAGAGGGAATGGTGGAAGAATAAGGAGAGCAACTACAGTGTACTTAGGGAAATGGGTTGAGATGCTTGGTGGTGGCATTGATAAAGAAGCCAAACCTCCAACACTCACAGGGGTAGGAGTTACTGTAGGAGAGGAAACTGTGGGGCGGAAGGGAGCTAAGAGATGAGGGAAGAAATACTGGGGGACATCTCGCAAGGGAAGAGAAGATGGAAGAAGAGGAAAGGGGAACAGTAGAAGATGGGGGAGAAGACACAACCAAAGGAATGGTTGCTTGAGTGACATGAGGAGGGGAAGGAGGAGTGGGAGAAGGGATGATGGGAACCTCGATGGTTGTAGCAGTGGCAACATCCTGAGTGGATGTTCTGTTGGAACAATTACTATCACTTCCTTTTCTGCGGAGGCGAGCACACGACTGCTCTGGGTGGTGGGAGGAGGAATCTCGGGAGCTTGCTCTTAGGCGGCACTTGACTCTCCTTCCTTATCTTTCCCTTTTCCCTTTGGAAAATGTTTCGGCCTTGGCAGTGCATTACCTAGGGGGACGTGGTGAAGTCCACCCCAAGGTAAATGAGACCATTAAATCTGCACCAATGTTTTGTGTCGTTGTAAGGTGCCTTTTACCCTCTCCTCAATAGTCTGAGGTGCCCTTGTTCTGTATATTTTGGAAAATGGCAGTTGTCCCCGTCCGTATCTAGATATACTTGATCAACTTCTTGATCAGTTGTTTGGAAACCTTTCGAACAATGGCCACACCATACTGGATGATCTCTGCTAAGGCCAGGTGGGAGTGATCCTTTCTTCTAAGCTTGACCTCATGATAGAGATCGATATAGATATCCTTGATCTGTGGGACGTGGATCGGATCGAGATTTTCCTTTGGGAGGCAATTTTCGTGGATCGAAGGTCGGCCTTGCCGGAAATTGTGCTTCAGGTTGAGCAGCTCTAGTTCTGCAAACATTTCCTAGGATTTGGTGTGAGAAGTGCATGTGTACCTACCCACCATGAGGGGGAATGGAGTTCCACCCTTCTTTCTCTTTAGGCACTTCTCATGATACGTGATGAGCTGTCTAGATAGCTCCAATAGGATCAACTTCGGCCCCGCATATCTTGGCAACTTGGTGGGCTCCCCCAAGAAGTTGGCAGCTCTCGAGATAAGTAAAGGTGGGGAATTGCGTAAATAACACCCCCCACTTCTCTGTTGCAGTCACAATGCTCTTGGTCATCCGACCGTGAGTCATATTGGGCCTCAAAAGGTAGATGATGCCGTAGAAGAAGGCATCATTGATCTTGGTGAACTACGGAATGTTATTTTCCAGTCTCAATTCTAGATAATATTCATATATTTTCACTTGGGGCCATACCCGCATCGGCTCAGTGCGGATAATATCTCTCAGAGGCAGCAGCATAGACAACGTAGGAGTTCATGTAGAACCTCCCGTTGTTGAGAGTTATTGGAGTTGTTCGGAGATGGTGTTCTTTGATGATCTCTGCCACTCAAAATGTTGATCGAGGCACATTTTTATTCATGGTCTAAAGATACCTAAGCATCCACTTGTGGAAGTAATGGGCATCGGGAAGCCTAAATACCCTGCTCAAGAAGGTAATGGTGTTGCTCAGCTCCTCTGAGAAGTTGCTCCGATGAATAACTGGGGCCACCTGGTTATTACCTTCTTATTTTTCAGGTAAACTTCGTTCATGAGCTGCATAGACTTGTCTTCATTTTTGTCCCATGCCTTTATGCAGTCTTCCTGACTTATGGCCACAAAGTGCCGGTGGTGGGGGATACCCAACATGATTTCAAAGTGTCAGGCAGTGAGGTTGATTATTACCTCACCCTTTTTCATTCTCAACACACCTCGTGTCCTTATTATAGTAGCGATCCACCACCATCATGAATTCATTATTTACTGCACTTACAGAATTCCCCCATCGAAGTGTAGACCACTGCCAACCAATTTTTCCATCCAAGGAATTCTGTGACCCTTCAGTTACGGCCCAAAATCTTCCATGTCAACGTGGCCATGTTTGGCATCTTTGATGTCAAGTCACATTCTGCATGGGACTCGAGCATCCTGACCCTTTGATACTTATATTTCATTTCTTCCTCTTTGAGTTTGGCCTTACCCTTTGACTTGGTTGGCCTCTTACTTGATGTAGACATATGTGATTCCGAGTTCAGCTACTGATCTGTAAGAATAAGGAGTGAAGTCCAACACATGAGTGATCTGCAAGAATATTGAACATGTTGAAAAAAAAATTATGCGCAAAGGGGCGCAAGTTTTAATGATGCATCATTGAGTTAAGGTGTGCCTTGCTTTTAGCTTTGGCGCGGCACAGAAAAATCTTACATGTCATACATGTTGGTGTATCCGGAGTTGCACCCATGCCTTGTTTTGGATTTTAAGGGTTTTAAAGGGCACGAGAAGATTGCATGCTGTAGGCAGGGATAGTGCGCCCTTTGGCGCAACTATGTTTTATGCAACAATGATGGCGTTTGTCCAAAGGAAAACCGCTGTGGATTGTGATATCTTCAGATTTCTTCTTTTTTGATTGGTTTATGCGGTTTTCAGGGCTCTTTCAACATGGATTTGACAGTAAGGGGAACAGAGTGAAGAGGATCTTGGGTCCATTTCTGAGACAAAGCCCTCTAGGCCAGCAGATCTGGAAGGAGGGTAAAACCGGTTTGGGGAGAGAGAAGATTGCAAAATGGGTTGGAGGGGTTTATGGTTTCTTCAGATTCATTTTATTATTATTCCACAAACAACCAAACCAAAACAAAAACCATAAGAAAAGTAAGGACCACCTACCGGGATATATAGACTGGAAGAAACGATGTGGGGTCCACGAATGCGATGTAAAGCGACACGGGGATGACTGGAGCGCTGACAGGTGCAGAGGAATAAAATTTTCACGTGTTTTTCAATCGTGAAAATGACAGGTCAGATGCACCTATTTATAGCAAAAGGCGCAATAAATGTGCCACCAACCTTTTTCAAAGGGCACACAAAATGGAAAGCCAACATGAAAATACTTGCACCTTTGGCGTGGTTATGTGTCTCAGCAAGAAATTACTTGCGCCTTTGGTGCGAATTCAGGACTGTCAACATGGGGTTTTGAGCACTTTGGTGCACCGCTTAAGGGTGCAACATTTTTGGTGTCGACAGGTTGGTGCATGCACCTCGGTGCAGGTTAGAAGGGCGCAACATGGGGAGGCACAACATTTTTGCTGTTGACACGACAGAGAGTGCGCCAAAGGTGCAGAAGAGGGCGCATATACATTTGATGTTGCATGAACAAAATTTGTGCCCAGCCAAAAAAGGACCGAAATGACTAAGCTCGAAAAACCAGAATCTCCGGAAAGGGATTTTAGGCCATTCCGAATGCTAAGGGACCTTGGCGGTGAACCAAAACAAAATTTTGGTATGGTTACCTGCAAAATTGCCCTTGTCAATTTTACAGGATAACACACTATAATCCTTCTAGAAAACCTTGCACTTTTATTATGATTTATTTCTTTTAAACACCAAGTTATAGTCCTAAGATGATTGTGTTTTCTCGGTTAACTTAAATTTCTAACATGGTCATTGTTATGAATCTAAAGTATATTTAATATCCTTATTAACAATATTTAAATCTACCTTCAAGTCACTCAACTCAACTAGTTTCTCAAGATACCATTCAACCTTCAAGCTTGATGACTAGTGTCATCAACCTAATCTTGAAACAAAAATGATTTGGAAAACACCACTTTTTATCACAAAGTTATATACATGTAACATTTCCTTGAAAAAACATAGGTAAGGATTAAAAAGGAGATTGAATATCATCCACGATCATAGTAGTTCATACAATAATCATCACTAATATATTTTCTAGCTTGAAATAACAAGATCATAAGTGGGATTCCATGAATAATATACATTTAAAAGATCTTTCTGATTACATACACACTCTTTTGATCCTTCTTGCCTCTATCCTAACCTATTTTAACGTAAAAAATATCCCTCTTATTTGAATACCTCCTTCCATTGTCAATATGGAAGTAGTTATAATAAGTTTAAATAACTTGACCATAGTAAGAGGTGACCATACATTATGAAACCCTAATTATGGAAACATGTTATATACATAATAAGTTTTTTTGATAGTCCTTCACATCATTTCATGCTTCCAAACCTAGCACATAAACCCCTAAATACAACTGTCTGGGAAATTCAAATATTCAAATGGAAAATTTTGGAGGGAAAACCCAAAATGACCTTAATACACTCAAGGAAGGACCCAAATATGTTTGGATACACACTAAAACACTAAAAATTATCACCTAAACCTATCTCAACACAAAATTGCAAGACAATTCAAAATATGTTATTTACATGTTTGATGATGGTGCATCATTTTTTTGCCCATTGTCTTATAAAATCACTTTGATGGTTTCCCATTGATGTGCTTACATATAGTTGGACATGTGTTAGGGTATTAAAAACTTGGAAGTACATTATTATATTGTAAATGATTAAGTTTTTTTTTTTTTTTATTGGTAAACGCTTTTGACCGGAGCTATGAACCGGTGGGGAAAGGGACCCAACCCTACAAATATGAAGGAGAAGAAGAAGGAGAAGGAGAGAGAAGAAGGAGGAAGAGGAAGAGAAGAGCTAAAAACGAGAGAGAGAAAGAGAACGCAGAGACAAGGGAAATGACAGCGAAACGAAGGACTAAAGGCCGCTACTGAAAGACCGAAGAGTGACCAGCCCGCGAGGAAACGCGCATGCAGAGGAAGTTGAAGGCATGGAGGGCTCGATCTTGAGGAATTCAACTGCGATCAATAGGCTGAATGGAGAGGAAACAGGGCCACATCAATGTCCACGACCGGGAGAAAATGCTGGTCCAGAGAAGGATGGAAGTTCTGTGCAAATGTGACCAGGTCCCTGTACTGCCCACTGAGCTAGCGAATATCCCTTCCTGAACCGATGGCTAACTCGTCCACATCTTCCACCCATAGAAGTGGGTCAGGAAGTGAGAAATCCACGAGTTGGTTGTGAAGGCCAACACAGTGCAGCGTAAATAAAGTCACGAGGTGACCGGTTCCACTTCTAAAAAGTTTGGATGAAGCAGCGTACGATGAAGGACACGAAGGTGGAGGTGATGTTGGAATCGGTGCGTGGGCGACGAGCGTTGAAGCGGTAAGAGTCTCCAAGAATGGCTTCAATGGCTTCGGCCTCGGCTGAAGTAGAGTATTTGAAAATCATGGCCAGACGCCTCCTATCAATGGCAGATACATCTGCCAGTTCGCGGAATTGCCCATGGAGGGCCACAAATGGAAAACCAACAAAAGACATGGTGTTGGGAAGAAGCAAAGCGAAAGCTAAGAAAGCGATCCAGCGGTCGGTGAAACAAGAATAAAAGAAAGTGAAGAAGAAACTCTCCCAGGGGAATCGGCAAGAAACACTTGGAGATGACGGGGGGCTAGAAGCGTGCGGGAGAGCTTCAAGGGAAGGGAAGGATGCCGCCAAGAAGAGGGGAGGAAGAGAACAACGCATGGGGGAGGCGCCGGGCGCGGTGGAGGCACGAAAGTCTTAGTCGCAAGTGTTGCTCCGATCGAGGGAGAGGATAGTAGAAAGACCTGGCCACATGTGTGCATTGTTGGAGGAAACTGTTGCAGAGGGATTATCAATTGCGTAGTTGGCCAGGAAGTCAACTACCCTATTTTCTTCTCGGTACTTATGCGATAAGTTCCGGGAATGGAGTTTACCGAGCCAAAAAGAATATAAGGAAGAAAGAGGATTGTAAATGAATAAGTTAATGCAATAAGAGAGAGAATTTACTACAATGGGGTTTTTCCCAAAAAGGTTTTCCCAATATACATTTTTGTTATCTTGTGTTTTTCATTTTCATTTTTGTTTATCTCTAATATTATGTTAAGTATAACTTCTCTTTCTCTTTATTTATCAGTTTAAATCTCTACAACTCAACATTCCTTCAATACAACATATGAATTAACGATTGTCCACTCCTAGTACCTATGACATTGGCCTTGATTTAGCATTGCCACAACTTATATTGGGATATTTTCCTTGTGTATATAAACTTTCCCTAGGGACGACTTACCACACCATTTTTCTATACATAACATTATCCCACAAAATCTAAAAATATAGAAAATCATAAAACCCCAAAAAATTATAAAACATTAAAAATCCAAAAACATCAAAATGTTTCAAAATATAAAAACATTCAAAACATCATGGAAATCCTAAAAACCAAATATCCCAAAAATGAAAAACCATTTTCTAATGTAGAAACTCTACAAAAAAACATAAAATGATAAAAAAAGTCCTAGAATAGTTCCCATCCATGTAGTTGGAGACAAGCGGATCCTCCTAGTTTGCATTCCATCATCAATTTCTCATGCTTTCCATGTTATTCTCCTTGACATATATCATTGTCTAGGGAAAATCATGGTGCATGTTAATTTATCTCAAGACTTATCCATCCCACATCAATCACCCTTGTGTGAATCCTCTCTTGAAGAAACATCTTTACCCTTATTGTAAAAATACATCACTTGGGTACTAAAAAGGATGAATATCAAATGTATTCGTTAAATAATTATTTGTTGGAGTGTGTTTTCTTATAATTTTTTATTAATTTATTTATTTCCTTAGTCCCATTGCAGATTAATTTACTTTTGAGTAAGACATATAGCATCTTAAAGCATTAGTATTGTAGTTTTTCATGTCATTGTGCTTATTTTGTATGTTAACATCTAATAAATGGTTATCCAAAACTGTACCATTGTGTAAGAAAAATGATTTCCATCTAACTCCATACTCATCATATCCGATCATCCCACATCATAATCAATTCAATCTATTTCAAATTCTAAGTCAAATTTCCTCTAAATAACATTCACACTAATTATACTCTATCAGGGTATGGAAAATGGGTGTTTTAAAAGAAACAAAGTGGCTATTAACATCTACATGAGGTGCGTAGTGCAATAAATAACAATTTTGTTAATTAATCGGACCTATTAATCAAGCCAAATCTTATGCGGGAGAAACATAACTCATAGTATCATCATATAAATAATCATCACACGTCACATCTAATATAATCATCAATGTATCCATCTATCATAATCACCAACATCATACATGAAAAAATATTGTACAACTATCATACAACATGGTATAAAATTCAACATATACGATCAAAATTTAATTCTTTATATATATCAAAATCTATCAATGTTCTGATCGGTATTAATAATTGTTTCATATACATCTCATGTATGGTACATCAAAATATCCTATCTCTAGGGTGAGTCAACTATGTGTGTGACTTGTAACTTGAGAAGGGATACCTAGTACATCTCATGTGGGAAAACCCTCTTTTACTCCTTTTGATTTTCCTTGAGAGCACGGATGTGATCCTAAAGCAGCACCATCCCTAGATAGATCTCGATCTCATAGAAAACATGGGCATGCCACCGCTCAATTAGCAAATTAATCTCAATCAAGGTCCTATAATAAACTACCTCCTACTACCACTTGAAAAATTTCCCAATCAACTACCCTATACCTTGGTAGCCTAGGTATACACAAGTATTTTATCACTACCTCCTCAATCCTTTCACCTCTTCCTACATTATATCTAGCTCTACATGCGGGTTGTGTCCCTCTCCACTTGTAGTGTGTCTCTCTCTATTTGTAGAGCATCCCTATCATCCTAGTGGTCATCCCTGCTAAATTTATAATGTGCCTTTCTCCACTATAAGCTAGGTAATTTTCACACCTCCTACGGTCATGTCCCCCTATATGTGTGGCTAGCTCTATAATATTTCAAACTATTTTCTTCCCTTTAGCAAAAAAATTATCTACTTTATATGAAATGACATATATAATGTGACACCATCCCAAAAAGGGGAAATGTAGACACCTAAAAACCATCATGATAATTTAACGAAAAATTGTGCAAATTACACTAATTCTTGTCTTTAACTATAATTTAACGAACATGTGTTAATTAAATAATTTTACCCTCTCAAATTCTAATTAATGTCATTTTGTTAATTAAAATTCCCTTCACTTATTAATAATTTATTAATCTCCCTTCTTAGTTATTTAATTAATAACCCTTAATTAATTAAATATCACTTATTCCCTCCAAATTAATCACCAAATAGTTGCTTTACAAGCTAACTTGGGCACATTAAATAATCCCGATTGATTAATTAAGCCTCCTTTCTTCTCATCTAATTCCCATGGAGTATTAATCCTAATTAATTACTCTCAATCCTACGTAACTAATCCTAATCCTACATCTCTATTATCCCACATCCGGAAGAGTAGATTTTTTTTCAAAAGGAAAGCTATAAAAGTAATCCTATACCCCCTTCCCAAACCACACTTGTTTCTTATGCTAAGAATTTCTACTGTGTAGAATGCTCAAGGAAAAAGTAATGGAATTTAGTTAGATTAGGGATTTTGAGAGTGGGATTTAATTAATGAAGAGTCATTAATTAAGTGATGAAAAGCAGAAAATTAATTAATTAATAATGGGTTATTAATTAATAAGTGAATGGGGTTTTAATTAACAAAATAACGTTAATTAGCATCGAGAGGATAAAATTAGTTAATCAATGGAGGGTTGTTAATTAATAGTTGAAGGTGAGAATTAGTGAAATTTATGTAATTGACAATTAAAATAGCATGATGGATTTTAAGTGTCTACAAACATTACACACATTACCAACTCGGGGCATACCCACATCGGGGTAAAATATTGCACATTGAGCTTAATTTAATCACATATATTACACCTCCTAACTACTTACAACATTCTATCTTTCATCTGAAGTTCATTTCATACTTTGTACTTTACCTAAATATTCGTGAACCTTTTTCTTATAAAAGATCTCAGATTCATCAAGTGAAGGTAGAAGTGCATTGGATAGAAGTGTAGGAAGAAATGCATTATCACCGGTGGAAATTTACATAGCAAAAAAAAATCGGTAAGGAAAAATACGAGAAAAGGATTTATTTGAGCCTCTAGTCTTGATGGTCAAAATGAACGAATGTATGAAAATTTCCATTATAAGCTCATCCGACTCAACCAATAAGATCACAACATAAGCTGAATAAATTTCTAAGTCATATTTCCACGCCGCCAAGTACAAATTGCAAGTTTATCGGCCAACTCATCTCCACTAACTCGTATGTCAATGCCACCTCACAATACTTCAATGCATATCACATACCACACAATGTCCATATAAACATCCTAAGTTCCCATGGATAAGTAATGATAAGTGGTCCTTTGACTAGTTTACATGGTGGAAAGGGTTAATTTTAACCCTTGTGCTCCTCATCCCACGCATGTGGGATAAAACCCCATGATTAAGCACCTATATATAATCAAAAGCCTTTTTAAGGTATGGTAGTCTATGTGGATAAATGGGATATGAATCTCTAATATTTTAAAATGTTTTAAATGGCCATATGTGGAGTATGGGTGGTTGGCCCATGGTTATAGTGGCATTTTTCTAGGGATATAATACTAACAAAGGTATGTGGAGTGTATGATGGAAATGTCGAAGGGGATGGGGTGAAGATTTGAAAATTGAGGAAGAAAAAAGAGGGAGAGGATGAGGGGCAATTAAAAAGGGGTTTGAGGGAGGGGAAGGGAATTGTGGTTCACTATATCATCTATATCTTGAATGCATAATTCACGTGAGTGTGAATTACATTTAAAGGGGACAAAATTAAAAATAAATATGCCTAAGGAATTTCAGATAATTATATGGGATTTATATCTTGTATCCCTTTACGGTATTTATAAAAAATAAAGGATATTATTTATATTCTTATATTTCAGGGCTTGAGAACCTATATAAATCCCCATAGCATTTCAATAGTCAAGCTTCTCAAGCTAACCGAGCTAGGAGGATCTTATGGAGAAGACATAGGAGTCGGGTATCGAATATCTTTGAGACTCAACCTCACGGAGAAGAGTTTGTGGAGGATCTCATGGAGTAGCAGAATGAGGAGAGCTTGGAATTAAGAGCTCATTTTAAGCTCAGAGTTTTTGGTGAGAAGATTTTAAAAGCAAAGATGACCATTTTGTAAAATTATATTATCACCAAAAAAGATCCAAATATTTTAACAACATTATCAAAGAGGCCGTAAGAGCCTATTATAATGAAATTATTGTCAATTTTGGCCACATATATAGTTGTAACATATTTTCTGATAAGAGGCCATTAGGATCAAATTTTTGAGAACTCGTTGTATCCAAAAAGTCACTTGTCAAGATGGATGGATTTGTGGTCACAATCTCATCACCTGTAGTATATGACAGAGAGGAAATAGTTTTATGGAGATTTCATTATAACCAGAGTAGTACATCATTGTATCGATTACTCTATACGACAGCCTAAGATCATCGGAGAAATATATTGTTGTAATTACAAAAAAGAGATATTGTCTGACATGTCGAGGGTCCATAGTGAAAACTAAGAGGACATCAATACTGACAAAGCTTGATCTAGTGCCAAAGATCCAAAGCCAATACTAATAGCCTAGATAGTTCCATAGATCCAGTAGCTAGAGTTAGGTCATACAATGTTACATATCGAGAATTGATTAATAATCGATTTCTAGTAATTATCGAGAGCCCATAACATAGATCAAGAATTTGTCTTTACATGTAGAGTCTGAGACATATCCGAGTAGTACATAGCGTGTTCTAGTATCTATTATTGTAACAAGCTAGAGCTAAACCTAGTAGCCTGAACCAGAACCAGGTTGTCAGGCA
The DNA here is from genome assembly GCA_018340775.1 of Taxus wallichiana var. yunnanensis. Classification (NCBI taxonomy): domain Eukaryota; kingdom Viridiplantae; phylum Streptophyta; class Pinopsida; order Cupressales; family Taxaceae; genus Taxus; species Taxus wallichiana. Next base: position 476,473,552 of record CM031243.1, on the reverse strand, counting down.
CTGTAGACCGAGATCAGATAGGTGATGTAAGAATTGTAATTTATACATCATTTATATATCGGTTCACCTTTTGAATGGACTAAGAGACATAGTATATTTTGGAACGAACTCTATTATGATCCTAGTTTTCATTATTATCGTGATTTTTGGTTTTGATTTATGTTTTTTTTTCAAATTATTTTTACCATGAATCACATAATCAGGAAAATTTAAGGTATCATAAGGAACAGGAAAAATGAGTTAGTTTTTATAACCCCCACTTTTTGGATCATTCTTGGGAGACTCCTACCATGATGAGAGTATGCCTACACCAAAGGAATCTATACATATTTAGTTTATCGCAATCACATCTCTTGACACTAGATATTGTGCACACCATATTGCTATACAACTTATAACACATATATTACATTATTTTTATCCAACAAACACATTGATTTCTTATAGACATAGACTCAACTATGATCCATGATTACTTGTTTTACTACTCATAATAGGTCACTATGTTTCACCCTAGTTTTCTATTTTGGTTATCCTTGTTTTCTTACACGTGACATTTCATTTTTACATAATTACTTTCTTATACTTGAAACTACTTATTCATGTGATTTATTGTACACAAAAATTATTTTCACACATAATTTCTTGCTTAAAGACGAAATTTCTTATTCACACAATTTATTACGCACACTACATTATGTGTTTACATGATTAATTTTGTACATGACATTGATGGTTCAAAATTAATTTATCACTTTGCACTACATGTTCATTGGATTTATTTCTTATATTGCACCGATGGTTTACAAAATTTATTTCTCAAATGAGACCACTTTTTACATGGTTAATTTATCATATTACACTAGTTGCACACATCATTTCTCATTATATGACATTTCTTGACTTAACTAATATATGAATTTGTGTGTTACATTCCTTGAATTCTTTAGGATTTTTATTTCCTTGAATGCTCTATATATTTGGCATATTGCATGCTTTGATTTTTGTGTGACATTAATTGACTTGAATTCTCCATACATTTGTGTGATGTATTCCATTTATTTTTATATGACATTATTTGGTATTCAATACTCCATATACTTGTTTAATTAGTATGTGATATTATTTTCATTGCTTCCTTTACACACTTGTTTCAGTTACACAATTGTTTACTCTAATCGCTTCTTTGCAATTATATGTTATATTATGTGTTTGACCTTGTTTCTATGTTGTATACCATGTTTTTTAGTAGAATTTTTTCTTTCTTTCTTTGTTTTATTGGTACACTTATCTTTTATATGATATATTTTTTCATTTACATGAATATTTATACATGTTTTTCATTACTTGTTTCTTTTATTCTCGTCTATAGTGGGGGCATAACACGCTCTTATGTCCTATGGCACACACTTGTTATATTCTTTGATTGGAATAAAACATTATGTGATACATTTCCTATGACAGTCATGATATGATCACACATATTATGGCATATTACTTACTAACTTGAGTTATTTTCATTAGACACACCTTGTTATGATATAATTATATTAAGACATATATTATGTATTGTACACATTGAATTCCGCACATGGATTATAGAAAATTTTCTTGACACACATTACTTGATTACATTTTTTCTACATTTTCCATTGGTTATTTACTATACAATTCATATTTGATTGTCATTTCTTTTTATAATTTTGTTTAATAGTAACTTGATTGATAGACCACTTGTTCTTAAATGTTACTCATAGAAATTTCGATGATTACACACTAAAATTTAGTTGATTGTTTATTAAAACTTTCTTCACGCATATTGATAGTTAATGAAGTTTCTTATTACACATTACTCCATGTACATTATTTTCTAGATTACACGATAATGAAATTGTTTTTTACGCACTTCTCTCGCACATATTGATTATTTATTTTCTTGCTTATTATAAAATTATTGTATTTTCTTACTAAAATATGTTTATCATATTTTAATACATGATGTTTATCACTTACTTGTTGCACATTTGATTTATATAATTTCTTGGTGCATGTTTGTTCTTACAAACATGAGCTAATAACTAACATTATTAATACTAGTCAATTCTACTACATACTTTCATCAATGTGTCTTTATGATGGACTTCTCATGTAATGTTGTGTTATGTCATATCTTAGGTTAAAATGGATCCATTAGGCATTGATTCATGTTATTCATCATATCATTGTTATTTTATCTTTTTGAATCTTACTATAAAATTTTCTTGATATGTTTTCATTTTTATGATGTATACACCTTATTAAGAATACACTAATATTATCTTCCAACTTATTCATTTTTTTGTGCTTTATTTGTTAAATATATTGTGAAAAATATTATGACATGTTGAACTCCTATAATCATACACATTTTTGGACATTGTATTGCTTTATTTATTGAATGCTACACTTTACTTATGCTAACAAATGATTTATCTTACAACATATACACATTTTACCATTTTATTTGATAAAATGAATTTTTTTCATCAATCATGTTTCTAACTTTCTTTTACATGACTAACACTTTCTCTTTTGAGTTAATTTATTTATTTATTTGGATGACACTTTGTATGATGATATACACATAGTATTTACATAAAAAATCTACATAGATATTAAATCACAATATTTACAAATAGATTCACTTAGTAGGTCTAATTCTTGTGGATGTTGTTAGACAATTTTCTTCGTTCCTAATCAAATGAATGAACTGGTAATGAAAGCAACTAGCAACTCATAACATGCAAGGTTTATAATACCTCTAACGTGATATGATGGATGAACTAACACCAAGTGATAATGGATCCTCATTGTATCTAATTCAATGACTTACATGAGATAAGATAGACTAAAAAGGAGAGTGATTAGATAAGATATGTGGGGCTTACGACAAAGTAGATCCAAGAAGCATTAAATCCCTTGGCGAGATGTCAACCCCTATTTTAAACAAATATTGAAGTAAAGGATGAAATAACGAGATAACATGTAGAAACTGAAGTAATAATGAATATGAGAATAATTAAGATATGATCTAAAAGATGATTTGATTGAAAGAATTGTAAATGAAATGCTACATGGTCTAGGTAGACGGCGATCCGAGAATCTCCACAATAAGGTCGAAAATGACCTATGAGAGAAGATCCGGAACATAGAATGGATATGTAGGCCTTGAAATCACAGGTGCAAACTAGAAGGTAAAAGAGGTTTGTGGATGTTGGAAGATGGCCTACAAAATGTTCTTAGTGGCAAAAACACCAGGAATGGTAGAAAATAGTAGTAAGGAAGGATTTATCTATAAACAAGACCCCGATCCATGATAACTAGGTTGAGTTGACGAAGACTATCATAGAGTTAGGTAAAGATGAGATAAAAGGATGAAAAAAAGATGGAAAGAATCTTCTTGAGGGAGCTCTGGGTGTTGCATAAGCCAATCTAAACCAACAAAATTTTAGACACAAGAAATACAAAGGTAATTTGATAAATATCACATAAACGACACAAAGAAGATGATAAGTCTCATGAAGGATGATCGTGAACGATGCAAGTGTTGTCTAAATTTCTTTTTCGATATCAAATTAATGCACTAGCTACTAAAGAAACTAGCCATTCGGAAAGGAAGGAGGGTTTATGTTACTTTAGATGCGATACAAAGTGGATATAGGTGGAAAGTAGATGGTGGATCTTGTTCTTACCAATTAATAACTTGTAAATAAGATGAACTAGCATAAAGCTGGATTAGATATATTTATGTGGGGGTTACTGGACAAAAGCTGGTTCCAAGAAGTGATTAGCTTACTTGGTAGATGTCAACCCCATGTTCGATAAGATAAGATAAAATTAATGACAATAAGATGGATAATATTCAAAATCGAGGCACACGAAATTGAAATATGATAAATTGTAAGGTACATACAAACATGATCTAGATGAATGCAAAATAAGATTACCTGGTGGGGTTGATGACGACAGTGGTTAAACGAAGGTGGTCGATAAAAGCGACTTGAGAGGATAGATCTGTAGAAGTAAGTAAAATATGCATATATTACAGAATCTAGATGGAACCTAAATGTATCAAGAACTCGATAAATTTTGGGATAGACCTACGAAGGAATTTGAGGGACCCAGGAAAAGACGAAAAGTAAAAGGCTAGGAATCAAGACCTTGGTCAATGGTTACTAAGGTGGAGGTGAGCTGATTTTAATGCCACAAAGGGATGATCATGAGGAATGAAAACTCATTCCACTTGAGATCTAGGAGGTCTGTGATTACTTCCAAAAATTTTAGTGTGAAGAAGCTCAAAAATGTAGGAAAATGATTTTTGATTGCTTATTTTCACCCTCAAATGGGAAGGGAGAGCTTCACTTTATAGGGTTGATGGCGTGGGATGGGCCACCACCGATTGTGGGGAATTTTTCCCCAATTGGAGAATTCTTGTGATTTTGATCAAGGTTTGGGTTTTGATGAGTTAGAAAAACTTCTTTAAAGCATTAGGTGGGAAGAGGTTGTTTTAGGATGAGGTGTAGGTGAGTTGGCAGTGGAGATAGGTTAGAAAAATCATAGAGATGCATAGGATGTATATTTAGAATGAAAGCATCCTAAAATAAAAGGTTGGTTAGGGCATGTTGATGGATAAATAATTAATTAATAAAAGGGTATTAATTAATTAATAACAATTAATAAAAATTAAATGATTAATTAATCAATGGGGATTAATTAATGAATACCGATTGATGAGGATTGTATAATGATATGATAAATGGGAATTCCATTAAATAAGGGGGTGAGTTAAACTATGCGCACGTAGGTGATGAGGGTATAGATACCAATTTTAGGTGTCTATATTTTTCCCCTTTTGTTGAGTGGTTTGGGCTAGCAAGTTGTGAGACAAAGATAATGAGATTTGGATGAGGATTGAAAAAAAGTGTTGATGATAAGCTCCCCCTCAAACAGGGGATTGATGATGTCAAGAGAAATTGAAGATGCATTTGAAAAAGGTAAATGATGAAGGGTGGGTGGTTGATGAAAAGATGGGTAAAATGATTACTAAGGAAATATGACCTAGGCAAAAGGATCACAATATGAATAAAAACCATGGTGGTTACTCTAATATCACATCGGTAGAGGAAAATTGTAGTCTTAGCGGAGATAGGCTACAATGTTCTATAGACCAGTGAGTGGGTGAAGATCACTACAATATAGATACAAGCTAGGATAGCCAATGGGTCATAGGAAATTCATCCAAATATGTGCAAATATATGCAAAACTTGTGTGAAATCTTTTGTACATGAGGAATCAAGTGAAAAGGTATGCATCCACAAGCGATGAGGATGAAAGGTTATGGTGCCCCATAACAAGACACGAAAAAAATGGCCGAGAAGGAAAAATGAAAAAGAGGGTGATGAAATAATATGTCCAAAGGAGGAGGTAAGTATGGCCACAAGGTGGAATTTATGCGCAAATCAAATAGGATTGTGACATAAAATTCCCAAGGAGAGAATAAGTATGGCTCGATGGGACTTTGAGATGATAAGGGGATGATGCAAAATAGTGAGACAAAATGCCCTAAAGGGAGAATAGAGATGGCCACAAGGGTGGACTTTGAATTAAAATTCCCTAATGGGGAATGGATATGGCCACGAAGGTAGAATTTGAGAGGAAAATGAGGATAGATAGATGAAAGTAATGGTGCCCCAGCAAAGGACACAAATATGGCCCAAAAGGAGAGATAACAAAATGTGAGATATGGTTCCTCGAGAGGGAACACAAAGATGGCCACAAAAGTGGACTTAAGATGAGATAAATTGGATAATATTTGATGAAATAGATGGACAATATCATATAGATTGATAATATTAGATGAAATCACAGATTGGATTTGGATGAGATAAGAGATAGATGTGACTTAACAATAGCGATATAAGTACAAACAACACTACATCACATAAAGGAATGGGGAGAAAAATATGTCTCCTATCGCATTATAGGTAAACAAAAAGGGGATCTAGGTAACACAAGGCACTTGCAACCAAAATAGATGTTAGCATATAACCAACAATAGTTAGTCATTTTAAAGATCATAAGGAACATGGATGAAATGAAATCATACACCTAGTTTTGACACGACAAAAGGGGTTTGAGATGTAACTTATACGTGGAAAGAGGGTTCTCCAAAAGAGGTGTTCCCTAAATTATGCCCCAGCTATGAGAAGGGAATGAGAATGTTGATCGGTGCGGGAATATTTCTTAGGATGCTAATAAAATGGAAGGTTGATCAATGCGGGAAGCCTTCAAATTCCATAAGGAGTAGCCATCCTTCGAGGGTATGGTCTACTTTATACAATATAGATGGAAATAATAACATATATGATAACCGTCCTTTGAGGGATTAATCTATTTAATTGATTTTACTTTGATTGATTTTTTTACATGAACAATTTTCCTTTGAGGATCAATCAATTTTGACAACTTTGATTTTGATTTGAGCATCCATGAATTTTTAATTCACATGGCGAGAGAGTTGTGACTAGCTAAGTAGACCACTTAGGAGGGGATAAAGAATATACAAGAAACACTCCTTAATCCTTTGCATGGATCCAATAGGTGAATAAGACGGTGATGGATGTGATGATCATTGAGTTCCCACCGAAGCGGAGAACCTATCCATAAGGAATATGCTACAATTTGAGTCATGGTGCTCGTATTCAAGGTAACATCTAGGAAGTGACATAAGACCACATAATTCCAAATCATCATGATGGAAGGGGATGAGATGGAGGAATGATATGAAAAATATGAGTAAGAGCACTGGTAAACATGCTAACAATAGAATGGTAACACGTGCAAAGCATTAAGTGGACCCGCTTTTGGTTAACAACAAAGGGAGGGAAAAAATTTCACATAATGTTATGATTAAAGTCGTGTTTGAGATAGGATGACAGATTGATAGGATGGGATATGATGAGATAGATGAATAAAGATAAAATTATGCACTACCCTTAAGGAAGTGAAAATATGCATCCCTAATGAGACAAGTAGATGGTCCCCCAAGGGAGGGACAAATATGACCACAATGATGGATTTTGGATGGGATAAAAGATTGGATAAGATGTCATGAGATAGATAATATGGAAACCACATGCTACCTTCCAAAAGTGAGGAAGTGGGATAAAAATGATGCATCCCAGTGAGATAAAAATGGCCACAAGAGTGGGCTTATGATGAAGGTAAAAGGTATCTCAACGGGAGATAATTATGGCCACAATGGTGGAATTTTATATGAAAATATGAAATTCTCCCCCAAGAGAGGGATGAATATGGCCACAAGCATGGACTTAAGATGAAACATAAAAATGAATGGATCCTCGAGGAGGAAACAATATGGCCACAATGGTGTACTTGGATGAAAAAGATGAAAATATGGTGCCCAAAAAAAATAGCATGAGTATGGCCACAATAGTGGAATTTAACGAATATGGTTCCCCAAGAGAGTCACAAATATGGAATTTGATGAAAAGATGGATAGTCCCTCAAAGGAGGAACAAATATGGCCACAATGGTAGACTTTGATGAAAAATATGGAAATATATGGTTCCCTAAAAAGAGGCATGAGGATGGCCATAAAGGTGGATCTTGATGAAGATGGATGGTCCCCAAGAGAGGGATGATTATGGCACAATGGTGGACTTAAAATGAGATGAATATTTGGACATGATCAATTTTGTATTTAAGATTGGATGAGATAAAATAAAGTGATGATGAAATGGAATTCCCCCAGCATCAAGGGAGTTGTTTATATAGGAATTGAGTTAATGAGGATGATATACTCAAGGACATGGGGATATTTCTCCCCAATAAAAATATTATATCACTGTGGAAAAATTATATATGGATGAGTTAATGGATGTCAAAAGAGTTTAGATGAGATCATCTTGAAATTGGATTAGATAGATGGTTGAGGATCACAAGGGTGATTAACAAAACCAATAGTATAAATAAAAAGGGAGGACCCTCTTTAGGAGGAATGGTAAGGGATGATGTGGATGAAGGATGAGATTTAGTAATTTCGGTGGATGAAGATGTAGAAATTGGATTTGGATTGGTTGTGGTGAATGGATAAGAACCATCTTTCTCAATAATATTATGGACTATAGTCCTGAAAGGTCCTACAATGCTTAGTGTCATGACATGGATTATGATGATAAGAGAGGATGTGATTAGGGCTGAACCATGATGGCATGAAGGTTTGGGACTATTTGGATTAAAATATTTAATAGAGGGAAGTGTGATGGTAGATATTTAAGTTAGATGTTGAAGGATATCTGCGTAGGACCCAATCGAAGTGTCAAAAGGAAGATAACTCTTATGGGTTTTAACATAATGTTTTGGCTTGGATTTAGGTACAAATGTAGATTGGATGGGTAAATTAGGTGCCTTGGAAGAAAAATCCATTTTGGATTGTTTTTATGGGGATTTAGGTGTAGATGTAGATTGGATGAGTAGATTAAGTGTCTTGGAAGAAAAATCAAATTTTGTTGGAGGATTGGATTTAGATTTATTATTGCAATATGTCCTTTCTTTAGAAGTCTTAGACTTGGATTTGGACGTGGATGTTTGGGATGTTGATGTATGAGATGATTTGGATGTTGAGGATGGGGGTGGATTTCTTTGAGGTTTTGGTGTTTTGGTTTCAATTTTAGTGTTGGTTGATGATTCAGGGTCACGTGGACCAGACCGAGTGGTTACTTGAACAAATTTGATGGACAATGAAGGATCCTCTTTAGAAGAATCATCATTTAGAGGTGAAATGGCTGTGAAATTTTGTGAAGAACGAGGGGAATTTTGCATTTGGATAGATGAATTCAAAGGTGTGGATGTTGAAGTGGAAGGAAGAGATTGGTTTGGTTTGGGAAGGAGGTATCCTTCCTTAATGAAGTTATGAACAATGGCTTGAAGTGCTCTGCAATGTTCAATATCGTGTCCAGGGGTATGATGATATGCACAGATGAGGTTGGAATTAAACCAAAATGGCTTCTTGTTATTTGAGTCAAAGGCTAATAGGAAGAAGCGTGATTGCAGAAATTTGTAACAAGTGTCAAAAGACCACCATACATGATCCAAACAAAGAGTTAAGAGGTGTTTTGTCTTTGTAGAATATCTTGTTCTTTAAATAAGAAGTGGATGTTTGAGATAATTCAGATGTTGAGGATAATTTCGATCATGTTCATGTCTTGATGGTGTGAATTCGAGTTTAAGTAATGGTAAATGCCATAGTGTTGAATGAATTCAATTTTAGTTGTTGAAATATTCTTGATGAAAAGGTTTTCATGTTGGATTTTTTAGAGGTAGGAATGTATAAATGATTTTGAGGTGATGTATTAATGGTTGTGGATTTTTATGTGAGGTGGCATCCTTAAGAGGAACGAAAATAATTTCCACGAGAGGCTTCGGAGGTGGTTTTGACATAGGTGTAGGAAGCAATATTTGTTTGATGGAATCTAAGGAAAGTGAAGATTGATTCGATTGTGTTGATGAGGTAGAAGGATCATTTGAAGTTGTCGTAAGTTGAAGTTATTTCAAAGGTTCTTCAAATGATGTAGGAGGGAGGATGATGTGGATTTGATCTCAATGATTGATGTAGTAGGTGCGAGGCGGGATTGGATCTATAGATGATATTAAGGGTATGGACAGAATAGATGTGGATGATGAAGTGGATGAGGTATATATAGATGTGGAATCAATGGTAGATGTAGGTGTGGATATTGAAAGAGGTTTTCATTATATAATATTGATTGAATAAAAATTAAAATCGTATGTTGTGGAAGGTAGAAATGGATCTGTCGATGGTGGATCTGGGAAGGTTTGTTTGAAGATATCCAAGAGTGGAGACTGAATTGGTTTGGGGATTGTGTAATATTGGGAAGTACAGACCATAGTAAGATGGATGATGTTGTTGAGTTACATAAATTGTGGTATATGGAGCAAGGATGATATTGAAAAAAGGTGACGGGGATAGAGTAGGACCCTCTGGTTGACATAATTGAGAACCAGAGTGAAAGTATTCATAGATGGGGCTAGAAGGAGACAAACACGAGATATAGATCATGCTAAATTTTTGAGGGTTACTGAGTAATTGATGTGATAGGCATGGGGGTTGTAGTTATGGTTGATGTGGGTGTAGGATAAGTATTGGATGGTCTTGGTTGTACAACATAAGGAGTGGATGGATAAGGATATAAGGAAGCTTGGTGTGTTAAAGCTAGAGGAGATGTTTGATAGGATGTTTGAGGTTGGATTAAAATATTTGATTGTTGGAGCACACAAGAAGTGTGAATGTTGGTATATTGTGATGATTGAATGGGTATTCCATTGGTAAAACCGATGGAAGTAGGGATAGTGTTCACAGGAGAAGATGTAGGTGGAATAGAATCCTATGAGTCAAGTAAGTTGATAGGTTTGATAGATTTGAGGGGGTCGTACAAAGTAGAAATTAATAGATGGGGCTAGAGGGAGGCTCAAAAGTCTCTAAAGGAGCATGAGGTAAAGGTGTTTGAGGTATGGTATCGATTGAAAATGGGTTAAATTTGTTAGTTGTGGTGGGTTAGGAAAGGGCTCTCTAAAAATGTCAAGGAGTGGTGAAGATCGTATTGGTTGATGTGGTCTAGAAGGGAAAAAACATGAGATATTGATTGTGGTAGATGTTTGTGTAGAACCGTTTAGGGTGAAGTTTTGTTCCATTTTAAATAGACAAGTCAAGAAATTGATTCTCTTTTCATTTTTCATTTAAGAAAATTTTAAAAAGGATAGGGAAATGGATAATGAGGTACCTAGGAGAAGGCAATCTATGTTTGGTTTCAGGTATGTTTTGGCTTAGGAATGTCTAAGGTGACTTCTGTTGGGTGGTAAAATCCCAATCGATTAACCAGAAAGGGAATGTTTTGATGTGTTAATTTGATTTGTGAGGTTTAAGGTTGTGTGTGATAAAGTGTGGGATGCAGAAGATTAAACCCCTATTTAAGCTATGTGGGAAACAAATATGCAAAGTGAATGTTCATTTTAAGCCCAAAACGAAGTATGATATTTGATGAGGACATAAGCAGGAATGGGAAATTACAATGTAAAAAGGAGAAAATAGGGAAAAAGTGAGGAATACTTAGATAGCACTTTTCCTATTTATTTGCACTTCTTGGGTGATGAGCAATCCAAACCATGAACCCAAAACCAACAATTAATAAAGTGGAACCTCACACTGCAATGTTAGTGGAAGACAGAAAAGAAAAGACAAAAATAAATAAATACAAGAGATCACCTAAAGGGTGGTCCCACCGAGCATGCCAAGAATGTTGTCCAAATTTCTTGTTCGATATCAAATTAATGCACTAGATACTAAATAAACTAGCAACTCAAAAATGAAGGAGGGTTTATGTTACCTTAGATGCAATACGGTGGATACGGGCGCAAAGTAGATGGTGGAGCTTGTTCTTTGCCGCTAGTTGATAACCGCAAATAAGATGAACTAACACAAAAATGGTTTAGATATATTTATGCGGGGTTTCTCGAAAAATCCATTTCCAAGAAGTGATTAGATTCCTTAGCTGATATCAACTCCCATGTTTGATAAGATAAGATAAAAGTAATGACAATAAGTTGGATAATATGCAGAATTTGAGGCACACAAACCGAAATATGTAAAAATGTCGGGCATATACAAATATGATCTAGATGAATGAAAAATAATAATACCCGACAAAGTCGAGCGGTGACCGGGGTTTCACAAAGGTTGGTTAGCGAAAACATGGGAGGATTGATATCGATAAACAAGTAAAATATGAAAATCATGCGAGAATCTGGATGGAACTGAACGCAGCAGAACCGATAAATGTTGGGATAGACCTATAAAAGGAATCAAAGGGACCCGGGAAAAGATAGAAAGAAAAAGGGTAGGAGGAGTAAGTTAGGAATCAAGACCTTGGTCAACGGAAACCAGGGTGGAGGTGAGCTAATTTTAATTCTAAAGAGGGATCAAAAGAGACTTTAGGAAATCTGCGGTAGACACCCGGAATCATGCAGAAATGGGAGAAGGTTACGGATTATAAAGGAAGAAATGTAGATGATTAAGTCGATGACAAATTTCCAGAATCAATGACAACTATGAAAGAGATAGGGAAATCTGAGGGAAGGCAAGCGAATAACAATGCAAGTATGGATATGAAAAGAAAGGTTGAGGACAAATTTGCAAATATTGTTATGACTAACATGTTCCCGCAAATGGTTAGATACCAATAAGCAATGATAAAATGAATTTCTTGAAATAAAGTAATCATAGATCATGATGCACCCATGAAGGATGATTTTGACGAATGAAAACTCATTCCATAGAGATCTAGGAGGTCTTTGATTACTTCTAGAATGCTCGAGCACGAGGGGAGATCAAAAATGCAGCAACTTATTTATGATTGCTTGAATTTCGCCATCCAAATGGGAAGGGAGAGCTTGGATTTATAGGATCGATCTGTGATTGGGCTAGGTCACCACTAATTTTGGGGAAAGTTTCCCCAATGGGAGGATTCTTATGATTTTGATTAGAATTTTAGCTTTTGATGAGTTAAAAATATGCTTTAAATCATTAGGCCGGAAGAGGTTGTTTTAGGATGAGGTGTAGGTGAGTTAGAAGTGGAGATAGGTTAGAAAAATTATAGGGATGCATAAGATGTATATTTAGAATGAAAGCATCCTCAAATAAAAGGGTTGGTTAGGGCATGCGAGACGGATAATTAATTAATTAATAAAAGGGGATTAATTAATTAATTTAAATTAATAAAGATTAAATGATTAATTAATTAATGGGGATTAATTAATTAATGTTGATTGATGAGGATTGGATAATGATTGGGTAAATGGGTATTCAATTAAATAAGGGGGTGAGTTAAAATATGCACACGTGGGTGATGAGGGTATAGATATCGAATTTAGGTGTCTTTAATAAGCACATTCCAAGAAGATTCGGGAGGTATGTAAATGTTGTAGGAATTCTCTGAAGTACGAGAGTCAATTCACAAGTCACGAGGATGCTCCAATATTTGCATGCATTTGATTTTTGATATCTTTTTGTAAATATTTAACTTAGTTTTATAGGGTCAATGGTAGTGACCGGGTTGGGTCGCCTATGATCACGAGGAAAGTTTCCCCAATGGGCTAGATTTTTGTGCTTTTGGAGTGATTTCTTGATTTTAAGAGTTGGAAAAGTGCTTTAAAGCATATGTGCGATATTATATTGCATGGGGATGAATCAAGGGTAGTTAGGGCATAAAAATAGTTAGGAAGAAATCTAGGAAAATCATATGATAGGGATTTAGGATAAAAGCATCCTAAATAGAAAGTGAATTAGGTCATGATATGATGTTGATATTAATTAATTAATAGAAGTTAATTAATTAAAGGTTATGGGATGGTAATTTTAATTAAACTAAGGGGGTGTATTTTATTATATTTGGACCTAGATAGGATCCTAATAAAATTTTTGCACGCGGATAGACACGGGTAGGGAACCAATTTTAGGTGTCTACATTTTCCCCTTTTTGTTGCGTGGTTTATACTAGCAAGCCATGAGACAAAAATAGTGAGAGGAAAAGTATGATGTAGATTGATGGAAGGTTAATGATGAGATCCCCCTCAAATGGGGGATTGATCATGCATTTGAAAAATGTAGATAGTGAAGGCGAGGTGGGAGAAGAAATATGGGTAAAAAGGATAAAGCATAAGGCAATATGCCCCAAGAAAAAAGGATCACAATAAAAATGAAAACTATGGTGGTGAATCTAATATCACATCGATAGAGGGAAAATTGTGGTATCAATGGAGACAAGTGACAATGCTATACATGCTAATGAGTGGGTGAAGATCACTGAAAAATGGAGAAAATATAATGAGAAATCTCTCATATGGATGTAATCTGAAATGATAACGGGTCATAGGAGAGCATCAAATTATGCACAACTAAATGTGAAAATTATGTAAAATCCTTTGTACACGATGAACCGAGCAAAAAATTATGCATCCACAAGGGACGAGGATGAAAATAATAGTACCACAACACAGGACACGAGAGAAGGCCGAAAAGGTGAGTAATGAAATAATATGCCCCAAGGGGAAGATAAGTATGGTCACGAAGGTCGACTTTGTGCGCAAATTGAATAGGATTAAAAATGCCACGATGAGGGAATAAGTATGGCCACACAATTGAATTCGAGATCGCAAAAGGATAGGATCAGAATATTGAAATAGAATTCCCTAAAGGGAAAATAAAGATGGCCACAAAGGTGGAATTTGAAGAATGCCCAAGAAGAGGTCATAAACAAAGATCGGGAAGCCGAATTGAAGGCTACCAAGGTCAATCGACAGCATGACTAAGGCCACTTAAAGATGACCCAAGGGGCTTTATGGTGACCAGGTTTCGGTGGCTATATAAGACTAGGGTTCACCAACAATGATCATTTTTATGCGAAAAATTGACGAAAAGAGATTAGATCAATTAAAGAGAAAACTGAGAAATGGAATCCATAGAAGTCGCAAGGAAATTCTAGAGGGTGCGGAGGATGGTGAGTAACAAAACTCAAGCTTTTTTAGTTTAATTTTGTTGTTTATTTATTTATTTTGCATTTTTATGATGCGAGGAGGTTGGTGGTGACCCAAGTGGGTTGACATCAATCGGGCCCCAAGGCATGACAATCGAGATCGAAACACGTCAACCCAACTTGGGTCATCGTCGACTAGGGTTAGATTTGATTGGCTTAGGATTGGATGTATTTGTAATGAATTTTAATGGATTTTGATTAGATTCTAGGTTGTGAACTGATATTTACATGTTACGTTTGCGATTGCATGCCAGAGAGACCCTATATTTGAGAGACAAATTTCCTACTCTATATGAGCATATCAAAGAAAATGTTACGAGATCTTTGAGAGGATCACTTGGCTGTAGTGGGGTTAGGTGGGTTCAGAAATTATCAGAGGATCCCATGAGATGTGGGATTGATGATCACATTGGTGGAGAGATGGGACCAACAGACTGGTACCTTCTAGTTTAGGATAGGGAGATGACCATCACCCTGGAGGATGTGTATAGGATTCAAAAATTTCCTATATAGGGAAGAAATAGTTCCCATTACTACGGTGATAACAGACTTACAGTTTGACATGGCTATTTGGAGCCGATGCGCCCATATCAGGTTTTGGGGCATTTTCTTATGAGTTGAGGTATAAGGTAGGCATACCATAAAGTGTTTGATCTATTTGGCTATGATGGTTGTGTCATGCTATGATTTACCGAGACTTGGGTGGAGCTCGGTTTCATATGGGGACTGGCTAGTGTAGTGGTGGATATATTCGAGCACCAAATAATGTTCTCTTTTAGGACCTCCTTGCTAGCTCAAGTGTACCATGAGCTATCATTGTACAAGGTAGACATGATATCATGGTTGGACGTAGGTTTCTGCTTCACTACTAGGCATATAAGCATATTATAGTGATTTGGCCACTAGGGATTCCATGGGTCGATGAAGACCACATAAAGTTGGCATTAGGATTCTTGAGGTGGAGGGATGATCATGCCTTTGGAGATAGGAGTGAGACAGATTGGATTAGTATGTTCATCAATTTTCGAGAGTTAGATATTGATCATATTAGATGTCATTCAGTATAGGTATTTCCCCGCATGGTTAAGAGTAGGTGCAGAGTTTTGCAGGATGAGGTAGACATTGTGGATTTAGGGGGATGGTCGGAGATGATCAAGGCCGTTCGGTTTGACCTAGTGTGAAAATTTTGGGGTCGTCTAGACTATACCAGATGCTCCTATTTTGTATAGGTGGGAGGAGGTTGAGAGGAGTTTCAAGCCCTATTATGGTAGATCCATTAGAGTATGAGGATGCACTATGGGATGATGATGGTGATGTAGGATTTGGAGCAAGATTTGGTGATTGGATGACCGCTATCTAGGAACCATAGTGTTTATAGAGGGAGCAGAGGAGGAGGTAAAGGAGATGGAGATTGGGGGAGATGTAGCTCGAGAGGTAGAGATGGGGAGTTGGAGAGACTACAAAGATAACATGGCATCATGCTGACTTAGAGAAGATGAGGGTGGAGAGAGATGTTATGGTCTAGGAGAGGGACATAGTTTTATAGGATAGGGACTAATACCACCGGAAATGAGAGTCCTATGGAGTCATTTTGGAGATCTTTCTACTTTACTTTTGGATATCAAGGCTACATGTGGAGGATATGAAACACCGCAAGGAGGAGGAGAGATGGCACCTCCTGGTATGATCTCGATTGATAGATATAGATCCTTAGTCATGGAGGTTAAGTATTAGGAGAGGACCATGATCGAGAAATTTTCAAAGACACTCCAATACTTGGAGCATCTACTGAGAATATAGCAGTATGTGGAGTTGGGCTGCAAGGATCACAATGAGTGTGGCTTAGCCTCATCAAGGAGAGGGCCCGGGGTAGAGGTGACGAGGTTGATAGGTAAACAGAGGGATCTATCCCATAGAGGAAGGATATTAGGATTTCGACATTCACTTTTCTAGGTTTTTGATATCTCTACTTTGAGAGAGCCCCATTAGAGGGAAATGATGTATTGATACACTTGATTTTGATATATATATGATATAATTTTGTCATGATTTGATATATGTGTATTGTGTAATGTTGATTATTTGATTTATGATGATGTTGATATTGATAATCTATGTGATGATGATGAGGATTGGTTGCATGTTTTAATTATATTTGATGATGATGGTAAAAGTATAAGATGAAATGATTTACCTTTACTTGGATTGTTAGATTATGATGTTGGATGTGATGTTGTGCTACTTGGGATTTGTATATGTATGGATGATTGATGATGTGAATTTTTTGTATGGTTAATGAGGATTAGGATTACATGTTCATTTTGGATTTGATTATGGTAATGATATGAATGGAAAAGTAATGTGGATGTGATTATTAATTAAAGTAAGTAAATATTGTTGTATTTAGGATAAGTAGATAGATTGATAGGTGATTGAGATAATGAAAGGTGTGTTTAAATGTGCATGAGAGATAAATGCAAAAATTGTTGAGGATATAATGTAACTAAATGATGAAGACCTATAGGTATGAATGAAAATACATCATATCAAGGAATGCACGAAGAAATGATGTCTATAATGTGTTAGATGTAAACAAAAGGGGATCCGAATAATGCAAGGCACATGCAACCAAAACATGTGTTAGAATATAACCAACGTCCTTTTTATATAAAATATCATAAAAAGACAAGGATAGAATGAAATCGTAGACCTATTATCAACATGACAGATGGGTTTGAGATTTAAGTTATACGCGAGGAAGAGGGTTATCTAAAAGTGGTGTTCCCTAAGTCTATGTCATTGCTCTAGGATGGGGAAAGAGCAATAGTATAAGAAATATGATCAATGCGGGAAGCTTTATGAGGATATTAATAAAATGGAAGGTTGATCAATGTAATAAGCCTTTAATGCCATGATAAAAGGAGTAGCCATCCTTCAAGGGTATAGTCTACTTTATACATATGCAATATGGATGGAAAAAGATAACATATATGATAGTCTTCCTTTGAGGGATCATTCATTTTTTTTAGTTTTTCTTTTCTTTTTTTTCTTTTTTTGAATAACAATTGTCCCTCAAGGGAGAATTTGTTTTTATTGCTTTGAATTTTGACATGGGGAAGAGATGGGAATAGCTAAGTAGACCACTTAGGAGGGGACAATGAATGTAAAAGAGACACCCTTGGACCCTTTTCATGGTTCTAATAGGTGAATGAGAGGGTGATGGATGTAATGATCATGGAGTTCTCACTAAAAGGGATAACCTATCCATAAGGAATATGCTACAATCAGAACTATGGTGCTCATATTTAAGGTCACATCTAGGAAAGTGATGGATGACCACATAATTCTAAATCACTACGATGAAATATGGAAGAGGCTAATGATGGAGGGATGATCTAAGGATATGACTAAGAGCTCACTTGGAAGACACACTAATAGTAGAATGGTCACAAGTGCAATGCATTAAGAGGTTCCACTTCCGGTTTACCATCAAGGGAGGCCAATCGATAGGATCCCAACCCATACTTATGCGTGATAATGTATGGTCCAATCCAGTTAGGGGAAAACTTTCCACATTAACTCCTTTCTAGAGTAGTGATGTTCTGATTTTATTTGAGAACAAGGTCACTGACATTAAATTCATATTATTTGATGTGCTTATTATAAGAACATTTAATGCACTCTTGATAGACATGATGGTGTTCAAGAGTGAGAAGGTGGTGCTCATCTAACAACTCAAGTTGTGCTAGACATGTTTGGCGATAGTATTCATCAGAGATGAAGTCGTGAAGGGACACGCACAAAGATATAATTTGAACTTCGAGAGGGAGGATGGATTTAGAATCATGCACAAGAGAAAAGGGTGTATCCCTCGTGGAAGTATGGATTTTAGTTCTATAATCGCAAAGAGTAAAAGGAAGATGGATATGTCAGTCACGTCTTGGTGGTCCATAGTTTTTGCAAGAATGTTTCGAAGAGTTTTTAGTGGCTTCATCTTGTCTATTGGCTTGAGGATAGTATGGAGAAGATAAACTGAGTTGGATGTTAAATGAATCATAAAGCTTCTTGAGATATTTGTTTTTAAAGGACTTATCATTTTCCATGATGAGCTTGTGAGGAATGCCAAAGTGGTAGGTGATGTCTTTGGTAGATAAAGTTAATGATTGCACCATATTTTGTTGAAGTGAGGGGAATTTCTTCCACCCACTTAGTGAAATAATCAGTTGCAGTGATGATGGAATGATGTTTTTGTGAAGATCAAGGCTTAATAAGGCCAAGATCCCCTTGTCTATAATAAGGGACTTTAGGGAAGAATATAGGTAAAAAAGGTTGATCGAAAAAAATTGAGTTTGGGATAGGTTAGATAAGGATCATAAAACACGAGTAAATACACACTTTATTGGGAAAACATGAAAATAGTTACTAGAGTGATTTTAGGATGAGATCATATGACCATGAGGGTGGGCCTTAGATAAATCCATGGTTATCCCAAGGGAAGCATAGATATGGCCATGAAGGTGGTCTTAGGAGGAGAAGATGATGGATAAAACTGGTTGACATGATTGGATGAGATGAGCTAGATAGGATAAGATAATTTCAAGTAGGGAAAGGATTTTATCCGCTAGTAGAAAGATCCTCAAATGAATCCCCTAGTATCAAATAAGTTACAAGGATAGGATAACATGAAAGGATATGTGAAGGAAACAATAGTAAGGGGAATGTGCTCCCCCTAGTGAGAGAGATGTGGATGAGCTAGTGGATAGTAGGATAAGTGAAATGAGATGGGATGACAAGTATAGATGAAGTATAAGATGGAAGATCATAGGGATGGTGTATCAAGAGAAACTATATCGATGAATAAGGGAGGACCCTCACTAAGAGGAGTGGTATGTGGAGGAGTGCTATGTGGAGGAGTGGTGGATGAAGGAGAAGGCCTATTGACTCTTACACATGAAGAGGTAGAAACTATAATGGAATCGGTCATGGATGAAATGGTAGATGGGGAAGGAGAGTCCTTGATAAGGTCCTCTCTCTCAATAATATCGTGGATGATGATCTGTAGGGCCTTACATTGTTCAAAGTGTCATCGCCTTGGGTGCAATGGTAAGTTACAATGTGATGGGGGTCAAACCATGAGGGCTTTGGACAATCAATATCAAATGCCCCGATAGGTGTAATTTTGATGGTGAAAATTTGGAGTAGATGTCACAGGACTTCCGCATAGGATTTCATATATTTTTCTAGAGATGGGTTGGAATATTTCCTAGATGTCGAGGATGAAGGAAGATTATTTTGAGGTCTTGATGTTTTATTTTCAGCTTTGATGGTGATTGGTGTCCTAGAAGAAGAAGGGATGGATGAGTTTGGTTTGGACTAGTCGATGGATGGGAGTGTTCTTGATGAAGGGGTTGGTCCTAAGAGGGATTCAGATTGTTTGGATTTTGATTTTTGATGGATCGTGATGAAGGGAGTGGTCCTAGGATATATGGATGTGGCACCAAGATGGAGGATGTAGATTTGGTCTTGGCTGGAGGAATGTCTATCTTTCTATGAGGGCACACAAGGGACTGATGTGGAAGGGTACCAAGGTTTTTGGATTTGGTTTGTGAAGGAGTACCCTTGGAGGGGATGACAATGATTTCGACTAGTGGATCTAAAGATGATGTTGTGACTGATGGGGGAAGTAATTTTTGCATGATTTGGTCTAAGGAAGGTGAAGAAATGTTTGGTTGTGTAGATGAGATAGGAGGATCACCTATGGTTGCTGCAAGTTGTAGTTATCTCCAATATTCTTCAAAGGATGTGGGAGGAGAAGATGATGATGTAGGAGATGTGGTTATGATGGTCGATGTGGTAGGTGTAGGTAGAAGTGCAAAAAGAGGGACTAGGACTGATTCTACAAATGGTATGATGGGTAATGGTGGAATAGATGTGGATGGGGGAGTGGTGTCACATGAAGTGGCTGAGGTAGATGATGGTGTAGAATTTATGATAGCATAGGTATGGATATAATAAAGGGGCGTTTAGATCATATGATTAATGAATTCTATGTGAGAGGGAGGTGATGTATATTTTGGATCGTTTGGTGTGGAAATGAGGGTTTTTGTGGAAGAGGTATGAATTCCTTCAATGTTTGTCTTAGGTGTTTCAGGAGGCATTATGGATATGTTTGTAGATTGAGAAGGTGTGATTAGTGTGATAGTATATGTATATATCGGCATATGTAAAGAAATATGTGATAATGATGTCAAGACATATACGATCGGATTTTTGATGGGTAGATATAAGTGTAGTGAGGAGTGTTCTTGGGATAGATGTGGATAATGGGGTAATCATAGTAAGTTGGGGTAGGATGGGTGTGGATGAAGAGGTAAGTGCAATCAAAGCCAATGTGAATGTGGTAAGAGCAATATTGAATGTAGATATGAGAGAAACAGTGGAATTCAAGGTGGTAGGTAAAGAAATATTGGATATGGTGGATGTGGGCATAGCTCTTAAAGGATCCATTGGAAAAATATCAAGGATGGGAGTAGGTGATGATAAGATAAGTTGAGTGGATATGGGAGGGGATGTCTTATGTATGGTGTTGATTGAAAATGGATTATATTTGTTTGGTGGGGTTGATGAAGATGGGTTTATTGGTGGTGGGTTAGGAAAGGATTGTCTAAAAATGTCGGGGAGTGGTGAAGATTGTATTGGTTGAGGGGATGTAAGATGTTGGGGAAGATAAACATGATAAGAGGGTTAGGATCGGATGGGAAGATTGGATACATGAGGAATCGGGATGTCACTAGATGGGATAGGCATGGTGATATCAGATGAAATAGGGGTGGTCCAAGGTGGTGAGATATATTTTAATGGTTGGCGAGATCTACGGAGAAAAAAATTCACAAATGGGGCTAGAAGGATGCAAGAATGAGATATCAATCATGGTTCATGCAGAATCATTTAGGGAAGAATTGTGTTCCATTTTAAATCAAGCAAGTCAAGCGAAGATAGTTATTTTTCATTGTTTTTAATTAAGAAAATGTAGAAAAGAAAAAGGGATGGATGATGAGGTACCTAAGAGAAGGCAGTTTACGTTTAGTCTCAAGTTTTTTTGGCTTGGAAGAATCTCAGGTGTCTTCCTGTTGGGTGATGAAATCCCAATTAGTCTCTTTTGGTAAGATTTTTTTTTTAATTGGTTTGTGAGTTTTAGGTTGTGTGGGGATTTTGAAATGTAAAAATTGTACCTCCTACTTAAACTATGCGAGCAAGTAGGATGTAGAAAAGAAATATTCTTTTTAAAACCAAATTGAAGTATGATATTTCGATGAGGAAACACAAAGGAAAGAGAAGTACGATGCAGAAAAGAGAAAATAAGAAAAAGAGGAAATCCTAGATAAAGCTTTTCCTTTTTATCTGAACTTTAGTGAAGAGTGATCTGGCAAGCGAACCAACATGAGAAAGAAAGAAGGAGGGCATCGTCTTTATAGTTTTAGTAGAATACAAAACAAGAAATAAGATTAAAAAAATAAAGGGATCATCTAAAGGGTGTTCCCACCATACGTGCTTAAAGAAGGCCCAAATAAAATCCCGCTTCTTGGTGACACCTCAAGTAACCAATATGTTGAAGTTGTTAGGTCTAAGAATGATAAGCCTATGGAGAAAATGACTTCATTAGACTATGAGTTGACCCACATCTCATTAGGTAAATATTTTCATGAGGGAGACACGATATTATAAAAGAATCATCTTCCCCCTTCTTTCTAAAAACAAAGAATATAAGAAAACAATTGTACAATTGGAGGGACGGGAAAAAGATTTCAGTGCTTACATTCAACCCTTCTCAGAGCTTGAATTAGAATTCTCTCTTCTGATCAAATAGATCCCTCCAATCAAAATTTTTGATCCCAAGGAATCAATAAAGTATAAGGGTACATGATGTGGGGGAAATCAATGAGAAGTGGATTGATAAAATCATTGAGGAAGGAAAGGTATTATTTCTAGATCTCATTTCTCTAATCAAGTATGCTCTCTTGCAATGTGGGCAGAAGTGAACAAGGTAAAGGAGGAGTTTGCAAAAATCAATCATTTGGATGAGATATTCAAAGTATTATGCGAGATAATTTCCCTTGATTCTCACACCCTTGTCGGAAAAAAGTGTCTACATCAAATCCGAGAACTTGTCTCAAGTTTGGATCCGTATCATAGACACGAGATATGCAATGCTCAATAATTCCATATCTGAATTGGACTCCCATGAGTATTAGGTTTCTGAAATCTTGAATGAGGTCTACCATTGTGTTCAAATATTTGATTTTCCTCCGCTCACTAAGGACTCGTCATCAAAAGATATCATCTTTTCATTCCAGGAACTAGTCAAGAATGAGGCAGGTGAATCTCTTTCCTTCAATAAAGACAATTTAGAGTCCTGGATGATATCATAAGTTGCATCATTGCAATTGTAATGTATCATTAAGTATGGACTAGTCAAGACAAGAAGATCAATGATGTTCCAGAATATGGACCAAGTTATTAGGCTACGTTTACATTCTACAGAGGAATTTAATTTTACTTCGTGATAGCTAAATTGACTAAATAATATAAGGATTAGGAACACGCTCCAGATACCCATCATTGGGAGGAATTATTCACTAAGTTTCATCATCTCATGGAGCTTCTTCATCGGATGTGAAAACCTCTCACTTATTCTCTATTTCTCCCTCTTCTTTCGTCCCATTTCTAATTCGGGCATAATCATTATATTTTGTCTCATTCAATTAAGTGACTTCATAAATTTACATTGTAAACGTCCCTTTAATTTATAAAAGGGAACTTATTTCTTACTTCCTAGGAAGGTAAAAAGTCATGAGTTGAATGAGAATATGAAGAATCATGTCTTTGGTAGGTAAAGAGCACGGGGGTTCATTAGCTAGCTAGGCAATATCCTAGCATGTGAGTTCATATTGAGGTAATTAAAATTAATAAAAGTAAAGTCAATATATTGGTAGACAAGAGGGGGTGAAATGGTTTAATTTATTAATATTTTGAATCAGGTATTGGGGGTAGGTTAGAGAGGTGGGCCAAAAGAAAGGGAGGTTTAATTTTAATATAAAACTAAAACATTTGAACCCTAGTTTTTAAAACTAAATACCTTAAAATTACAATTTAAGGAGTGTGGTCATAAAGTTAAATTATAATATATTTTTGAATAAATAAATCTCAATTAAGAGATTCTTAACCAAGAAATAATAAGGTGGTAGAAAACTAGGATTGAGTATGCTTTTCAACACAAGTGATATTATTTCACCATCTTAATTATTTGAAGAACTATTGATAAATGATTAAATCTTAACATTTATAAGGTAATTGGTAATAGGTCTTGAATGGATTCAAACTATCTTTTGAGAGAAAATGTATATTAAAAAAATTAAGTGAGAAATATGATATATTTTCTATTTAATATATTAGGGTAGAAATAAAAAGGGGTAAATAAAATTGTCATGGAAAAATGGGTAAGGTACATGGAAAAAATAGGGGATATTTTCATTCTAATAATATAATGGGAGGGGCTATTATAAATTGAATAATTAGAGGTAAAAACTAGAATTAAGGTTATTCTTTAATACCCTTCGAATGAATGTGTTATACCATACTTTTACTAAGTGAACCCTCTGTGGTGAATATTCAATTCACATTGTTATAAATTGGGATGGCTTCTCCATTCCAAAGGATCTGAAAATTTTATTCTTTGTAGAAATAGTGGATTGTGATATGTTGTTGAGATTTGTATCACCAATGCACATGAAATAAAAGCTACATTTATTCTATTTTCCTTTTCTTATATTCCTCTACTTCTCTCTCTTATGCACTTTGTAAGCATAGTGATCACAAAAGAGCTTTGTATCTTTGATAGATTGAATCTAAGAATTTGGTGTCTGAGGTTTTTTTGTCTCACTAAATAGATTCATTGTTTTTTCTTATATATTGAATGTTGAGCTACTCTAGCTACTAGTTGTCAACTCTGTAATGGGCCTACTCATGACAGTAACCTTCCTTCCCTAATTTCTCTCCTTACCTATCATCACTATGATTTCCTCTCTTGAACCACTGTAAAAGAACTTTACCATACGTTCAAAGTGGAGCATCCCTATGCGATCCCTAACCTATTCAGCCAACCCATAACATTTACTTTTGGATTAGATTAGTTAAATTCAATAATGGGAGTTACCATTAAATATAGAGGACATACCCGTGAACATTGGTGGAGATGTTATGTTTGTGGAGCCTATTTTCATGTTAGAGTGTGGTACACCTTCTATGTGTTACACTCGGGTATTTTTACGGTGGTCCCCCCGATCGATGGGGGTCCGGGGACAATGCCCCCGAATCAAATTTTCATGGGTGGTTTATTAACCCATGGGTAATGGGTAACCGTTATGGGTTATTTTTGGGCCCACGGTTTTGCCCATGGTTTTGATACCCACGGTTTTGTATCAAACTACTTAAGCAATTGTCTATTTATATGGTCTTATGCATATGATACATAGATAAGAAAATGTATTGCAGATGTGTTTTGAATTCGGGTGTGAATTCTATAGAGTTTGTTGAGCATAGCTCCAAACGGATATGGGTATTGTATTGAGAGAGTGGAGGCTTGTAATAAAATCTGAGCAAGTGATTCTTGGTGGACGTAGCCCAAATTGGGTGAACCACATTAAATCTTGTCTCTCTGTTGTGTTATTTATTCTACACTTTTATTTGAGATCTGTAATATTTTATGCATATTAGTTTCTATTGTAAGGGATTATTCCGCATATTTTATCTCTTATTTCCTAACAGGAGACACCTAATTTTCCCAACTGAAAAAAAAAAATCACCAACAATTTTTGGTGACTCTGCTGGGGAGAGATTTGTCCATGTGCACCCAAAAAGGATCTCTGCCCAAAAAATACAAAAAATATATTCAAAAATTAAAAACTCAGATTTCAAAGAAAAATCATTTTTGAAGGTGACTTCATCAAGGAACGAATCCATGTCAGGTTTGTGTCTTGCACATAATGAAGAAATTTCCAGATTAGAGTTAAGTACCAATGAGTGATAGTGAAGAAGAATAAGAAGATAATGGTGAGAAACATGGATTTTTAATCACCATGGTTCTGGACCAATTATTGGAAGGAGGAGAATTTGAGAACAAGAAAAGGAGCTTATACTTCAAGAAATAATTTGAAATTAGAAAAAGGAAAGAAAATAGAACTTTCCCACAAAGAAGAAGGTTCAGAATAGTTGAAAAGGACACAAAGAAGATACAAGATGTTGTGTGAAGCCCAAGAAGAACAACAATTTGAAGGTAATACTACGAATACAAGATGATGTTATATCCTTATATTTCAGGTCCCGATAACCTATATAATGCCCCCATTGCATTTCAATACACCAAGTAACGCCTTTCAAGCCAACCAAGCTAGGAGGAGCTTGTGGAGAAGATATAGGATTTGGGTATCGAAGATCTTGGAGACTCAAGCTCACAGAGAAGAGTTTGTGGAGGATCTCATGGAGTAGCACAATGAGGAGAGCTTGGAATTAAGAGCTCGTTTAAGCTCATAGTTTGTGGCGAGAAGCTTGTAAAAGCAAAGATGACCCTTTTTAGAAGGATATTATCACCAAAAAAGAGCCAAAAAAATTAACGACATTGTCAAAGAGGCCATAAGAGCCCATTGTAATGATATTATTGTCAATTTTGGCCACGAGATACTGATTGTAACATATTTTCTAATAAGAGGCCATTAAGATCGAGTTTTTTTAGAACTCGTTGTATCAAAGCAAGTCACTTATCAAGATGGATGGATTTGTAGTCACACTCTCATCACCCGTAATATAGGGCGGAGAGGAAATAGTTTGATGGAGAGGCCATTATATCTCAAAGTAGTACATCATTATATCGATTACTCCTTCCGACATCCCGAGATCATCGAGCAATATATTGTCATAATTACAAAAAGGAGATATTGTCGGTCATTTAGAGGGACCATAGTACATATCTAAGAGGACATCAATACTAACATATCTTAATCCAATGGCAAAGAGTCGAGTGCAATGCTAATAGTGAGATAGTTTCGTAGATCTAGTATCCAGATCTAGGTCATACGATGTTACATATGGAGAATTGAGTAATAAGAGATTTCTAGTAATTTTTGAGAGCGCATAACATGGAGCCACACGAGTTTTCTTGACACGTAGAGTCGAGACATATCCGAGTAACACATAGCATTTTCTAGTATATAGTGTTGTGAGTCATGAGTTAGAGCTAGTAGTTAGAGCCATATCATTAGACACTTTGTAGACCAAGAGTAGATAGATGATCTAAGAATTGTAATTTATACATCATTTATATAAATGTTCGTCTTTCGAATGGACCAAGAGACGTAGTCCATTTAGGGATGAAATCGTTATCATCATGGTTTTCATTATTATCATGATTTTTCTATTTTGATTTATGTTTGTTTTTCAACTTATTTTAACCATTAATCACGTAATCATGAAAATTTAAGGTATCGAAAGGAATAGGGAAACTTAGTTAGTTTTTATAACCCCCATTTTTTGGATCATTCTTGGGAGACTCCTACCATGATGAGGTATACCTACACCAAAGGAATGTATAGATATTTAGTTTATCACAATCACATCTCTTGACACTAGATAATGCGCGTGCAACATATTGTGATACAACTTATAACACATATATTACATTATTTTTATTCAAAAATGCATTACTTTCTTCTAGACATAGACTCAACTATGATCCATGATTACTTGTTTTACTACTCATATTAGGTCACTATGTTTGGCCCTAGTCTTCTATTTTAGTTATCCTTGTTTGCTTACACATGACATTTCCTTTTACATCATTACTTTCTTAGACTTGACACAACTTATTAATGTGATTTATTTTTCACACGACATTACTTTCACACATAATTTCTTGCTTACATATGACATTTCTTATACACAAAAGTGATTACTCACACTACATTGTTTACATGATTGATTGTGTACATGACATTGATGGTTCAAAAATTAATTTCTCACATTACACTACATGTTCATTGGATTTATTTCTTACATGGCATTGATGGGTTACACAATTTATTTCCCAAATGACACCACTTGTTTACATGGTTGATTTCTCATATTACACTAGTTGCATACATCATTTCTTGTTATATGACATTTCTTGAATGAACTAATCTATGAATTTGTGTGTTACATTCCTTGAATTCTTTAGGAGTTTGATTTCCTTGAATGCTCTATATACTTACATATTGCATGCTTTGGTTTTTGTGTGACATTATTTGACTTGAATTTTCAATGCATTTGTGTGATGTATTCCATTTATTTTTATATGACTTTATTTGGTGATCACTACTCCATATACATGTTTGATTACTATGAGATATTATTTTCCTTGCTTGTTTTATACACTTGTTTCAACAACAAAATTTTCTACTCTAATTGTTCCTTACAATTGTATGTTATATTATGTGTTTGATCTTGTTTGTATGTCGTATACCATGTTTTTAGTAGACTTGCAATTTTTTTCTTTGTTTTCTTGGTACACTTTTCTATTATATGATCTATTTGTTCATTTACATGGATATGTATACATGATTTCCATTACTTGTTTGTTTTATTCTCATATATAGTGGGGCATAGTACCCCCTACGTCCTATGATACAAACTTGTTATATTCTTAGAATGGAAGAAAACATTATGTGATACATTTCTTATTACATTCATGATATGATCACACATACTATGGAATATTACTTACTAACTTGACTTATTTTCATGAGTATACTTTATTACTCTTGGGAAAACATTGTTTTAGCGCTCACATTATTATTGTGTGAGTTATTTTATAATGTTTGGGTTAATTATATTTACGTACTGGTAAATATAATATTGTGATGTAAATGAGTTGTTATTTAAACAACTCATATAGTTTAGTGGTTAGTTTGTTAAACCTGTAAAATATTTAAACGGGTAAGTTGTTTACTTAACTTCCTATTTTGTAGGAAGCAATTTTCCTATTTAGATGGCTATATAATAGCCATACATACATTGTACAATTGGAGAAGCAAGTTAATAGAAGAATATCTTTTTGTTGTGCTAATTCGACTCTGACCAAATTTAAGATTTTGTATCAGAGCAGGCTGTTATCAAAATCGGAAAATGGTCTGTTAAAACTATGAAGGGGAAGTTCCATTGATTTCCATTGTCCCCTGTGAATGAGATGCCAATGTTGAAAAGAGATCGTAGGGTGGTGCATTTGCAAATATTATAGTTGTCGTGGAGTTTTGTTTTAGTTTTATAACATAGTCATACCAAATTTTGGCGTTAAGACTGTTTGGTGCATGTATTTTGGATCTGGTGAAGTCAAGAGATGAGAGTGTTATGAAATCCATTAATAGTTTGAGTGTGTTGATCAGTCAGTACAACCGGTAAATGGAGTTGAAGGCATAAACACGTGCAGTTCAAGATTCAAGTTTTTCTTCTTCCAAACTTTACCTTGCTGTCCGCAGGATCATATCAAAGACATCGGTTTAAAATTTGGCAAACCTCTTCAACCTCAGATCTTCAATTTCATTCAAACGTCTCTGAAATCTAAGAGTTGGTTATTTTTATTTAGTGAGTATTAATCTGGGCAATGTTATGTTCAGTCATAGTTCAATAGTGAGCTATTTTAGTGACGGTTTCTCTCTGAGAGATGCTCACTCTCAAATTCAAAACGGCACGCTCAGGCCCTTTGATCTACAACGATCAATATGGCGTGCTGAGGTCTTATGAAAATAGGAGACTGTGGGTATTTTGGAAGGCTGGCGTTACCAATGTGAATGCACAGCTTTGGTCAAACCCACCTGCGTACAGGGCTCTGCTACCTGGATCTGCTCAGGAGGATTTCTTTCCCAAGTTCAAGGAGGATTTTAGTCGGTCTTGTTATATGGTTATAAGTTTGTGACACTGTGTTTTAGGGTTAAGACTATCTATGATGTTGCAGTGCAGTTTGTCGTTTTCATTTGTGTTATCTTTTACGTTGGTTGTGAATCAAATTTGAGTAATTCTATGTTGAATAAGTCCTTGTTTCATTTTTAGTGATAGGTAGAGATTTTAAAACAAGTCGGTTTGTCTTTTTTAAATGTCATTTTTAGTTGTGTTAGTTAAAGTCGTGCCCATTCGTATTGGTGAAATTATCGTGTATGCAATTCCATTTATTCCATTAACTATAGTTTGTAAGGTAACGTTCATGTCGTTTTATGTTATTTCTTTGTGTAAAAATTATAATCTATTGCATATAGATTATTAATTTATTCTAGTTTTTTTGTTGAGTCACAAGTGTATAATTGTGAGTACATATTTTTTAGCTATTGTTGTGTAATTTTTATAATTTTTATCATCAAATTGGTGGTCATAGTCTATAGTGTCAAGTGTCATAAAGTCAAATAGGTGATTTTAGGTGTTTGGTATCGTGGTGTCAAGAGTCAATGTTAAAATATTGTAAAAAAATAAAAATTGCGTTCTGATGCATTTTTAATGTTACTCAACGTCCGAAAAATAAAGTGTTTCACATTACGGGAGGGAAGAAAAGAATAATCACAAATAAGGAAACAATTGAGCGACATGATCAAGTTTTGCTGATGCAGCAACATCATACACTGGAGGATGGAGGACAAGCAACATCCTCTCGCCAACCGCAAGCAATGGGGCCACAAAATGAGGTTGTGGCATTTTGTTTCAGTGTGTTTTCTCTATTACAGTGTACCTATTATTATTCAGTTTATTGTATGTTCTGTTGTAATAAAGTGAGCAGATTCCTATGTTAATTCCCTGATGTGAAGATATTGTGGAAAGATGAAAGCACAGAGGAAAAAATAACATCATGTTTCTTGAAGAGGATGAGAAAGGGCTCATACCTGGAATAGGGGTTCCTTTTTTGGTGGACAGGGGTCCATTTTTGTCGAATAAGGGTTCATACAGTGAACAAGGGTTCATACATGGAATTTGGGTTCTTTTTTTCGTGGACATGGGTCTATATTTGATGAACAAGGGTTCATACCGGATGAGCAGGGGCTCATACCGAGGTTGTTGGTCAGCCTTTTCAAAACCATCGGTGTGCCAAGATCATGAGCACGCAGGAGTAGCAAAGTTGCGAGAGGAAGTGGGATTGTTTTTTTCCCATGTTTGCACTAAGGGGGAAATGTTAGGAAAATATTGTTTTAGTGTTCACTTTATCATTGTCTCGATTTATTTTATAATGTTTTGGTTAATTATATTTTTGTCTTGGTAAATATAATATTGTGATGTAAATGAGTTGTTTTTTATTATTGGTAAATAGTTTTTGAAGGTATACAAAGAGGGCACTCGGAAGCGGAAAAGGAATGAAAACATTACAAGAAGGATCAAGATCGAGATAAGACATAAAACCCAAGGTAACCAAATGCGATTTACCCCAAAAACATCGAGACGGTTCAAACACCGAAGCGAGAAAAAAGCAACAAAAACACGAAGGAAGGTAGCAAGAGCAACGAGATCCACAATTACTTCTTGGCAGCTTTTTCGATTCTGGATTTAATAGTCTACCAAGAGGTGAACATAGCCAATGTCGTCATATGAGTAGAGTCAAAAATATCCAGCTGTTGAATGGTCTATTTGCTTTCCTTTTCCGTGCCCCAAAGAGTTTCTGGTATTCCACTGAGATTAGAAATGTTACAGACATGTTGCTTAATAAATTCTTCGATTGCACTAAATATAGCCATATTATGGTCATGGCAAGTCTTGGCTTTCCCTAGACGGTTGTCCAGGGAGTTCAGTTTGTTGTAGATATCCTCAACCTGTTTATTGTCAATGAGTTGTTATTGAAACAACTCATACAGTTTAGTGGTTAGTTTGTTAAGCCCATGTAAATGAGTTGTTATTGAAACAACTCATACAATTTAGTGGTTAGTTTGTTAAACCCATAAAATATTTAAATGGGTAAGTTGTTTACCTAACTTCCTATTTTGTAAGAAGAAATTTTCCTATTTAGATGGATATATAATAGCCATACATACATTATACAATTCGAGCAACAAGTTAATAGAAGAATATCTTCTTGCGTGTTAATTTGACTCGACCAAATTTAAGAGTTACGATATACTTATATTAAGTAACATGTTACTTTTTAATATATTATGTATTGTACACATTGAATTTTGCACATGTATTATAGACACTTTTTCTTGACACACATTACTTGATTGCATTTTTTACTACATTTTCCATTTTTTGTTTAATCTAAAATTCTTATTTGATTGACATTTCTTTTAATAAGCTTTTTTATTAACAACTTGACCGATAGACCACTTGCTCTTACATGTTGCTCATAGAAATCTGGATTATTACACACTAAAATTTAGATGATTGTTTATTAAAAATTTCTCCACACATATTGATAGTTAATGAAGTTTCCTATTACACATTACTCCATGTACATAGTTTTCTAGATTACACAATAATGATTTTTTTGTTATGCATTTCTCTACACACATTAATTGTTTCTTTTATTTCTTATTACACAATTCTTATCTTTTCTTACTACGATATTGTTTATCATCTTTTAATACTTGTTGTTTATCACTTATTGTTGCACACTTGATTTATATAATTTCTTAGTGCATGTTTGTTCTTACACACATGAGCCAATAACTAACACTACTAACAATAGTCAATTCTACTACATATTTTCATTAATGTCTCTTTATGATGTTCCTCTCATATAATGTTTTATCATGTCATGTCTTAGGTCACTATGGATCCATTACACATAAATTCATGTTTTATTATCATGTTATTCATCGTATCATTGTTATTTTATCTTTTTAATCTTACTATAACATTTTCATTTTTATGACATATACACGTTATTAAGCATACACTAAAATTATCTTCCAGCTTATTCATTTTTTGTGCTTGATTTGTAAAATATATTGTGAAAACTATTATGACATGGTTAACTCCTATAATCATACACATCATTGGACATTGCACTTTTTATTTATTTAATGCTACACATTACTTATGCTAACAAATGATTCATATTACAACATATCTCAAATTATACACATTACTTATGCTAATAAATGATTTATCTTACAATATATACACATTTTACCATCTTATTAGATACAATAATTTTTTTATGCCATCGATCATGTTTCTACCCTGCTCTTACATGACTAACGCTTTATCTTTTGAGTTAAGTTATCATTTACAACATCCCTAATCTCAAAAGGGGCATACTATGGGGCTTTTTAACATACTTACATAGATTTTAGATACATTATTTTGGATGACACTATATGATGATATACACATGGTTGCTAGATCAAAACATTTACATAGATATCAAATCACAATATTTACAAATAGATTCACTTAGTAGGCCTAATTATTGTGGATGATTTTGATTTCATGCAAATTCACAACATGAAAATTCCCAATTTTTAAGCATGACAACGGACCCTAGTATAAAAAAATTTCATTGTAAACTTTCCTCGACACCCCTCCAAGTCATTCCATCCTTTTTGACCGGGCATATCCTAGCACTGTCACGTGGTCTTGTGTATTGTTTGAGTCTTTTCCGTAAGTGATTTAGGAAAACAAATTCATTCAAGTGCTTCCAAGATGGTACCTTTCAAGGCAGACTTTTCAAGAAGCTTAAGAATGGTTATTTTTATCCTATCTAAGGCTGGTGCACACCCTTGAAGAAGAGATGAAGGCTCAAATTCATAAGGGAGTAGTATTAAGGAGCTAATAAAATTTTGAAACTAATTTTGGAAGAGTTTGGAAATTTTCGGAGGATTTATAACAAGTTCAAAAAAGTGGGTTTTCAAGGGTGAAGGAGCTTGTAACTCAAAACAACACTTGAGCTTCGGGAAGTGATTCTGGGAGCTCTATAAGGATTTGGATATCAAAAATATATAATTGTAAATTTATTTCAAGGATATAAGTGATGGTGGTATTAAATTCTTCACAAGACATAAGAAATGTTTCCCACAATCTGTTTTCTACATGCACAATTTGGTGATCTCGAGAAAAAGGATATTTTATGGTGTTGAAGGAAAAATCGAGCACGAACCTGATTCTATTCATCTAAAAATGATCTTTTCAGTCAAAATCATATAAATAAATTCATGAAAATACCTCTGGCTAGTCAAGTTATGCCTCCGACAAGCTTCTCTCCAAGGTAAGCTTTAGGACTTAAGTGATTTTCTGGGTGGACACATGTCACTCCCAAGCTCAAAGTGTGGTTTGTTATCCAAAATTTCCCATCCCTTTGGGACCTAAGGGACATAAAAATTCACCTAGACCATATTAAGACCTCGAGACCTTCATCTGACCTTCGATTAGCTCAAACAAGCCAGTTAAGCCCCCATGCACCATTCCTTAGCCCTTGTCGGATCATCAAACCCCGCGATGTCACTAGTTAATCCCAAGATGAGGAAAATTTTGTGAACAAAATTTCCTAGTAATTTGGCATGATTGGACACAAAAATTCAACCAATCTTAGACCCTTCCCTAGTCACTTATATGACCTAGTTTCATTTCCGACATGTTTTCAAATACTTTTCCTCTCACCTCCACCACCCAATCACGGGATGCCACTTTTCAAAATGAGGGTGAGGCACATTTTTGTGCACCAAATTTCCCAACCCTTTGGGAAAATTTGAACAAAAAATTATGTTCAAGCCAAAAGAGGTTTAAAAAAAAATTACAAAAACCATTTGTTGTATTGTTTCTCCATTCTTTCCCATGAAGCTCATTACCGGAAGAAAGTTGCAGAGAACTAGAGAAAATCCTTTGCTCCTCCTAATTAATTAATCCCTCCATCATTCATATATGTACATGACTGTAATAACACCAAATCACTACTTTTTCAGCTGCCACCATGTCCATTTTTCATCAGAGAAACTCTATGGCCAAAAACCTTGAATCATTCATATCTCACAAACCACAAATTGGATGTTGTTGAAACTTTAGCCATCTCTTTTTCTCCCGGAAACCTTCAAGATGAAAAAAATATAAAAATCCAATGGTGACCCTAATTTTTTACAACAGCAAACACTAAAAATCTACCCTACCTCCTTTTCCTTTAGTTTCCCAGTGATTAAGAGGCTGGTTTAAGCCAAAAATTTGACGACAACATCTAGAAGAAAAACCCATCATAGATAAGTTGATGTTTCAACATTCCAAGATGTGGAAGATAATTTACTAAAATAGTAAGTACCCCATACCCATGCTTTCTATAAATAGTAAATTTCTCAATACGGTAAAACCATTCAAAGGAGTAAACTCATAAATTGAAAACTAGGGAATTCAAGCACAAAAAAGAAAAAGCACAAAAAGCAAAAAAACATTCTAAAAATACAAATCTCTCAAAATGGTCATGAAACATCTATAACATTATTCTAAACATGATGATAATCCCACAACAATGATTTTGAGGTAAAAATAACCTTTCCTAAAATAGCAACTCATGGATCCCAGTGGTTAAAAATAGAAAGTCATAGTGTTGAGTGCAAAAATTATAGGAGGATTCATTTTTAGTGATCTCACTACTTTTTTTCATCTTCTCAAGGTTTCACTACGGTTTCATAGCTCAAAAAATCAGTTCATCCCTCATAAGGGTCTTAAGGCATCAATTTTTTTCTCGGAAGCAAGACAAAACACCATAGGGTGTAACAGTAAAACCAAGGAATA
Source organism: Taxus wallichiana var. yunnanensis (assembly GCA_018340775.1). Lineage (NCBI taxonomy): Eukaryota > Viridiplantae > Streptophyta > Pinopsida > Cupressales > Taxaceae > Taxus > Taxus wallichiana. The sequence continues at coordinate 476,438,104 of CM031243.1, read as the reverse complement.
TTGTGTAATATAATAAGTATTAAAAAGGGGTCAAAGGATCAAAATATTATCATTTGTAAATATTCATCTGGGTGTTGGCGAGAAATTTTTTCTTGGAAAAAATTGGTGGGTTTCTTGCCAACGTCTCAAGGACTCTAGGTCCCTCTACTTGGTTGGTGCGGCTCCACTTTATTGTGAATGATGGAAATGGGAGATATGTGGGTAGCCAAGAGGCTAGGGATCTAATAGGTACACTCCACTATACCCATGAAAAATGCTTACAAGGAATTGTAAGGGAATAATTAGCTAAAATGGGAGAAAAGGGGAGTGGGAAATTAGACAAGAAAAACCAACTCTGCAACTAAAAATCAGATTCTCACCAGGGCTGATTAAAAGGTTCACATTCACAATTAATTAGAAATAAACAACAAGTTTATTATGCCAACAACTAGAGGAAACCATACACACAAAGTTGTACACATTCATAAGTCATGAAAAGAAGCAATTCCTTTCTTGATTGGCATTTTTACCAAGTTGTACGATGTAAGGAATGGAGGAAAATAGTGAAGGAGAATGGAAGAATGCTATCTCTCTTGTCTTTCTCAATAGATATCTCTCTTGAGTGTACAAAATTGACAACCCTTAAGAAAGAGTATGCCATTACATTATATAGGATAAGAATGACTCTTCATCTACCCCCCATGGTGACCTTTCATTTGTCTTTTCCATTCATGACTTTTGGAATTCTTAGGAAGAACATTAAGTCCCCTTTTATAAAATAAGGGCAACTTATTACATTTTAGACTATAGTCACTTTAATGAATAAGATGAATTTCATGATTGCTCACAAAAAGAATTGGAAAAAGGGAGAGAGAAGTGGAGAAAGAATGAAGAAGGAGAGAAACAAAGAAATGCTCCCATAGATGAAGGTACCTCTGCCATTGATGGAGATCTTGTCGACGATGATTGTATCCTCTTCCTTTGCATGATGCATAGATAACCTAGGTGATGGAATGAATGTTGAAAAACACTTTGTTTAAGAATAAACATAGGAAATGTTTACAATGATCCTCCTTGACACATTAAACACACCCCAATTGATCTGCTTTGAATCATCCATCTCCTTGAGTGAAAAATATGAGAAAACTTATGGCTTTGAAGAAGAATTTTTCGATGATGATGATGCTGCAGTATCCGAACCATGAAAAGAGTGTTTAGAAACATTGTTTCAAGACAACTTGATGTGATTTTAGGACAAACATAGGAAATTCTTGTGATGATCTTCCTTGATTACTTAATTGAGGAATTTCCTTAACTCATTGCGTTCACCCTTATTAACTCACCTTGGCTCACCCAACTCACTGAGAGATGGTGATGGATCCATCTCGCTGCACCTTGTGATGCTCTACTCTTCTCTTGAACACAATTGAACTCAGGATGATGCTTCCAGGACCTATGTGAATTTTTTGTTCCTCTGTTTGAACCATGAAATCATCCCACAACCCTTTTGCAGATTCAAAAAAGTGGAAAGATGAGTGAGAATGAGACCATCTACAACTTTTTGCCCTCAACACTGAAACTTTATATTTTTGGAATATGAGATCATGACCTCCCATTTTGGGACTTATCACCATATTTTACCCCAATTTCCCCTTTTGAACCTTTCTGGAACAATTCATCCTCTTTTGTTACCAAGGCATTACTTTTTTAGCACATTTTTATTTTTAGTAGGTTGCTTTTTAGGGACCTGCTATTTTGGGAAAGTTGTTTTGACCTTACTCTCCATTTCACATCTTTCTTGATTCTCCTTAGTGATCAAACTTGAAATTCAGGGGTACTTAATATTCATAGCATGAGGAGTGATATTTTTAGAAAGTGAAAATAATGGCCTTGGTTTGCAATAGGGGTGACATTTTTGGATTTGGTTCACCATCCCGATCTCATGCTCTAGTTTTCGCCGTGATTCGCCCACCTGGAAAGCTTAGAAATTAAAAACAAATTCACGGTGAAAGCTTCGAGGGACGAGCTTCCATGGCAGCCATTAATGGAGTCATGGAGATTTTCTTACAGATTATTTTTTGACCTCTGATTACAAGGAAATAAACTCCATCAATATAGGTTTTTTCATTTGGAGTTTATGCTCACAATTGCAGCTTTCTCTGACTGCCATATTGATGGGAAATCTTATGAATGGAAGCTAGGGCACAAAATGGAGCTTTCGTTGCATTGAATAATATAGGGAATCGTTTAATATTTTTTATTTCTCATCTTGAAGCCATCTAGATTAGTAAGGTTTTCCCAAATTTTCAAGAATATTCGACTACCGATTTGCGAGATATGATTGTTTCTTGGTTTTTGGATATAGGGTTTCTTGCAACAAATAGTTCTTGTTTGTTACTCAAAAATATTCATTCTTCACATTGCAGTAGCGAGGGATGATGGAAATATGATGATGAATACATTTGAGGTGTTGTAGAAGGTTTGGCAGCATCAATAATGGAGGATTGGAGGTAGAATCGGCAGGATGGAGAAAACTTGTGCATGCGTGAGAGAAGCAACTAGTGACATCTTGCCAGTAAGAATTTTGGTGTAAGTTTTTTATTTGGAATGAATCAAAATTTTTGCACCAATTTCATGGTGCATTTTGTGCAAAAAGTGTTCCCTAACCCTATTGGGCCACTTGGTGGAGCATGATTGGTTGTTCCGCTTGAGCGGAGGGCTTAAAAAATAACACATATTTTGGTGAGACATGGTCACATGTTGAACCGGGGCTTAAGAGAATGGGGGTGAATTTTTGTGCACCTCTTAAACAAATTTTGGTGTAATTTGTGTAAAAAAATTCACCCTATACTGATTGGGCCACTTGGCAGCATGCGATTACACGAAGTGGGGTTAAGAAATGAAGCCTGGGGATTTAACTTGGGAGAAAAGGCTAAACGGTGGTCATGTGGAGGGTCCAAGGATCAAATTTGGTAGGGGTGATTTTCATACACCATTTTCACCAAATATTTTGTGCATTTGGTGCAAAAAAATTCACCACTCTCTCATTAGTTGGATTTCAAACCCAAAAATGGCTAACTACTAAAGATTTACCTTGGGAGCATCTTGTCGGGGTTATATCCTGGAGTTTCTAGTGGATTGTTTTGGTGAAATGCTATATGATATTGACTAGAAATTACCTTATAAATCCAATGGTTGTGTTTTAGAGCTTTATTCCATAATTCATACCCTAAAATTTAGGATTTTTGTTGAGGCAACAAGGCTATACATATAAAAAAACTAGATGTGGACATAGTATGCCTAGGTTTTGTGTAGAATATGATTTCACCATAATCTAGGGACCTGAAACAACTTTTCTATGATATTTTGTTTGAATTGTAACTCATTTTGGAGCTCTTGAAATTACTTCCTGAAGCTTAGGGTTGTGTTTACACTATGCACCGCATAGGCCTCCAAAACTCACCTTTTACGTACTTTCTCCAAAACTTGTGAAACCTTCCAAAAACTTCCAAAAATGATTGCATAATGTTATTAGATATCTGATATTCCTTCTTGATTGGTTTTGGCTCTTTGTTTTATTACGAGGGTGTGCACTCGACCTTGAGAACAACCCTTCCCAAGGTTGTTGAGAAGCTTGTCTTGGTGGACCTAGCTTGGGAAGAACATGGAAAGACTGGGTAGCCATAAATCACCTAAGAAAAATTGACATGATACTTGAGACTACCTCATAGAGATGGGATAGAGCTGACTTGGGGGTTAGGGTGATAGGAAGGAGGGATCATAATGACCTTTTGGTAAATTTTTGGTAGGGTATGGTTGTCATGCAAGAAAATTAGAAATTTTCTTCTTGCACATTTTCTTGAAAATAGTTGGCTCTAGCTTGGGAACATGTCATGGATTGAGCACAGTGAGGACATCACATGAGAACTCCGAGAATCTCTATTCATAAAATTTGATCGATTTGCCTTATCCATTCGGACTTGCGTAACATGCATAACTTGTAAGAGATAGCTAGAAGGTGACAATACACACACAAACACATGAGAAAAAGAAACACACAACTAGAAAGGTAAAAAACACTAGAAATGGAAACACACCTTGAAATCACCTATGGTACAAGGTAGGGGACAACCCACTTTCACTGAAAAACTTTCATTTTGAGGAGTTACTCCTGAAGAGGTAACACCAAATGATAATGTTTTACGAATCCATTGACTGGCTCTGAAAGTAGCCTCCCCTCCTCAAGTGCTTATGAAATCTAGGTTCTTTCATGATTTCCCATGTACATGATATATTTCATGCTCGGGCCTTCACCTATAAATTTCCTTTCCTTCACGCTCTTTGAAATTGGTCTTAGAGTGTCATCTTCCTTCCGCATTCATTGAACATATCATTATCATCCCAAGGATGATCCTTATTAAATTTTTTTAAATCTTCTGATCTCTTTTCATCCCCGCATTCACGTTCCTGGACATCTTTTCCATAAGAAGCATCAAATTCACCTTTTGACTCATATTAATACGAGGTATTTGAATGTAAAGTGAAGGATAAAAAATGACCTCATATCCATCTTGCAAGGCCATGGTTTGAGTTAAGAGATTGAGACATAGCTCGGGATATCACGCACCTTCTCGCTACTTTTAAAATATCTTGCATTGAATCCTCTTGAAACCACCTAAATCTCATCTTTACCTCTAGTTGCATTTTTCCATATGAACTCTCGTTTTGCGCTGGCAAAATATTCCAAAGTGATGTGACCAAGCTGATTTTGAACACATTCCCAATGCTCTTTCCATAAACAAATATCATCAATGTGAGTTGGCTCAACATTTTCGCTACTATCTTCCACCATGGCGGAAGTGTTGTCTTCAAAATTGGGGATGACAAAAGGGGATTCAATAACTTTTCTTCTTTTGCATTCACAGAATTCATCACATGATGTGGAATAAACATGCATGCCTTCACTTTCATGTTCGTCATTGAGGAAGTCATCCAGCTTATCCGACTTCTCCATCTCCACATAAAACATTAGTGTATAAAAATGAGGAGCACAAATTGATTCATACATGTCTTCATCTTCATATCCCGAGTCAAGAGTTCTAGGCTAAGCTGAGTATTTTCAGTTTCTTCTGCAACCTTCAAAATATCTTGCATGGATGGTTCTTCCAGGTTCATCATAGGCTCATTTTCATTTCTATTGAAATAGTCTCGACATAGTACCCCTAGGAGATGATGATAAATATGATCCATATGCTCCCATGATTCATTTGAAGTGACCTTGTTCATTTCTTCCAAGTTTTTCATCTCCCAAGATTCACTTTCATGCATGTACGGGCATTGTTGATTCATGACACCTTCTAATAAGGAGAAGAGGTCCATGCTTTGTGGGAATGGTACTCCTTCGAGCTTGAAATCCATATCATCCTCGTAATCATCATTTTTCTCCTTGGTTTCAAGAAATAAATTGGCCTCTTCCATAAATTCATCCATGATTGAATTGGAAAGAGAATTCGTTTCCTCAACCATCTCTATCTCTTCATTCAACATTTCTACATCACTTGAACCAAAATAGGAGAGTGAATCATTCATGACCATTTTGAATGATGTTGGGTGGATTTCTTACATTTATTCACTTATCTCCATTGTTTCATAGATTAAAAAATCAAAATTTGAAAGAGGATTATCCATGATTACCTCAAATTTGATGTCTTGTATTTCCTCATCGTTAGTGGAGTCTTTAGAAAGTATCAAATAATCCATTGTGTAACATGAATCTTCCCTCTCTTGGATATGTTAATCCTTCGATGAGTTTTATTTCATGCTAGAATGATTTGACGAATTATGGTTCCATCACCATGTCTTTCTCAGTGAGGAAGGAAAATTTTCATCTCTCTTTGATGTGAGGAAATAGTTTCCTATCCCACTACCTTGAAACAAAATGTTCACCCTTGGATCATCTGTTTTTTGTACTGTGTATTTCATCTTACACACCAGCAACAACTTATTCATCTCCCCTTTCACAAGTAATGTTGTAGAGGAATAATCCATTTTGATTTCACAACCTAAATTTCTGTAGAAGATTCCACTTAAGAGCATGCCAAATGAAGATGGAATGTTAGCTACCAAAATAGTGAGCAACACTTTCTTCTCGGAGTAATTTGGCAAAAGAAACTTGAGCATCCTTTATCTTGTCCACCAATAACACTTCTTAGGATTACAATAAATAGAAAAATTTGTTTGTACATGTCAAGGTAAGTCCTAAGACATTTGTAACTTTCATGGGCATCACATTGTCAGAGGCTCCAAAATCTATGATACAGTTGTTGAGTTGGTAGCCTTTGACTAAGAGAGATAGGTAGAATGGTTCTACCTTGTTGGTTTTGGATGTGCTTAGTGTTAACATGTTCTGTGAGGATGGTGTGGACTGAGTAGGGAGAAGACCTTTAACACCTGGAGTTTTTTACATGTGTCTTTGGGGTGCCATTTCATATAGTGTCAACAAACCTTTCAAACTAGGAAGGGTGTGTTTGCAAATATTCCATCTCTATGATTTGAAATTTAGTTTTATTTGCATGTTCAACATAGTCAAACAAATATGCAGGGAGAAAATACGTTGTTCCATGTACAATAGTTGATTTATATTGTGGGGATGATACTACCTTAAGATTTTTGGTGTCTTTGATGCGTGTGGTAGTGGGTTTAGAAGGAGAGGGAGAAGCTGGTTTTTCTTGAGCCTTAGTAGGTTTAGCCTAGGTAGCATTTGACAAAGGATTATTTTTAGAAATATATTTTGAATCGAGGGGTTACGAGAGGACTTAATTGGTGTGGTAAATGGCATTGTGATTGTTAGTGGTTCCACTTTCTCCTTGGCCAATTCTATTGAGGTTAGCAAAGCAACGACCCTTTGTTGATGATCTTATTTTGTGGAATTTCAACGGGAGGATCTTCTTTCTTCTTCTTCGATGCAACTAGTTAAGATGAATTTTATTTCTTTGATTGAAATCACATGAACACTGCACATGAGAAGCTTTGAGCTTCCTCATCGTCGTCATCTTTGTCTACTTCAACATACTCAATAAGTCCATTTTGAGTCTCGCTATTAACTTATTTTACCTTAAGGTAGTCTCCATCATTTCCTCTTTTTCATCTTCTTGGTTCATCGAGTGTCACATGTGACATTAACCGATGGTGCTTCAAGAGCAATCCTACGAGGAGGTGGGGCTATTCTTGACCATTTGGAGGGTCGACTCCCTTGGAACATTCCGCATGGTGATTTGAGAAACTTTTTTCTTCATAGAAACCATGTCATTCGCCATCTTTTGAATCATGGGGTTTTGAGAACTAAGTTTGAGCTCTAGCCTTTCTGTTTTTGTTAGGACCCTTTACCTTTCCAGATAAGATCAAATAATCCTTAGTCTCAATCACATAGTCATGTGCTTCTTTCAAATCTTTGGGCTGGGATTTTCGTGGAAGAAAACAACTTATGGTGGTGTGTTCATGTATAAGTTTAAAATCTATGGAAATGAGGTTAGAGAACCTCAAAGCTTAACTAACTCATCTATAGGCCATAAGATAAGAGATAAACAAGGGAAACTAACATGCAAGCATTATAAATTTGTGAAACATCAAAAACTAACATGTGTATTACTCTCTAATCTTTGAAAGCTATAAAACATGAACCTATTAAGATCCTAGGAATCATATTTGTGTGTTGTTTTCTCCCAAAAATAGTGAAGAGATCTCTCCAAGTGGCTACGTGGCGAAGCTTTAGATATTCCCTTATTAATTATATTTGGATTGGATGGATGCAAGATGGAGGAGCTCTTAACAATGGAGTATGGCCAAGATCAAAAGTTTTTATAGCTTAAATTTATCACAAATTATTTCTAATGCATTTCCAAAGTGTTACGATATTTTGTTATGTAAACAAGGTGTGTGGTTAAAAGAGTAGGCTTAGCCTTCTATTTATAGTTTTCCACTTAGGAGAGTTTGGAATTTGGGTGCATGTGGGACTAAAGGCAAGCCAAAAGGAACTTTTGGATTAGATTATGATAAACATGTTGTAGGCTTAGTTAAGCTAGGTTTAGGCTAGTTGAGCTAGATTAGTGAGTGATTAGAGACTCATTGAGAGTTGGGAGGAGTCTAATTAACCATTTGTGACTGATAGATAGCCTAGGAAGCCAATAGAAGTGATCTAGAGGGGAATATGAAGATGGTTTAGCTAATAAAAGGGGTTTTATTAGCCAAATGAGTTGAATATAAGAAGAATACAACCAAGAAGGTGTCATAAATGGGCATCCGAGAATGGAGTAGAGAAGGGTTGATTAACGAAGTGTCATTAATTGACTGAATTGGAGGAAATGCTAAGTGTAAGAATATTTTAGGTGTCTACAGGTGTTAAGGCACCGATTAAGAATATTTTTATATTTTTCAGGAGGCAAGATATCTTCGAGGATCCTTCGATTGTCTTGTTATATTTTACAATAAAATCTCTCATTGATTCGAAAGCCTCTTTCTTCATTTGCACCAACTGGATCAAGATATCCTAACAGTCTTCCATTGTTTTGAACATGCACTCAAATATGCTTCTTATGTCTTCCCAACAAGTAACAAACCTTAGGGGTAACATATATAACCATTTGGCATCTTTATCCTCTTGTGATTCCATAAAGAGTCTAATAGAAACATCCTCGTGTTCTACGTCTAGTACACCAAAAGAGGTGATGAATGTTGCTACATGCTCCTTGGGGAGTTGGGAACCATCTCCTCTAAAATTTGGGAAGTTTTTCTCAAACCTTTTAGTAGCTCATGGAGAGGTTGAGGAAGAGGAAGTGGGCCAGTGTCTCTTCCCCATGGTATGTTTTTCCTACATTATTCATGATCCGCCATCATGTTTCTAATTCAGGATTCCAACCTTTATAAGGCTTCAACTCTTGCTTCTGATTTGGCTTGAGCTCTTTCAATCTCTTCAATTTGAGATCTTATCTTTTATTTCACTCTTTCTTCTCTTTCTTGAGCTTCTTCTTTTGTCTTGATGTCGGTGAAATCTTCAAGGCTATCATTTATTTCGGAAATTCAACATCCAATGGATTGATGACTCTTGGAATTTTGATGGGAATGTTTTCTTGATGAAGGGAGACCTTGGAGTTCCAAGAAAATCTTGTATTATTTTTAGTTCTTCAAAGATAGGATTGGTTTTTCCTCCTTGACTTTATTTCTGAGTGTACCTTTGATCCGCAAGCTTGAAAATCTATGTTCCTCTCTAAGATGCTTGGAATTCTCTTGCTCTTTCTAACTTAGCTACATGTTCATCCTCGAGGTCCAAAACTCTTATAGTGATGAAGTACTATGTGAATTTTTTTCTATTATGCCAAATAGCTTCCCTCAAGTCAGAAGTGATGTCTTCTTGAATATAAAACAACAATTTGGGTCTTTCAATGGGAGGGTTGTCGGGTATAGCCATTGATGGAAGGCATAAGGCTCTCAATTTTCTCAAATTCCAGAATTTTTTTATTTTTTGGATATCTGATTTTTTTGGTATTTTTATGGTTGTATGTTGAGCGCAGATTATTGTCAAGTCTACCCCATGGTGGGCACCAAAAATTATTGGCGAGAAAAATTTTGAGGGACAAATTGGTGGGTTTCTTACCAACATCTCCAAGGCTCTAGGTCCCTCTTTTTTGGGTGGTGCAGCTCCACTTTATTGTGAATGATGGAAATGGGAAATATGTGGTTGGCTAAGAGGTCGGGATCTAGCAGTACACTCCACTATACATGGGGAAAATTCTTATAAGGAATTTTAAGGGAAGAATTTTATAAAATGGGGAAAAGGAGAGTGGGAAATTAGACAAGGAAAACTAACTCTATGAGTAGAAAATCAGATTCTCACCAAGGCTAATTAGAAGGTTCATATTCACAATTAATGAAAAAAAAATTATTATTCCAACAACTAGAGGAGACCATACACAAATTTGAACACATTCATAAGTCATTAAAAGAAGGAATTTTTGTAGGAAAATAGTGAAGGAGAATGGAAGAATGTTATCTATCTTGTCTTCCTCAATAGATCTCTCTCTTGAGTGTACAAAATTGACAAAGCTTAAGCAAGAATATGTCATTACATTATATAGGACAATAATGACTCTTCATATACCCCTACGGTGACCTTTCATTTGTCTTTTCCATTCGCGACTTTTGGAATTATTAGGAAGAACATTAAGTCCCCTTTTATAAAATAAGGGAAACTTATTACATTTTAGACTATAGTCACTTTAATGAATAAGATGAATTTCATGATTGCTCACAACGAATAATTAGAAAAAGGGGGAGAGAAGAGGAGAAAGAATGAAGAAGGAGAGAAAGGAAGAAATGATCTCATATATGAATATACCTCCACCATTTATGAAGATCTTATTGATGACGATCATATCATATTCCTTTGCATGATGCAAAAACACCCTGGACGATGGAATGAGTGTTTAAAAACATTTTTCAAGAATGAACACAAGAAATGTTTACAAAGATCCTCCTTGACACATTAAACACACCCCAACTAATTTTCTTTGAATCACCCAACTCCTGAGTGAAAAGATGAGAAAACCTCTTCCTTTGAAGAATAACTTATTGATGATGATGATGCACGGGCATTTGAACCATAAAAGAGTGTTTAGAAACATTGTTTCAAGACCTCTTGATGTGAGCTTAGGAAAACATGGGAAATTATCGCGATGATCTTCCTTGATTACTTGATTGAGGAATATCCTTAGCTCATTGAGCTCACCCTTACTAACTCACCTTGGCTCACCCAACTCACCGAGAGATGGTGATGGATCCATCGATGCGCCTTACGATGCTCTACTCTACTCTTGAACACAATTGAACTCGGGATGATGCTTCTAGGACCTATGTGAAGTTTTCACTCCTCTGTTTGAACCATGAAATCATCCCACAACCCTGTGTAGAGTCCAAAAAGAAGAAAGATGAGTGAGAATGAGACCATCTACAACTTTTTTCCTCAACACTGAAACTTTATATTTTTGGAATACAAAATCATGAAGAGTCATTATTGTCCTATATAATGTAATGACATATTCTTTCTTAAGGGTTGTCAATTTTGTACACTCATTACATTATATATAATGTAATTACATTATATGAAGAGTCATTTTGGGACTTATCACCATATTTTACCCCAATTTCCTCTTCTAAACCTTTCTGGAACAATTCATCCTCTTCCGTTGCCAAGGAATTTCTATTTTAAGCACATTTCTATGTTTAACAGGTTTTTTTTGGGACCTTCTATTTTGGGAAAGTTTTTATTTTTGACCTTACTCTCCATTTTGCATCTTTCCTGATTTTCCTCAGTGATCAAACTTGAAATTCAAGGGTACTCACTATTCGTAGCATGTAAAAGAGTATGAGGAGTGTTATTTTTAGAAAGTGGTAAGAATGGCCTTGGTTTGCGATGGGGTGAAATTTTTGGATTCATTTCACTGTCATGATCTTGTGCTCAAGTTTTCACTATGATTCTCCCACTAGAAATCTTAGAAATAAAAAATGAAATCTTTGCTAGTGAGATCTTTAAGCATGAAGCTTCCATGGAAACCCATAATGGAGACACAAATCTTTTTTATAGATTCCTTTTTGACATTTTATTATAATGAAATCAACTCCATCGGGATAGGCTTTTAAATTAGAGTTTATGTCCATAATTCTAGCTTCACCCAACTTTTAGATTGATGGGAAATCTTACAAATGGAAGCTAGGAAAAATGGAGTTTTCATTGCGATGAATAATATAGGGCATAATTCAATCTTCTATCTTTTACATCTTGAAGGAATTTGGATGAGGAAGCTTTAACTAAATTGTCAAGATGATTCGACCACCAATTTATGAGATATGATCTTTTCTTCATTTTTGGCTCTAGGTTTTTGGCACCACATAGTTCTTGTGTCTTGCTAAAAAAAATTCATTCTTCATGTTATCCCATTTCACTCCCGATGTGAAATCATATATTTAGCAATATTGCAATATCACATTGATAGGGATCTAGTTGCAAGAAAAGCATCGTCGATCGATAGGTCATCAAACCATCTCTTGAACACCTCTTCATAGCTGCATGGATCCAGGAATTGCATAAATGCTCAAAAGAAGGTGTAGGTTTCAATATAGTGCACCAAGCTCCAAGGCCATCATATCGAGCTCATTGGTGAGTTACATTGGGAACCTAAGTTAGCGAAGGAGATCGAGCTCTAAGGTTCAATCTGAGCCATGTTTTAAATAGACCAAGCTATCATAGTTTCCCATTGAACTCGGAGCTAACAAAAATCTTGAAATGAGCCTGGTTTCGGGAGCATTGGCTCAAGCCACGGGAGGATCATCGAGCTCGAGAAAATAACATGCAAGCATGGCGAACGAATTGTTCTTGTGAAATGGACAAAGCTCGGTGTAGACCTCATCGTAGCAAAGTGCATCGAGGCCAAGCTCACAACACTTAGCAAGAAATAGGGAATGAGTTGGCTTGCCAAGCCAACTCGGTGAGCTAGAAGTTGAGCCATCGAGTGATTCATAGACCCTGTAACAAGTGCGGAAGAAAATGGCCCGGCTAACCCAAATTGCTCTAAGATATTTATGTCTCAGAAGACCCAAAATCACCGACATAGTAGGATGTCAAGTTGAATGCTGAAAATCCGGGGTCAATGGTCCGTACAACCCAGTCAACGCAATACAAAGAAGGCTATGCGGGCGCGAAGGAGGTTAGAGTTACGGGTGAATTGGATTGGATCGGTCCGAGTGGCCCGGGGGACGTGAGTGTAGATGTGAGTGTATCCGAACACAAAATCACCACACTCAAATCAATGTAGATATGTCAAGATTCAATGGCTCACGGCTCGGTCAATGGTAGATGCATGAGGAAGGAAGAGCCCAAGTCGGGTGACATGAAGAAAGGAGGCCCGCATACCCAAATATTGCGAGGTTGTGAGTTCCTGTGGAGGAAAAACTTCCACCACAGTACATTCTAGATAAGGTAGACTTTGATGGCCCAGATGGCCCTTATGCCGTAGGGACATGAGTTCCCCAATAACCCACAATATCCACAATCCAAAGGAAAAGTGTTTGAATGCGGATTATGAGAGCCCGCATGGAAAACCCTGACCCTAAACTTAAAATAGTCATAAATTTTTATCCGGAGCTCTGATTTCTTATTTTTAATGAGGGTAGGTGTGTGAAAAGAAAGAAACATCTCCAAATCCAATAAATTAAATTCCTAGTCCCATAAAATACAAGAAATCCTTGGCAAATTTAGAATAACTACTCACACTCAGAGGACCATAACTTTTGCAATTCTCAATGGATTTTCACAAAATTGGTCTCGTTGGAATCATGACTCCAAGAATAATGCATAGAATTCAAGGAATGTATAAATTGATGAAGTTTTAGTGATGATTTTAAGGAAAATGTGTCAGGTTTTGAACAATGATTTTATTAGTGGTTGGAGATGCATTTAATGAAGCATGGGTAGACATTTTCATCGCTGCAAGTCATGGGATAGTATGGGGTGCCTTCTAAAGGTCATATATCATCATTTGGGAACATTTATGACATATTTCAAGTGGTTGGAAAGTGGATTTTGGGATTTACATCCCCCTCTCTCTCTCTCTTCCAAAACTCTATAAATTGGAATACTGGGCTCATTGTAAAAGGGAGATAGTTTCTTGAGTAAAGAAAACTCTATCATTTTGGTTTTTAAGCTAATGTTCTATAGGCCCTTGTAGTGGAATCCTTCCATGGTTGATCAGGGGATCATATTTTATATCAAATTTTTCCTAAACAGCCCTAAATTGTGTCAGTCTGCAAAAGATCGTTTCGAGAGCTTTCTGACGACTATGTGAATGCAACAAAAGGACATCAGGAGCTCTAGTTATGTCTGTTCAAAGTTCATTCAAGAGGAAAGTCAACTCTAGTCAATAGGACAATATTGGACTAATTTCACTACGACACGTGGCAAAAAGGCGTTGGCAAAATTGGAGGGGTTTTAACCACCGGTCTTCGACAATCGTAAAATGAAATAGCTTCGAGAATAAGAGGATCAATTTTTTTACAGAGGGAAGCCCGACCCCATGAGGATGATTATATTATCGCCGATATGCACGCGGTCCTCAAACCACCACACCTAGCTTTCCACCATGAGTTTTATGTTCCAATCGCAGGTCGACAGGTGGTCTTATTCATCATATTTCATGTGGGTCAAATTTCATATTACTTTGTAATTATTTTCCACGCATTATTTCCAAATGCCACGCATTATGCCAAATACCACACACACACACACACACACACACACACACACACACACACGTGTGTGTGTGTGTGTATCAACCTCCACACATTAATGTTCAAACATTAATACAACCAACCATATAAATCGCCAACCTAATATACATGCCAAAGACCACATGGTGGTAAGTGGTGGTGGGGGGCAAACCAAGCCATGCGTGGAAGCTTCCACATGAGTAGGAGGAGGGGGGTAGTTAAGCCTCAAGTGGTCCTTTGACCACTTTTACATGCGTGGAAAAGGCTTATTAAAGCCTAAAACATTATCCTCCCCACCTAATGTGGGATATTACACATTTTCAAATGCATCCACATTACGTGGAAATTATTAGAGGAGGCTAATGTGGGGATTTTATCCCAATTATTATGCTAAGCCACCCACTATGGGATATTATCCCATTTTACATGCCATGGTGAGGCTAATATTAGCCTTAAGATAATTTTTAATACATTATTTTAAGGGCCCTATTTTGGTATAAATAGGGGACCCATTTCTTTGTAAAGGACACATAACTTAGAATCTCAAAGCAAGAGCTCGAGGAAGACCGAGCAAGCGGAGGAGAGTTTTATTTTTATAAGACCTATTTATTAGGCTTATTATAAAGTTGTGAAGACCTATTTATTTAAATAAGAATTATTATGGCTAGGATTTTTTAATACTACCTAGTCGGCCCATAGCACCACACTAAATTATTGTGAAGCCTAGAATATCGACCGGAGTGCCATAGGGCGTTATGAAGCATCTGGAAGGCCGATCGAGAACCAGAGGATTATGAACAGTGGAGCTGGTGCCATAGAGCTTGCCGAATATGCCAGGAAGGTGGAAGTTGGGTGCTATTTTTACTCTTGTCATCGAAAGGTTCGGGTATTCTTCTAAGAAAGTTCTTAATAGTTTCCATTAGGTTTTCTTGTGAAATTACTATTATAACTTACAAGTTTTGACTAGTGGAACGGTTTGATAAGAACCTAGAGACGTAGGCAATTTCCAAACTCCATAATCAATCATTGTGCAATTTTTCATTATATGCTTGCATTAATTTTAAATTGATTACTTAAAAGGAGTAAATTATCATAAAATAAAATAAGCCTATAGGGGTCTGAGATCAGGTGAATAAAAAATTGATAATTTTTGGATCAATGGTGATCCAAGCCTTTAATTTGTAATAGATTGAAGCTTGTGCATATCATGGAGCAATAGATGCAAGTTTGTGGATGTATCTTCCTTGTGTTTATTTGCACTCTTATACTCTTCAACCTTATTGCAAATATATTGTGTCTATTTTATGCTCTTGAAGAGATTCATTATCATTGTGTCTGTATCAAATATTATTGTGAATAAAGTTGCTAGAATGTGGAGAACTATTATCACCCTCTCTATTATGTACTACGATTCCATCTTTCACACATTGGAAAGCTATTCTCATTCCCTCCTTTTGGTGCATCACCTTTGTAGTGTAGTTTTCCTTCATTTGCATGTTATTTCTCTCTCCCTGGTCCCTTGGAAATTGTAGGATAGATATAGTTAGTAGCTTCATTTCAGTAGAGTTAGTTTTCAATAGGATTGGGAAGAAGAACCATCTTTCTCTGGTGGTCTATCTCAAGTAGCAAGTCCCATAACTTGGAGATAGTACCCATGTTACCGATCACACCATCAACTCAAGCATACACACTTGTGCAAATCAAAGGGTGTTCTAATTTGGTGATAACACTTCATGTTCCAATAGTGAGGGATGATGGAAATATGATGATTAATATGTTTAAGGTTATATAGAAGGTTTTTCAGCAGCAGCAATGGAGGATTGGAGGGAGAATCGTGAGAGAAAAGCAACTAGTGACAACCAGGCATTGAGAATATTCACATAATTATTTTTTTGGAATGAATCACATTTTTGTGCACCAAGTGTACCAATTTTTGGTTCATTTGGTGCCAAAATTTCTTCCTAACCCTATTGGGCCACTTGGAAGAGTGTGATTAGTTGTTCGGCTTGAGCGGAGGGCTTAAAAATAACACTTTTTTGGTCCGACAGGTCACATGCTAAACCTGGGACTTAGGAGGATGGGGGAAAAATTTAATAAACTTATTTCACCAAGGTTTGGTGTAATTTGTGCAAAAAATTTCACCATATAATGATTAGTCCACTTGGTAGCACGTAATTGCACGGAGAAGGGGTTGGGAATGAAGCCTAGGGGCTTAACTTAAGAAAAAGGCTAAATGGTGGTCATGTGGAGGCTCCAAGAGCTCAAATTGGGTAGAGCACATTTTATTTCACCTTTTGCACCAAATATTTGGTGAAATTGGTGTAAAAAATTATGAAACTCTCCCATCAATTGGATTTCTAACCCAAAAATGGCTAACTATTGGAGATTTACCTTGGGGAGAATTTTGTCGGGGTCATATTTAGAGCTTTCGATGGATTTTTTTGGTGAAATTTTACATGATATTTAGTGAAAATGGCATTCTAAATCCAATGGTGGTGTTTTCAAAGCTTGATTCCACCATTAACCCCTGAAATTTAGGATTTATGTTAAGGCACTAAGGTTGTGCATGGAAAAAATGGACGTGGAAATAATGCACCTAGGTGTTGTGTAAAATATTATTTCACCATAATCTAGGGATCTAAAATACCTTTCTGAAGATATTTTTTTGGATCCTAAATTATTTTGGATTTCATAGAATCACTTCCGAAGCTCGGGGACATTTTTACACTATGCGCTTCCTAGGCCTCTAAGACTCACCTTTGGTGAACTTGCTCCAAAACTTGTGAAATCTTCCAAAACCTTCCTAAATTGATTGCATAATGTGCTTGGATATTCACTAAACCTTATGGATGGGTTTTGGCTCTATGTTCTATTCTGAGGGGTGTGCACCGAAATTGAGAAGTCTTGAGAACAACCCTTCCCAAGCTTGTTGAGAAGCTTGTCTTAGCGGACTGGCTTAGGAACAACATGGAAAGACTAGGTAGCCCTATATCACCTAAGAACACATTTACATGATACCCAAAAATGCTTCACAGAGATGTGATAGGGTGACTGGGGTTAGGGTGATAGGAAGGAGGTCTCATAATGACCTTTGGGTAAATTTTCACGAAGAGTATGGTTGTCATGCAAGAATATTTGGAATTGTCTTGTTTCACATTTGTATGACAACAATTATTGAATATTTGTTGTGTGTGTGTGAAGGTAGAAGTTGTTAGAAATCCTTCCTCTTCTCCATTGCTGCTACATCCAAACCTTTCACAACATCCTATCCATTATTTCTCCATCATTCCATGTTGCTACAACAAAGAAACGGAGGTTTTTCAAGAAAAATCCATGATCAAGAGCTGTCAGAAACCCTAGGGCACAAAAATTAAGAAATGGTCGTATCTCGTAAACCGATGGTCAAATATTCTTGAAATTTTGGGAAAACCTTCGTCATCAAAACATTTTCAAGATGAAAATGTAGAATATCAAATGATGCCCTATATTATTAACTTCAATAAAAACTTCATTTTTTTGTCCTATCTTCCATTTGTAATATTTCCCATCGATCTAGCGGTTAGATGAAGTTGAAATTGGGAACATAAACTCCAAATGACAAAATTATCCTAATGGATTCGATTTCATTGCAATCGGAGGTCAAAAAAAATAATATGTAAAAATCTTCGTGACTCCATTAATTTTTTTCTTGGAAGCTTCATGCTTGAGGCTCTCGCCTAGTGAAAGTTTCATTTTTTACTTTACGAGACTTCCAGTGGGAGAATCATAGTGAAAATAGAGCACGAGATTGAGACAATGAAAGAATCCAAAAAACTTATTCCCACCACAAACTGATTTCATTTTCACCACATACTAAAAATAACATATTTTGTGCTTCCCCACATACTAAAAATAGTAATTCCCCCAAGTTGTGAGTTTGATCATTCACGAAAGTCAAGAAAGACTGCAAAATGAGAAGCAAGACAAAACGACAATTTTCGCAAAATAGTAGGTCCTGAAAAAGAAACTTGGTAAAAATAAAAATATGTTAAAAATAGAAATGCCTCATCAACCAAAGAGGATGGAATGTGCCAAAATGTTTAGAAGGTGAAATTTGGGGAAAATATGGTGATATATCTCACAATGGAAAATCATGTTCTCATATTCTTAAAATATATAGTTTTAATGTTGAGGGTAGAAAGTTACAAATGGACTCACTCTCACTCATCTTTCCAATTTTTGGATTATGTATGGGATTGTAAGATGGTTTCATGGTTCAAACAGAGGAATGAGAACTTCACAAATGTCCTAGAAGCATCATCCTAAGTTCAATGATATATAGAGGCAAAACATGGCATCACATGATGAAGCATGTGAATTCATCTTTGTCGCTTGAGGAGATGAGTGATTAAAATTAGATAAGTTAGAGTGTGTTTAATGTGTCGAGGAGGATATTTCTAAACATTTCGTGTGTTCATTATTAAACAAATTTTTCAACAATCATTCCATAGTCCAGGTATCCATGCATCATGTGAAGGAAGAGGCTACCATCGTCATCAACAAGATCTTCATTGAAGGTAGAGGTATCCCTACTCATGCTTCAGATCATTTCTTCCTTTCTCTCCTTCTTCATTCTTTCTCCTCTTCTCTCCCCCTTCTTTCTAATTCTTTGTTGTGAGAAATCATGACATTCATCTTATTCATTAAAGTGACTATAGTCTAAAATGTAATAAGTTGCCCTTATTTTATAAAAGGGGACTTAATGTTCTTCCTAAGAATGCCAAAAGTCACAAATGGAAAAGACAAATGAAAGGTCACCATGGGGGGTAGATGAAGAGTCATTCTAATTCTATATAATGTAATGACATCCTCATTCTTAAGGGTTGTCAATTTTGTATACTCATGAGAGATCACTACTTGTGAAGAAACAAAGGAGATAGCTATTTCTTCTAGTTCCTTTCTCTATGTTCTTCTACTTCTAACTATGCACAATTTTTTCAAAGCATCAATAAAGAAAGAAGGATTTTCATGCCTTTTTTGATGAGGAGGTTTTAGAAACTTTGAGTTCTCAATCTTAACTCATCTTTTTTCCACTTGCGAAATTGTTTTCTTCTAAGTATATGTGTGTTGGAATTTTCTGGTTAACGGTTGTAGGAATATGATTTTCTACCTGCAACATTAATCCCCCTCTCTTTTCTCACTCCCTTTCCCACTCTCCTAGAAAGTTCTTCTATTGCAGGTAACCAAAAACATTTTCCACGTGGTCGGTGGAGTTCCCCTGTTAGTTCCCCACTTGTCGGGACACCAACTATTTTGATTTCATGCACGTATAATAAGTGGAGTTGCACCACCCAAGTAGAGGGACCTAGATTCCTAGATATTTGGCTATAAAATCATCAATTTTTCCCTCGAAAAAAATTTCTCACCAACACCGAGTTAAAATAATATGCTCTCCCCTTCATGAGTTAATTTAAAATGAGTTAAGCCGATTAGCTTGGTGAGTTAAAAGATTTGGTTAAGTGAGCCAAGGAGATTTGGTCCGATTAGGCTTATGAGGATAATAATGGGTGATTCATAGAAACATATTTCTCTGCATAAGCATCTAGGTATGTCTTCTCAAAGGTTAGAGCTTCCCCATGGTGATCAATAGTTCACCCCATGAAAAGATACTACAAATACTTCGGTGACTAACATTATGGCAACTCCCGAAGATTCATTTCCATGGATTTAAGAAATTCTTAACACTGGGCAATAATAATGCAACTCAACTCCATTCCCAATCTCATGGAGATCTCTCGTAATTTTAAAATCCAAGAAAAGAAATAAGGCCAGAAAAATTCCAACTTATTCAATGGCACCTTAGGTAACTAGTGTATTGAAGTTGCTAAGCCTAAGACTGATAATTCTATGGAGGAAATGACTCCATCAGACTATGAGTTGACCCGCATCTCCTTGGGTGAAGCTTCGCATGAGATCAAAACTCATTTTTTCAATGAATCCACTTCCCACCTTCTTTCTCGGAACAAAGAATATATGAAAACAATTGTAAAATTGGAGAGATAGTTAAAA
Organism: Taxus wallichiana var. yunnanensis; assembly: GCA_018340775.1. Taxonomy (NCBI): domain Eukaryota; kingdom Viridiplantae; phylum Streptophyta; class Pinopsida; order Cupressales; family Taxaceae; genus Taxus; species Taxus wallichiana. The sequence goes on along the minus strand of CM031243.1, from coordinate 476,417,764 downwards.
TCTCTCAATATTTACATTCAATCCTTCTCGGGACTGAATTAACATCCTCTTTTCTGATTGAAGACATCCCTCCAACCAACAGTGTTGACCCGAGGCAATCAAGAAAGCACAAGGATATATGATTTGGGGGAAAGAAAATGAGAAGTGGATTGAGAAAATCATTGAGAAGGGAAAAGTATTGTGTCCAGACCTCATTTCTCTCATCAAGTATGCTCTTGCAACATGGGAAGAAGTGAACAAGGTAAAGGAGGAGTTTTCAAAAGAATTCAATCATTTGGATGAGATGTTCCCATTCCCTTGATTATCACACTCTTGTGAGAAAAAAGTGTTCGCATCAACTACCGAGAACTTGTCTCAAGTTTGGATCCATATCATGGACACGAGATATGCAATGCTCAAGAATGCCATATCTAAATTGGACTCCCATGAGTATCAAGTTTCCAAAATCTTGAATAAATTATACCATTAGGTTCAAGTATTTGAGTTTCCTCCACTTTCTCGAGGACTCTTCATTAGAATATCTCATCATTTCATTCTAGGGACTAGTCAAGAAGGAGGCGGGTGACTCTCCTTCCTTGATGAAGAAAATTTAGAGTCCCTAGCTAGTATCGTAGTTGCATTGCTGCAATTGAAATGGATCAAAAAGTATGGATTGATCGGTGTAATAAGATTAGTGATTTTCTAGGATCATGGACCAAGGTATTAGGATGTGTTTTCATTCCAGAGGAAGATAATTTGAATGTTGTGATAGCTCAATTCACGAAAGAATTCAAGGAGCAGGAACTCATTCCAAATACCCATCATTAGGAGACATGATTTGGTAAAGTTCATCATGGTAGGGATCTTCTTCATCGAGATGTGACAATCTCTTCCTTCTTCTCTCTTCATCTCTCTTCTTTTTCTCCCCTTTCTAATTCTTCATTCGACATAATCATTGCATTTTGTCTCATTCACTTAAGTGACTTGATAAAGATACATAGTAAAAGTCCCTTTAATTTATAAAAAGGGAACTTATTTCTCACTTCTTATGAAGGTGAAAAGTCATGAGTTTAATGAGACTATGAAGAGTCATGTGGGGGTAGGTGAAGAGTTAATTCACATTGCTATAAATTGGGATGGCTTCTCCATTCCAAAGGATCCTAAAAAAATTTCTTTGTAGTAATAGTGGATTATGATATGTTGTTGAGATTTGTATCACCAATGCACATGAAATAAAAGCTAAACTTCTTCTATTTTCTTTTTATTTTATTACTTTACTTCTCTCTCATGCACTTTGCAAACATAGTTATCACAAAAATCTTTGTATCTTTGATAGATTGAATCTAATAACTTAGTGTCCGAGTTATTTTGTCTCACTAAATAGCTTCATTGTTACTTTTTTCTATATTTTATGTTGAACTACTCTAGCTCTTGGGTTTGAAATATGCAATGGGCCTACTCATGGCAATAACCTTACTTCCCTAATTTATCTCCTTCCCTTTCACCACTTTGATTTCCTCCCTTGTACCCAGAGAAGAAATTTGCTATAGGTTCGGTGGAGTTACCTATGTGATCACCGACCTATTCGGTCAACCCAAAATATTTAGTTTAGGATTAAATTAGTTATATTCAATAATAGGAGGTGCACCATTCAATGCCGGGAATAGCCCTGTGAACATTGGTGGAGAAACCTTATTTTCCAAACTAAAAATTTTCTCACCAACATATTTACAAAATTCAATCAAGAGGCTCAATTGTTATTGAAGGTTTACATGTTTAACATAGCAGGCCCAATTGCTATGGTCTTGTCTATATATAGTTATACATCCCTCACATATAGGACGAGGGAGAACGTATGTATATTTTTGATGCATTTTTAAAACTTTAGTAACTCGTCCCTCATATTTAGATCTAGGGAAAAAATTATATATGTTTCATTATTTACTCTTTAATATATGTTATTTCTTGATTTTGTATTATTATCTTGATTGGACTTTATTGATTTTTTTCACGTATTATATAGGATCACATGTATGGATATACACATAAAAGGATAAGGGAACACACCAATTATAGTCTCATGCATGTCTTTTCCTCATGGGAGGTTTATGTAATTTACATTTTAATCAATCATTTTTAATTACTAGATTAAAATGGGGAAATGTGATATCTAAATATATACCTTTAGGTATTTAGAAATTAATTATTGACATTTATCTCATCCCATGACTTACAAAGTCTGCAATAAATTGACTAATTCTTACATTTTCATTTCTTAATAAACATTTCGCCATAAGGTCACATTTTTATGGGACATTATCTAGTAAAAGCCTTATTATTAGAATATAAGACACATATTTTGACATCTAGCCACCATATCTAATACACATATTGCATTGTGCATTGTAGACAATAAATCACGTACATAGGTACATTTCTCGGTCTTAATCACATACTACTATTCATATGATTCCTAAGCAAGAAAACTAGTAATTAACAGATATCTTTGGCCTCTTTTATGTATTTATAGTTTCCTCTTTGGTCTTACACACCCCACAACCCAATTTGATCTTCATTGCTTTATCTTTATTGACTCTAGACACCTTTAAAGGTACCTTGCCAAGTTGTCGGTGCACAGGCACCCTCATCCCCTCTAAGCATCTCCAAACTCTTTGTATCTTGATCGCCCCTTTTGGGCCTATTTTATCTTTTCGGAATTATTTTTTTATTATGGGTTGGCCTTTTAGTTATCAATTACAAAATTTAAATAACTGAATCATATAAATGCAAAGCTATGTGATCATAATAAGGGACTAAACTCTAAGCATCTACTATCACCACCTAAGGTTACATTCAAAGGAATTCTAAGAGCATCAAAACATCCATCTAGCTATCATTCAAGGGACAAGGGACTGCATTTTTATGCATACACTTAATAGGAATGGAAGTTAATTTTTCCATACACACATCTATTTACATTACTATATATAGCTATTGTTTGTTATCAAGTGCATCTTGCACAAGAGCTTCCTAGGGCATGATTCTACATGCACACACAGAGAGAACTACATGGAGTCTGAGATGTAGTTCATTGATTAGTTTTAAGTTCACTTTGTCGGTGGACCGTGTGGTTAGTCCAATTTCCTATTTGTATATTTTTCTTTTAGGATTTGGAATGTTTTGAAGTTTTGTAGGAGATAATTTGTTTTGTAGGTTACAAGTGAATTCTATAGACATAGTGTGACGTACATGTAATAAATAAAGAAGGCTATAAACATTGGTAGGATACAAAAAGAATCATTTTTTGACCATTTTTTACAGTCACCGATGCCTAGTAGAGGTCTCTAGCACCTAAGCACCCCTAACCTAGCCCAAGTACCTCACCTAGCTTATTCGACAGGTTATACAATTTTTATGTATGGTTGCAACATTTTCCTCCTCTTGTTCATCAATCTTCTAGTCCATAACACTTTGGGATCTATTGCAAAATCAGGTAAATCTTATATTCCCTCTCTTGCACCTAGGGTTTCATTTTTATCTAGCTTTTTCATATGTAATATATGTACTTTAATTTTAGTCTATCACATGTGACTCTACAATTATGATTTCACAAATTCAATATTTGTTAAATCATTTGGTGAACCTGTCCATTCAAACCCTACCTTCTGAGCATGTATCAAAATTTCTCTTCTTCTCAAGTCATGGATCAATCTTCTTATCCTTCTTTCACCCCAACTAAGGTTTCCAACATGGTTACTATTGTTGTTGATTTTATGCAAGTTTGTACTCAACATCCTCCTCGCTTTATTACGCCTAGGGTTGATCCAACTATCAATGTAGTCACCACTTACCACACTCACCCTCTTATGGCTCATCCCATTTCTATCCCACCACTTATCACTTTTGCAGCTCCTACCACCACTTCTAAGGGTTATGACATTATAGAACTTAAGAATACACTCGACTAAAATATATCTTTACGATTTATTGCGCAATGCACCCGATTGTCATCATACATTAGAGGCCTCCCTTCGCTCTATCCATATTGAAAGCACTAATTCATCAGTTGCCTTCACACATCTCATTTAGTCTCTCAAAAATCTCCCATGTGCTATATCATTTAGTGATGAGGACATCTCGTTATCAAATGTTGATAATCCATGTGCACCTTTTCTTATCACTGCTATCATTGGCACCATTTGTATCAAGTGTGTACTCATTAATAATGGATCCACGATTAATCTATGTTCTCACTCCCTCCTAAGGAAAATTAACATTTTTGATAGGCTAATTACTAAGAATTCCACTTTGATTCATGGTTATGATTCCGCTACTCACACATGCCTAGGCACTATCATGTTACCTATACAATTTGGACCTAATATTGATCCTATGGTATTCTTCATTATTGATGCCTCATTTCAGTTTAATCTCTTGTTAGGTAGACCTTGGATTCATGCAATGCATGTTGTCCCATCCACTATTCATCGTTATGTTAAGTTCCTACATGATGGTTATGAACATACCATTTCTCGCTAACCCAAATCCATTTAAGTCCTGTCGCATAAACCTTGCCATAGCTTTTCCGATTCCTCCATTACACCTATTCCATACAAAATATTGATACATAAAAATTGTTCGGTCTAGTGCTTCACAACCTTCTTCCACCTCTACAAGCATGCCATCCATTTCCACTCACACTACTAATATCATTTCACCTACCGTGTCTACTCCAATAACAACTTCCACTCCGCTCATTGAAGCTCCTCTTGCTCCTACATCTAGCTCACTTCCTACCAATATCCTTGATATTATTATCCAACATGACAATGTTAACACTGATGATTTTAATGATCATGTTGATATCGTTGAGCTTCCGATGATAAATTATGCAATATTAATTTTACTCCTATCGATACATATAAGTCATATTTCAATGATAATTTCATTGCTATTGGCCCTGGTGAATATCAATTATGACAACCCCATCCATCTACTAATGTTATAGTATTGTTATAACAAAAAGTAGCACCCTAAGATTTGACTATGTATATCTCTACTTTTTGCTAACATGGATCCATCTCTCAAGTTGTGAGACTTGCGATTTCATATGGACCTCCGGAGAAGGTCGATTCCTCTACCTAATCCTAATCCTAAAACTACTCTTAGAAGGAAAATACAGCTAACTAATCATAATATACACTTCAAGGGACCAGGAGAGAGAGATAACGTTAGAAAGATGCATAAAAGTGAAATTATGAGGTAAAGGTGGTGGTAGTACCAAAAAAGGGGTTGGAGATATCTTGCTTAAGGGAGGAGGGAAGAGGAAAATGTAGCAAGGAAGGAAAACAGTTTATGACAAAAACCAAGGCTTCATTTACAATGTTATATCCATGAAAAACAACAACAAAAACCTGCAAATGAGAAATACATGCACATAATAGAACAACAAGAATGGAGAGGCAAGAGAATCTAACAAAACAAATGCAAGGGTTGAGAGAACACCACAAACACAGATTTTATTACTTCATAAAGTTGCACAGTCCATTACATATGAAAAATAGAGGAACAAATACACTTTCCAAGCCCATGTGAAGGCTTGTAGCTCATTGGAGTTGAGAAAACAAGTGAACATAGTTTACCCATATCCAAGAATATATCCCCTTTTTTCAAAATGAGAAGTGATTACAATATTAGAAGAAGTGACAAAGAGAAGAGAGATAGAATCCCTAAATTACCCCTTCACCCACCAACAACTTGCATTAATTTTTTGTAAAGGAGCATGGATAGCCAGTAAAACTCATTACCAAATGTCCCTTTCTTTATAGGAGAAGAAATAGGATTGCATTAAATTCCAATTGTTGGGTGAACTAAAACTACACTTTTAGATGTTGGACTATATTTTCCTTTTTTCACCTACCCCCACCAACTTTCCATTTTTAATTATTTCATGATATAGTGCATGGAAATATGAATCCAATGAGTATGATTTCATGAGATTTGGATAATTTGGTAAAATGTTATGCTAGTGGGGGTCGGGAAGTTCATTTTTCCCATTTTTTTGGCCTATGAGTCTTTTAACATGTCACAGTCCATGTAATATTGGGCCCTTTATAATTTCATATTTTTACCCCCTTAAATCCTTTGTAAATAATATTCTTTGGTATTTTAGGTATGCTGGAGGTACTCAATCCACCATTTCCTTTCTCTTATGTGGCATATACAACATGCACACCATTATACCTTCCTTCACCTTTACATTACAAGGTTTTTCTTATCTTTGGGTCACTAGGGGCACCATAGTATAGGGTCTCTTGTTACTCGCGGGCCCACATTACTCGTACTCCCCCCACAACTAACTACCTATGCCCTTAGTCAATCAGATCAGCCTCGCCCTATGGGGAACTCATTCCGGGGTGAACTAGGTTTTCCAAAACCTATTCTCCCGCATCATGAACACCCCAAGCCCTTTGCATTTTTGACCAATCGAGCCCACATGGAACAAATGAACCCACAGAACCCGTTCCGTTGGGGCCTCCAAATCCGAAGTTCCCTCAACTCCACTTCATCCTGCAACACACTTGTCCTTAGCCTCCCTTTAACACTGCAGAAATTTTGGTAATGTGGGGCATCGATGACCCACCAGATCATAATCCCCCAAAGCCTCAAAATCCAAATTCTCTGCACTCAACTACATCTACCCAAATCCTTAGCAATTCATGACTTTCAAATTTTTAGGGAACTAATGATCTGAAGGAACTTGTTCCCTTATGGCCTCCTAAAGCCTAAGTATCCACAATACATTGTTTCTTGGCCCTTAACTCATTTTTTCTTCAATTTTTTCTAACGTTTTATATTTTCCATGCTCTAGGAGCTAGAAAAAATGAAGTAGAGTGCCCCCAAAGCCAATTTTATTTATTTATTGAATTTGGCTAAGTATTGAACTTTTGAGACCAAGGGAAAGGAAAATTGTACTTAAAATGATTCCAAATGCCCCAAAACATGAAAATACCTTAAAATCTCTAGAGTAGTCACTAAAGCCCCCATCAACTAGCACAAGTCCAATTTTTCCAAGTTGTACATTTTGGGCATGAGGTAAAAATGGATAACATGTACTTTATTGGGGGTCTTTCCATACACTAGATGTCATTTCACCTTCCTCACCCTCTTGTGAGAAACCTAAAGCGGAATTCCCGCCTTTAAAATGCACTCTTTTCATTAATAATGCTTATTGTTCACACATTCCATTTGATCATACTAGTTCGATATTTTTTCAAATATGATGGCATAAATCAACTTGGATTAACACTCATTGATCTCCCACCTCCGTCTCATCTCTATCATGGCTATGTTTGTAGTACCATTGCTTATGGTCTTCATGTTTTCCATCTATCAGTATTTGTTGCACACACTTCTCCGCTTACTCTTGGGTAATCTTGGCTTGACTACATTGGGGAAATTTTGATCCTAATCATGTTGATATATCATTCCCCATGCCCTTCAACCATTTTTTTTTATTTGTAATGATTCATTTCTCAGCTATTCACAAAATATTACTCATTGGTATGCACATGGTTGTCCATTACCACCTTTCACTAATGAGAAATACATAATAGGCATGTATAATCTATACCATAATTTCTCCTTACATGATCAACCACACACTATTACTTACTAGGTCTCTGACGCATCTCCATTCAACTTTGACCATGACAATGATGATCTCTTAAATGATGTTACTTGATTCTTATTCACATTATACATGATTAAACAAATATTGAAATAAATAAATACTTGATTTAGTGATTTAAATTAAATATGAAATGAAATACATATTTTTACCTAAACAATAATAAATTAAAATTTGAAACCCTAGTTGCAAATGAAGGGATAAAGTACTTAGATTATTTTGCAATGATCCCAAAGATGCACTTGAGATGGAAAACTAACGAAATGGAAGTATAGACCATTGTAACCATGCTCATAAAATTATGTGACTGTCATATGAGAGGCACACACTAGTGCTTAGGAAGTTCGGGAGCACTCGTGGGCTCACTTTGACCCAATCTAGGCACTAGTGTTCGATAGGTCCTCGGGTTCCTAAGTTTTTGACGATAAAGATGTCACAAATATTCAATTTTAGTCACATGTATGATGTAATATGATCGCCGAATTCACCTATAACCTAAAAATAGATGATATCCCGCAAAACCCCAAAACGCATCAAATCCCAAAAATAAAATTATGTAAATGAGTGGTCGGACCATCCTCATTTGTCAAAATATTGATCTTATGACTGATCGTTGCACTACATTTTAGGCCCAATTTATTTATATTTGTGTGTGTGAAGATATTATGTGCTATGTGGCTCTTGTTTTCATCGCACTTGATAGTGAGCAATAACTAGATGTAGAAAATCTAGATCGATGTGCACATGAAAGAATGAACTTCCCATCATATGAAGTGTATGTATAATAAAGAAGTCTCTTGCCCTTGTTTGGATGCTAAATGGATGCAACCTTAAGTTTGATAGTTAATGCTTAGTGCTTGGTCCTTTATTATTTCCACATAACTTTATATTTATATGATTCCCTTGCTTGAATTTCATAATTAACCTAGAAAAGGATAACTACCAAAAAGATAAGATGATCAAATGGTTATAAAGGACACAAAATATGTGAGAAAGTACAAAGAGGTCAATGACACATAGCATTGGTGTCTGGTTGGGTGTTAGTGTCTTGATTGAGTGCTAATGTCAGAGTAAGAAATGACGAAGTGTGAAAAGACAGATCGGGCTAGAAGGAGTGTAAGACCAAAAATCAATAGAAAGAAAACAAAGATGTCCAAAGACATGGCTTAATTATTACTTTTCTTACTTAAGAATCATATGAATATTAGTATTTAAGGCCCTCATGTTCATATTTAAGGCATTGGTGAAGTGTCAAGGGAATACAATGCACGGTACGTATCCAAGGTCATCCTAACAACATATTGTATTGGAAATCCCCTCTATGATATAGATGAGTTTTGGAAGAGTTTTGACATTGAATTTAAGTGGTAAAATGACATCCCCTAGTATGGGTATGATTATGTTGTTAAAGGCTTAGAGTAAGATTGGTGTCCGGATAATAATGTTATTTAGGATTCTAAGATGATTGAAAGTAATGGATGATATATATTGATAATGGCATCCCCATCAATCATGACCCTTTTGAAAATGACATCATTTATTTGAGTGGTGATGAAGAGAGGTGATTTATGATCCTATGGCTGAAGTGAAGGTATTTCATAGCATTCAAAGCGGATGTCGCAGATGCTTTGAGAGCACCTACAAAGTTTGTAAAGGAATATGGGTCATTTGTGGGTACGATATGGATTGAATGGATTTGATCATAGCTTTCTTATGTGAAGGTGATGTTTGAACAATCTCATAAAGTGACATTTTAACCGGAGCTTGGTGTAGTTATTTGATAACGACTTTCTATACCATGGTGGAAGATGGCGGAGTAGAGAGAATAAAAATTTTGGTTTTTTGATTGGATGCCTCAAGAGTGAGAGAGAGAGAAACCTTTGATTTATCGAAAGAAGAGGAGAGTTATGGAGGTGGAGGAATGGCGACAAATTTTTTTGGATTTATTATGTTCGATGTATCGGGATTGTGGGCACGTGCACGAGTGGTTATGTGGACAACATCAACTTGATGAAGAACCTTATTTGAGGGTTACTTAGGTGTGGAAAAGGATGTGGATATAGATGTTGTGTGAGGTTTCTTTGATTCATGTGATTTTGGAGGAAGAAAACCTTTTTTTTTTCAAGTTTCTTAATGATTATGTGAAAGGCTTTACAATATTCTATAAATTATCTTGGTGTTTGATCGTAATCACATAAAGCTTAAAAATTATACTAGGATGGCTTCTAACCTAGAGAGCTAGATGGTTTGAAAGGGGGTAACACTACGAGTGATTTCTACATAATTTTTTCTAACATTATTGCATAGTGGCCTTTCCGTGTGGACATTGAAGGTGACGATGTCTCACTTGGTTTGATATTTACATGAGATCTCAATTTGGATGTGAATTGTTTAGTCTTTTATGGATGAAAATATTTCAAAGGTGTGTTGGTTGTAGGTGATTTAGATGAAGGGTGTGGACCCAAAATAGATGGTTAATATTTTGATTTTGTGTTGAAGTAGTTGGATGAGTGTGGGATATGACAGTAACCTTTTTAGATAGGGTTGGAATAATTTTTGGAGGTTACGCAGCCATACTAGGCTATGCAATTGTCATAAGAAATTTTCATAATTTGAATAATGGGTTGTTTTGGGGGTGTTTACGAAGATTCCTTAGATGTGTTGGGTGAGGTGGTGTTGGTCATATATATAAAGGATTCACTTTTGATGATGGGTTCAGGGTATTTACGGTTGTTTGTCGGATGTTGATGTGAGCTTGAATTTGGTGATGGGCGATGCTTTATTAATAGTATTTATGGTATGGTGGGATAGTGCTTTGTTGGCTTGTAGTTGAATACTTGATGGGGAATGATTTGGAAATGGTTGTTTAAGTACACGAGGTTCGAATTTGGGGTGCATTGGGATTGTCTAAATGTAGCTCACCTTTATCAATCAGATCTTGAAGGAAATTATGGAAGGAATAAAACCTTTCGATGTCATGACCCTTAACTCTGTGGTATTTGAAATAGTAGTTATCCCTATACCAAGAGGGTTTAGAAATAGTGGTGTCGATTGGACTAATGGGTAAAAGAGAGATCATGTTAATGGAAATAAGCTTGTTGAAAATAAATCTATAAGTTTCTCCATGGGGTATAGCTACACTTTGGATTATAGAGCGTTTGGTGGTTGAATGTTCCTTATAGGAAGATTTAACAACTACGAAATTGGATGATGACTTAGAATTATCTGGATTGTTGGCTTCTTTGGTCTAAGTTTGAATTTACCTTCTTCAAGGGATCGAAGTTCAAGTTTACAGGCCATGGTAAAAGCTTCTTCAAACATTTGAAAAGATTGAATTTAGAGTGTAGACGAAAATTATTTAGCACATGAACAGGAAAATAATTTGATTAATTCAATTTTGGGAGTGAGAATGATAATTGATTAATTATACCCCTCCAACGGGAAACAAAGTTTGTGATAGACTCATCCTCAAACTGTTTGATTGCATAAAGTTTGGTAATGGTGATTTTACGGGAGATTTTAATCGAAAAGTTTTCAAGGAAGAGTTTGGCAAGTTGTGCGAGATGAGAAAAGATAGTATTGCAGGATGCTATTATACCGATCCAAGGTAGGAAAAACTAGATACATAGGGAATGTCCTAAGCATAAAATCTTGGTCATGAGATATAAGATAACAAGCATGAAAAAAGCTCAGATATGTTATTGGGGTCTTCTTTACTATAAAATTTGAGAAATTTTAGAAGCTCCTAGTGAGGTGGATAAGCTTTGTATGGCACTAATGGTTGGATATGCTCATTACAGATTTTCTCATATGAAAATGTGTTTTTAGGGCCCTTGGAAGCATCTTCAAGGTTGGATATCCTACTCATTAAAGGCTGAAGGGGGTCCATTTGTGGTGGTTCCTACGTGTTGGAAGAGGATGAGCCAAGTTGGTTGAATGTGAATGGATTAGGTTATGGATATGGTTAGTATTGTTGAGGAATATTTTATTGGAAGGGGAAGTTTTGTTGAGGAATGTTAGTGAGGATGTTGTAAGTGGGTTTTTAAATTAAGGGTTATGATGGTTGAATATCTTTGATACGGGATAGGGATGGATTTATTAAAGAGAGGTTGTGACTATTGGGATACATGTTGAAAAGGGATAGATGTGTGAATCGAGAGGTTTTGAATATGGAGGTGTTTGTTGAAAGGGAATAGAGGTGAAAAAATGGGATGTGATTATTGCGGGATGTTTTGGAAGGGAAAAGTTTGTGATTTGTTGTGCTTTATAGATTGAGAAGAGGTAGGTGGTTGTGATGGTTTTGGTGTGTATTATGAAATGAGGGGGGTCAAGGATTGTAGTGAAACAAGATGATTGTTGGAAATGACACTAGTGTTGATTAAAGGTGTGGATGTGGGAATGGACATAATAATGTTTTGGATGGGTTTCATGATTTTTGAGAGAATGGTGGCTGAGATACACTATTAGGAATATTGACATAACTCACATGAGATGTTTGAATAGAAGATGAGGCTAGAGGGTGTGTATAGATGAAGAAGCACTCACATTTTTGAAATGGTGTGGATCTAGTGGAAGGATTTGGTGAAGATGTGGTTTCTTTGAGTGGTTATGTCATGTGAAGAAATTACATTAAGATTAAAAATAGGGACTCAAGACACAATGTTGGATGTATTTAGTCAGCTAGAAGGAGAATAAGAGTATATCTATTGAATAATGGGTTCGTGGTTTAGATCGATGAGATGGGGAAAACCTCATGAAGTATCAAGCGCGTATGGTTGTGGTTCGAGTAATGAAGGCTGAAGATGAACACCCCTAGCTGTAAGATAAGCATTAAGGGCTATGAGGTTTGAATCTAAGATTTCTAAAAAGATAGGATCCCCTATCAAAGAAACAAGGAATGAAAGGCTCAAGTATCTCAAATGAAGAAATCTTTGGATACTAGGAGAATGTGGTTGTTCTTGATCTTCTAGTTGGGGTGTTGATAGGAAAGTTTCGCGTTGATCAATAATTTTTGAGCATATTCTATACATACATGAACATTTTTAAGGCTTGATGAAAATGTTTTGCTGATTATTGAAATGGGATAGATATGTTTTCAAAAGTCCTGGATATGGGATTGTTGTCTTGTAAGTACCATAATAACAAAAATAAATCACCTAATAAAATAAAATAAATCTAGATGGGTTGATTACAAGTAGCAAACAGATCACACAAAAAAATTATTATCTTGATTAATTTAGAAAGGTGAAATGTGTAAAACGGCTGATAGGATCCTAGGAAATGGCCTTATTGATGGTTTCAAGAATGTTTAAGGCTGAATTCCTCAATATACTTGAAGGTACATGAGGCCCGAATCTATGTTGGTACCGGTACAAGGTCTGATATTAGGGCCTACCCCCTCACTTCACAGTCCTGAGTAATAAAGGATTTGGGTTCTTAGCTAGTATACCAACGGCCAGCTTGTTTATATTCGGCTAAAACACCAAATCAATATCCCTATTGCGTTGTGAAATCCCATGATTATCACCGGGTAGGAGTGTTTGATGTAAATTTAATAGTCAACGTGGTTTAGTTATGTGTGAAGGAAGATAATGTGAATGTAACAAATTAATCCCTTAAATTAATCTATGGGATAAATTAGGATGCAAGGTTTGTTTTAAGCCCAAAAGAATGATTGATTTCAATGAGAACAAACAACAAAATGTAATGCTTGAAAAACAAATAGAAGAGGAGAAAATACACTTGAAAAATTCTTACTTTTTAATTTAATTTTTTTATTGATTTTTTATTAATGGGATAGCATAGGAAAAGAAATACATTAAGGAAGAAACCTATAATAATGGCTAGCGAGAACACAAAAATAGTAAAGAAAATGATGTTAGAGGTTGATTATCTAAGCAATCAAGAAAAATCAATAGATATCCCCAGTGATTCACGCGAATCTTTAGAGATTAACCTAAATCATAGGTGATTTGACTGAATAGTTAACGATTGCAAAGCGAAAACCTAAAGATGGGTTTTTAATAATATTGAAATGAAATAAAAGGAATAGGGTCCCACCCGACGTGCTTTAGAATGTTCGAGAGATGTTTTTGTTAGGAATATTTATATTGTAGTGTGAACATAGAATATTATGTGAGTGATTATATTATCTAGGATAATATAATATGTGTTGTAATAGTTAATTACATTATGGTAAATGTAATTATGAGTGGGTGAGTAAATATTGTTATGATTTGTTGAGTAAACAATTCATTAACAATATTAGTTTTGTGAGAAAACAAAATCTCACGTAAAATAACATGGAGTTGTTTTAGGAGTTGTGTGTGGAGATATTTATGGAGATTATCTCTCCTTAAATATAGGAACAACCTCTCCTATATAAATGGGTGTAATACTTCCTATGAAATAATAAGAATGAAGAGTAAGTTTTCAAATTTATGCAATTTTGATATTATATTTTCATTTGGTATCGTGAGAGCGGCTTTGATGTGGGAAATTTCATAATTTTCCTGATCAAATATGTCTCAAAGAATAGCTTGTAGTTTTCATTTTCAGATTTTAGTATGGGAATTTTATAATTAGGATAAGATATGTATGAATTAAGTATTAACTTTTTTTTAATATAGTTACTAAGATAGTGTATATGATGAGGGAATTAACGAGTGCATATTTTGAGTGTCTACAATGTGATCAAGACTAAATGGATACCCAAAGTGTGTGATTTAGTGTCTACATTTTCCTCCACTTTATGTTTTTGATTGAATGATTGATAACATAAAGTAGATAAGATATGCATACCTAACAACCATGTAGATTAATGGCGAAAAAACATGCTTTGAGAGACAAGGAAAAGTGTGGAGTGATAAAAATGTGAAGTGTGGAAACTAGAGAAGAGGAAGTGAAAAATAAGTGATGATGATGATAGTGATTATGATGATGATGATGACCATATGGTGAGAGAATATGTGTAGATGTCATGATTTTACATGTTTTTATGTCGATTGATGTTTTGATTATGTGACTATCGCTTCGATAAGGACATACCGAAAAAGAAAAGAACAAACACGTATTCAAATATGTGTATATATGATCAAAATGTGTAAAAAGTGTGTAAAATTAACCAAGAAAATGAAAAAGGAACATGTGCACTTGATCCGGGATGAGAAAAGAGTGTAGAAAGGATCCTAAAGATGATGTATAAGAATGAGTTTTTTGGGCGATCTCACACAAAGAATAGAAGAAGTATACAGAGAAAATTCTAGTGTCATCCTCCAACCTTTAATTTATTCCTGCAATGTAGAACACCACTACAAATGGTGTGTAAAAAAATTATCTAGTTTGAACAATTCCAATGCAACGTGAAAGTGGAAAACGATGTGTAGTGCATGCATGCCGAGTGTTAAGGATTTTGTGTCTTGTAAAATGATGAGAAATGTGCTAAACTAAAAATGTTGTGTAACTTATAGTTATTCATAGGAATTCAAGAAGGATCGGGGGGGTTCCCAAGCGCTACTATCCAAGTCTAAGCGCTAGTGTTTGTGTTATTTTGAGGACCCAAGTCAAGATCTGGATCATTGTTGATAGTAAAGATTGTGCTAACTGTGTGCTAAACTATACTATGTGATAAGCGTAAGGAATTTTATGGGGTGACTGATTCACCAGAAGATTCCCCCCTCATTTAGGGTGAATGCAACATCAGTGAGGAGTATGTGACTCAAAGGAGGACCGACTGTTGTGCTGAAATTGTGCCCTACAGTGGGAGGGAATGTGTTTAGTAGAAACCAAGGAACACATAAACAAAGTGTCTAGAAACAATTATTAGTGCATACAAGATAAAATTACATGTAGAAGACAAAAGGTAAGCTAGGAGACAACAAGACAATGTTTAAGCTAACATGCAAGAAGATAAAGTAGACTGCGAAAAGAGGGTTTCAAACATGAGACATCACTCATTATGTCACAAGAGAACCAGCTCTGTAGTTTCTGAAATCATACAGACAATCATAGAACAAGCAAAACATATGGAAAATCCCGCAAACAATTCCATATAATGACAAATAGAGACAAACAATAACAAGCAATGCAATAGAAAACGATGAAAGAAAACAAACTTGTAAAACAAATGTTTCAAATGAAGAACTCGTTAACATGTTAGAATGATATAAAGTATGTCAAAGCGTGTGTAATATGATAAATTAATGTTCTATGAAAAATGAAACAATAACACTTGTAGTGTGTACAAAAGTGGATGCCCCCAGTAACCACTGTGGGACTGGTATGAGGTATTGTGCCAAGCATCCATGTTACATGTAAATATTTGTGTAAAGCCTTCGATCACAACTAGAAGGCAAGTGAACACACATGTGTGTATGATAAAATATAATTACATACAAAGTATCTGACTAGCATTTGTAATAGAGTGTACAAGTAAAAAGTAAATGCAAACAAGATATGTAGTATGTTGTGGATAAGATGTAATGAAATGCATAATGAATGATAGGAGCAAGTGTACCTCCTTGAATGAGTGTAAATAATTATGCATGTGATGAGGTTCATTTACACATGCCCCCTCAGTAGTTGAGAATGAACCATAAAACAAGAGTGCATCATCAGAAAATGATTCAAATGTGTGCGCTAGAAAGATATGATTATCAAAGCATAAAGCATAGAGATTACACGAGTGAGTGAGTGAGTGAGTGAGTGAGTGAAAGTGTGATTGTTGTGAGGTCCATTTGAGATGTATACCCTCAATAGTTCAAGTATGGACCATGAACTAGAGTACATCATAGGGAAATGAATGAAGCATGTAAAATTATATGTAGGAAAGATATGTTGTGAATGTGTTAAGTGTCAAATGTGTAGTGTGTATGATGTGTAACATAGGTTGTGAGAAAGAGATGTGATGAATGTGTAATATGTGGAGTGTGTAGTGTGTGAGAATCATGTGTATAGTATTCCCTCTATAGTCAAGTGTGAACTATAGTATGAGATTGCCTCATTGGGTAATGATGATACAAGAGTGTATTAAGGTGTGCACGATGTGTGTGAGATTATAGATGTGAAGTGCGAGTATGTAAGATACCTCCTAATGCTAGGAGGGGTAAGAGATAATCATGAGGCACCCCAAGTGTATGATGATGGAGATTGATGAAATGACTTGATTGATGAAATGAAATGTGTCTTGGTCATCACTAGAAAGATTATTTGCTTTGACAAAAATGATTGGTTACTGAATTGGTGGATTATTGGGTAATGTTGTAAAAGAATTAGTAGGAGGAGGTGATGGAGCACTCGAGCTTGAGGGGTGATTTCTTTGTTTGAATTGGTAATGTGGTATAAGACTTTAGATTGATTTTGAGAGGCGGTTTCTTAAGATACACTTGAATTAGTGTAGAAGGAATGTGAGTAATGATGGAATGATGTTCATTATAAATAGATGAATCATCCATTGGGGTGTAGTAATTGGAGATGAATATGTAGGAGCATTTTGTGTAGCAAATGAAATGATCCCATAATGCTTAAGGTAGCCAATTTATTGCTTGAGAGAATAACAATCATTTTCATTATGGCCATTGATTTTATGATAATTGTAATATGGATGACCTTCATAATTTGTAAGTCTACAAGGGGATAAAAATGAGTAGATGGAAAGTTGATAAGTTGATGAGTGAGGCATTGAAGAATAATATCTTATTTCTTAGAAGTGAGATAAAATTTGAGGGATGCAGGGAGTGGTAAGATTTCAGATTCACTGATATGCGCACATGTAGAAGACATATGAGTAGAATGAGACGTAAAATAAGAACTAGAATTATATTTAGAAGCATCCTTGGGGAGCTAAATTTCAAATTCAAGAAATATAATTGTGGATTCCATAGCTTGAAATTTATCTTGAAATAAAGAATGTAGAGCTTGAATGGATTTAAAAATAGATTGATTGGAATTAGGACCAAGAGATTCATCAGAAAGATGATCGAAGATAGAACTAACTTGTGAAAAAAACATGTTGATAGGGAGATACACGGTATCTATGGTTTTGTGGAGAGAATCTTCACAAGATGGGTGCATTTTAAGAAAATGAAGCAAGGAAACTTTAGAAGCCATGAAAGAAGACTGGATAGAATGAAAAATGAAGATCCAAGAGTGTTCAAGACTAGTTCACCAAATGATTAATCAAATATTGAAATAAATAGATTCCTAATACTAATTATGTAACAGTTTAATAAATTAAATATGAAATGAAATATAGATTTTGACATAAGCAATAAACAATTAAAATTTGAAACCATAGGTGCAAATGAAGGGATAAAGTACATTGATGATTTCACAATGACCTCAAAGATGTATTGAGATGGAAAATTGATGAAAAGGAAGTATAGACCATCGTAGCCATGCTAAAAAAAAATTATCGTCGTATGATGGTGGAAACCAAAGCACTCAGGAAGGTTGGGAGAGTTCGTGACCTTTGTTGATCTGATCTGGGCACTAGTGTCCCGGAGTCCTTAGGTTCGGAATATTTTTGGGTCAAAAGGATGTCACAAATATTCACTTTTAGTCACCTATATTTTGCAATACAATCATTGTATTCACCTGTAACCTAAAAAATAAATGATATCCAAAGCAAAACCCCAAAAAACATCAAATCCCAAAAATAAAATAATGCAAATGAGGGTTCAGAATGTCCTCAGTTGTCAAATAAGTGATCTTACAACTCAACATTGCACTACATTTCATATCTAATGTAGTTTTGTGTGTGTGTGAAGAGGTTGTGCCCTAGGTGGCTCTTGTGCATGTCACACTTAATAGCAAGAAATAGCTAGATGTAGAAAATGTAGATAGATGTGTGCATGAAAGAATGAACTTACCTTCTTATTAATTGTATGTAGAATAATGCAGTCCCTTTCCTTGTGTGGATTCTTGAATACTCTTGATAATTCCTTTGGATGTAACCTTAGGTGGTGATAGATAATTTTTATTCCTTGGTCCTTTATTATTGCCACATAACTTTATATTTATTTGATTCCCTTGCTCGAATTTCGTAATTAACCTTGAAAAGGCCAAATACCAAAAAGATAAGATTCCCAAAGGGATAGAAAGGACCCTAAATATGTGGGAAAAGTAAAAAGATGTCAGGAGTTCCCATATGGGACAGAGGCACCTTACATGGGTGTCCTGGTTGGGCGTTGGTGTCTAGAGTAAGAAATTACAAAGTGTGAAAAGACAAACCGCTGGCTAGAAGGAGTGTGTAAGACAAACAAAAACAACATAAAGAAAGCAAAGATTTCCAAATACATGGGCTAATCATTAATTTTCTTACTTAATAATCATATGAGTATTAGTATGTGATCAAAACTAAATAGATACCCAAATTACATGATTTAATGTCTATAGTACACTTTGGGGGCATCATGCTTGCTTATTTACCCCTAGGGTTATCCGGTGTCTTGCATTTCTACTATTTTTCTTAGTACTTCACATATAGTTTTCCTTATGCATCCTACATACATTGATACACACAAATTGTATCATCATTACCTTATGACACACTCTTATGTTATGTTTCACACTTGACCTGTTGAGGTTATACTAAATACATTAACCTCACACACTACAAAGTTATACACTCGGTGCGTTTACGACACATATTTCTATATTCACATTTTCACACAACACACTTCCCTATGATGCACTCTAGTTCCATGGTTCATGCTCAACTATTGAGGGTCTAAACATGAAATAAAACTCACCTCATCTCACACTCGTCATGCTTATACATCATTGATCTATATTTCTAGCACAATTCAAACCATTTCTCAATGACGCACTCTTGTTCTATGGTTCATTCTTGAATTTTGAGGGGTATTTTATAAATGAACCTACTTTCACTCATACGTACACATTCACTTGGGGGCACGTTTCTCCTATCAAATTCATTTTTCATTCCATTCTATTCCACTCACTCACATCATATTGCATATCTTGATTGCATTTACACTTGTTTACTTATGATTACATGCACACTTTGCTTACGATGTTAATCGGATATTTTGTGTGTCATTATCTTTTCTATATACACATGTGCATTCACTTGTTCTTGAGTTGTGAATGTAGAATTCCTACAGATATTTACATGTAACATTGATACTTGGCATTGTACCTCTTACCTGTCCCACCGAGGCTCCCGGGGCATCTACACTCGTACACATCACAAAAGGGTGTTATTATTCTATTGCATGTTAGTTTTAACTTTTACTAGCACACACTACTCTATCAATATATACATGAATTGACATAATTATTATCTTTCTAACATGATAATGGTTGCTTCATGTGTAGCATTTTCTTTGTAGGAAATATTTACCAAGATGGTTGTCTGATACTTTGTTTGCTATTGTTTTCCATTGTATGTTATTGTTTGCAGGTTTTTCCCTATGACTTGTATGTTCACTTCTTGTATGATTTTGGTTGCTTTGGCCCCGATTGTCTTATGACATTGTGAGTGATGTCTTATATTTGCAACCCGATTTTCATCATTTAAATTACCTTCTTTCTTTCTAGATTACACATTTTCTTCTTTCTTGCTAGATTACACATTATCTTTTATATGCGTATTTGTCTTGTTTGCACTAACACATGTTTTTAGCCACTTTTTTTGCATTTGCCTTGGTTTCTACCATACACATTACCTCCTTGCAGGATATCGTTTTCGATCGAATCTAGTTGTCTCCTTTGGGTCATATCCTTATAAGAATGGTGCATGCACCCCAAACAAGGGGGGCATACATTAGGTGAAGTATTCACCCCATTCAATAGTACACATTCACATTTTAGACATACACAACACATGAAGAAAATAGAATTATAGTATTAGAATGGACCAAAATATGACTTGGGTCCTTAGTTTAGTATAAACACTAGAGTCAGATATAGACATGACCTCCACTAGTATTTCGTTCATGTGCTTCAATTAGTATATCTTCATGTTTGTGAGGCAAAATATATCACCGTAAAACTTCTTCGCTCCCATTTTATATAGTTGGTTATAAATTATTTGATAAGGTACGTATTTGAAAAATAATTTCTTAGGTTATGTGACTTTATAATGTTCATGAGAAAATCCATTTTGTAGAAAGGAAAACACATCCTCCAACTCACCTTGTTCACTCTAGATGTGAAGTAGTTGAGAATCTTGCATATTATCCTCTATGGGTTGTGTTTGTTCACCACTATCAATACATGACAAATTATCGGCCCGAAATTATTTTTTTCATGGCTTGACCATCATTTGTAAGCTAAAATTCTTGGAAGAGTATTATCCAATGGAAAATGTGTCCATGTAACATTGTTTATTTAACTAAGTGTTTAAGTGTCATGTGATTAGTGAAGAACAAAAATGGGGTATCCACGAGATAGTGTCTAAATTTTTGTATTGCATAAACCATAGACGATACCTCACATTCAATTGTGGTATAGTTTATTTCCATTCACATCAACTTCCGACTAGAAAACTTAATTAGATGATCAATGGTTCCTCCCATAGTTGTGCCAATATTGCTCCCACAAAAATATTGACACGTCTACATGTACATGAAATGGAGTGTTCTAGTCATGAAAATACAAGATAGGTTCTTATGTTTTTTTTTTTTTTTTTTTTTTCATGAAAATACAAGATAGGTTCTTATGTTAGCCTCTTCTTGAGTTGGTTAAAAGTAATTTTCTGATTTTTGCCCAACTAAAATTATTCTATTTTTCATATGAGATATTTTAGTGGTACCACAAGATTTATAAATTATTTAATAGATTTGTGATAGTATTTTCATTATCCGAAAAAGGTGCAAACCTTATTTTATGTTCGTGGTTGCGCAAAATTTATTATCATGGAAATATTTGTTGGATCGACCAATAATTCATCCTTATAGATGATGTGGCCTAATAAAGATCCAAATAGACTAGAAAACACACACTTCTTAAAGTTTGAGATATTTTCAACTATCGGAAATGTTCAAACACTAAGCACAAGTTATCATAGTGGTATTTTACTAAGCCATAAACTATCCAATAATCTAGGTAGACTTGAATAAAGTTAAGTATACAGTCTTTGAAAGTTGTCACAATACTGTGGGAAAACACAATGGGCACATTTTTCAAGTAAAACAACATGAAGGTGTAAGCATAAGATCCACATTTAGTTGTAAAATTATTTTTGAGTGGTCTTCCTCTAGGATTTTGACCTAGTGATACCCTTAAAATCCATCTCGTGATCGTATAGATTTTCCTACCGACAACACCTAAAATTTATTTTGTAAAGGGGGTAGGAAATAGATCTATTATGCACACATCATTTAAAGTGTAACAAGATACGCATATTTTGATGTGCTCATCATTCTTTATGATAATCAACATATGGCTAACCCACTCAAATTCTTGGATTGGGATTATAACTCTTGTGGCTAGCATATTATCAATCTCTTGTTTTACCTTAGCACACAAATTGGGGTTCACCATAATCACCAATTGTTGTTATCTTTGGTACTTACGTGCTTCCAATGTTAATTTGGATGAACTTAAAAGGTGATGGCTGATCTCTGGTTTTCTTTGTGTCTATGACCCCCCTTGTTCCATAGGAAACATTCACATGTAAATGATAATTTTATTCCTAATCTACTACTTGGATTTTTATCTTTTCTTTTCCCTTATGCATTCCAGGTTGACTGGTACTCCTTCATTATCACTAATGATGGTGCCCTCTGTATCTTCAAAAACAATTATGTCGGTCTGCAAAATATTTATTTTTTTGTAGCACTAAAACTTTATCTTCCATGCTCATGTTATCTCTAATAGCTACATCCTTTATATTGTGAAGTGTGGTATTAAACCAAGGTATTGAAGATACAAAATAAAAATTCTCTAGAAATCCTTGTGTCAATCCTTTCCAGTGCACGTGTATCCCTTCGCAACTCATAGCCAACATACAATGTATGGGCCCATACACCGAGTGTATGATAGAAAAAATGTGTCCATAAGTTGGTTTTAATATGTTTTGCACTCCATATCTCCACAAATTTATCAACATATATTTATAGACTTGTAATTCAGCTATAAGAAGGATATCTATATGTTCCATATTTGCACTTGAATCTAGACTTCATTGATTCTTGTACAAATTCCCATGATAATAACATAGGATTATGTGTCACCCACCATCTTGTCATGGTACCTTTTAATAGGTTAGATAAATTGTTTAGTTTTTCTTGGGTGGTTGTCATATAGGTGCATATTGCATCACACAATTTATGGACATCCTCACTTCCTTTGAAACATGACGGATGATGAGGGTTAGTTTTACTAATTTTATGGATACCTTTATGAATATATGTAGGTGTTAAAGTACATAGTTATGTGATGTGCACTTTATCATACCAAATTCTTGTCTGAGTAGCTCATATTAGCCGTGTGCCCAATTTTCATATGTCATACTCGTAGTATCTAGTGTTGATTTTCTATCTCCCCATTTCAATTCTTCCTCACTAGTGGGTTAAAAATATTTGATCCTTGTATCTTGGATGTTATACATATGTTCTAAATCCACATGTTTATCTATATTCTCTATATACGGTGTATTTTATTTTGGATCCATTGGGAAAATGAGGTATTTCCCATCACTTTCAAAACTCACATAATTTTTTCTTGAATCTTATGTCTACATTATTTGTGTAACACTTGGGCCGGTTGATTAGTTCCAGAAATTTTTCTACTTTAGTAAGTGGTATAACTTAAAATTCACCATGAACTTAACCCCCATAATTCTAAGTATGGCATTCTTCAAGACTCTTATTGGCACTACCCATGTATTTTTAGTTATGAATAAGATGTGAGGTGATGGGTGCAATGTTGGATGCCCCATCTTATTCCATGCATCTACCATAAGAATGTTAACTTTTCCACCTTTGTATTGACCAATATTCCATTTATGTTCAAACCATCGATACAAGCATCGACAAGTATATCCGATCAAATCCTTCATTCTCATGGTTTTAACATCTAATTTTTGTTTCGTACCCACCCGCTTCTTGAACATTGTTTTTCTTACCTTTTGAGATATCCACTACCATATTAATGGTATTACACCTACTGTGTGTAAAATGCAGCGGTTTACACACCTCCTAAATTTTTTTTTGCTAACCCACTCATCTTCACAATCAGTAAACTTCTCTTTTTGTAAATTTTCCTCATTTCGAGGAATTCTATCTCCCACTAGAGTTCTCTTATTAGTTATTTTATTTCTTAGAGAACCTCCTTTTTTGCTTAAGATCGGGATACGACCTTGTTGGGTTGAATTTGGTAGGATAGACTTTATTGAGAGGTGTTTCTTGCGCACATAGCGCAATACATGTTGTTATCCATATCTTAGTAGTTAGTTTCTTTGTGGGTATGGCTTGTGGCTTATTTTCATCCTTGAGAATTTGAGTGAGCTTGATCATTCCAGCCCCTTTCTCTCCTTTTTCCTTTATTAATTTAAATAGGTCTAGGAAATCTCCACCTTGTGTGCTTTCCAAAAATGTGGAAAATTGGGGAAGGCTAGGAAATCATGTTGATAATGATCTAGAAAGCCACATTTATAGCAAGTATTAGGTGTGTATTGGCCACCTCCACATCTTCCTTTTCCATGTCTACTTCTTCTTCTACACTTTTACCCACCTCGCTCTTCATTTTTACCTTTACGATAGCTTTTGAAGTCCCTAGGATCTTGCTTTGTGAATTTTATCAATGATACAACACTCTAATATATCACGTGTATGTGCATCACATATATTTTAATATGTGGATACATTTTCTGACTTTTACAGAGGAGTAAGGGGGTACATTGAGTATTGTGGTTGCCTTCACAAATTTTACATGAAAGGAGTAGGGCCTTTAAACTATGGCACGAGCACGTGTTATTTGTGTGGCCTTCTACTTCACAGTCATATGCACCAAATGCCACTACCTATTCCACTTTTGTTGTTTACTATTAATTTCTATAATTTCATTTCCATAGATATGATTTTCACTTCCATGAATGGGCTCACCCCAATATCATTACTTCTTACCGCCTCAACATGCAATGCTACTTATAATGCTTCTTGTGGGTTTGTGAAAGTTTTTTCTAACAACGCGTGCTATAAAGGTAGTAAAATATCCCTATAAACCATTACTCATGTTGTGTAGGATGTATCTCATAAGAAAACTTAGAGATTAGGGTTTAAAATCATTCTTCATAGGTTCATACACTTTCATTAAGTGTTTGTTTGATTTCCTTAAGATTTGAAATACTCGGTTGCTCGAACTCTTGGATCTCAAATTCAATCAAGAACACCTCATTAAGTTTCTCATTATATACTATGAATTATTGTGGGTCATTTTTCGATACCAAGTATGTGTGTAGCCAAACACAAGTGGTTACAAACCGTGTTATATTTCATTCAGATGAGGTTATACCCTTCGCTCGTCATATAAGCTCACATTTAAGCACATTATCTACAACCTTTTCAACCCCGTGATATTCCAAAAGAGATAATGACATCTTGTAAAATATATTGGGCATGGTTACCTATTGTGCTTTACTTGCAGTAATTCCCTATACTAGAGCAATGTTTGTAGGTGCAATGTTCTCACTCCCTCTTGTTGATGAGGGGTTAGTTCCAGCAACCACTTATGTAGGTATATTCCCTTGCTCAATTTTAATTGAAGTTATTGGATTCGTTTTCATCATTATGAACCATTTTGCTTTTGGTATATTATCATTTAATGTTTTCCTCTTTAGTGTGGGTTACAATGACTAAATCACATATGGTATCCTACTATAAAAATTTCTTTGCCTTTTCTTGTTTATCCTCTTCATCACTCTCACTTTTTAATAATACTTGTTCTATATTTTTAGACCCATTCACGTGGGAAAACATATAATTTTATATCAAGATACAATCATCATCATATTTTCCCTCCTCTTCCTCTAGATTTAACATAGATTCTTTTTGCATCTCTATTTCCTCCCGGGAGATCCTTCCCTTTCCACTTTCTCCCTACTTAAACCAATGTTGTTGTTCATCTCTTGTAGTTTTTGGATTTGAGTTGTGAAATCTTACAAGCTCTATTTTTAAAGCCTTACGCATTTTATCTTCAAATCATTCTTTTTAAGATGCACTCATATGGGCAATCCATAATGTGTTCTTGGTATTAACTTATCCTTCTCATAGCTTTCACTTCCCATGCTACATAGTGTTTATCATTCCATTGAGAAATTTTCTATCTCTATATCAATTAGAATTTTCTTAATCTCTAGTTAAATATGTTTTAAGTATGACCCATGTAGTTACCTAAAGAGGTTATACATTACAAGAGAACATTAAGAATGAGTATTAAAGGATATAACTTCGGAGTGTCCCTTTCTAAAAAAAATCTATTATGCGTGTTGAAGTTGTATTGTATTATGCTAGCTTCTTTGTGTATTCAGAGGTCCAAGGATATTTCCGACATAGATTCCTATTTTTCTCTAAGAAATAAGCTGCTTAACCATGAATATAGATGTACCATAAATTCAAACAAGAATGTTTCATATAGTGCATCATGTTTCCTTGGAGAGAAACCCTTAAAACTTGGATGTCATTTCATGAAAGTGTCCTCATCGAGTGTGTAACCAAGCTTTGACATTCTACTGAGTTAAATGTTTCATCTTTTTCCATTTCATCCTCACATCATTATGAAGGTCTTTGTAATGTAACCGAAATGTTGAAGTATATTCTTTCACCCTATGTGCATGACAATCCTTAATTGGTTGCATGTAATCCCTTTCCATCATGTTTTAATATCAAAAATATTAAACTAGGTGCACTAATGTGAAGTACAAAAGGTTTTAGGATCTTTCATAGGTTAGTGAAGATAAAATAGTCTAATGGATAAATAATATAGCATTCAATTCAAACTAAGAACTCTAATATGTTAACATAAGACCATATATATTCCAAAAATTGTTCATCTTATATATATATATATATATATATATATATATAATTTCTTACCCAAACCCCTTATATAGGTATTTATACTAATGGGGACTTTCCCTTCACTATTCTTATAAAGGATAAGAATAGCCTTTGTGTTTACAACTCTAGTTAACTACCCCATTATGTCGGTTTACCATAAATAATTCATGCCTCATATGCCTTCATTGAATGTAGATCTTTTGTCTAACATGCTATTATTCTTATCTTCATTCATCCCCTCCATCCTTTCCATACAATCACCCTTTGTAATTGAAGTCGAAGTCCACTTCCGAACTTATTCTTATCCCTATTTCCTTATTACCACGCATGTCCTTCTCTATATTCTTATCCCTTTTATTTGCATTCTAATTCCTAATGTCTCCCATTCATCCTCTCTCTGATTCTCTTTCACATATGTTCAGCATTCTTCCGTTACGCACATACTTCTCATGCGCTCCCTAGTCTCATTTTGTGCACGTCCTTAGCATACTCCTAGCACCTCCAAAGGACGATCACTTAATAAGGAATATATAATAAAGAATACAATAGACAAGGGCCCAACATACTTGATAATTATTTTAGCATCCCCTTAATCTCTTAGGTTTTTATCCACATTCCCTCGTAAATTTTATACCTAATACAAATTCCTCATATTCAATAGTGTTGTTGTTATTTGGGAACTAAAGTTTATAGTAAAAGGGAACATCTCATCCTTTGAGGATATGAGGACCACCCACATGCCTGATCTATTAGAAGTTTTTATTTTCAAATTCAAGGGTATATATACCATTTGGGTATTCTTTAATGATTTTGGAAGAAAATGAGCCTTCTTGACATCATCAAGTACATTCTATAGCTTGTATCTTGATTAAAGATATCAACTATTGGTTCAGTGAATGTGTTATCATGTAATTGAATTTGAGTTTAGGTTCTATATTTTACTCAAACCCTTTGATCGAAATCATATCATGTTATAAATTAATTTTTATCTTACAACCTAACTCATTGTGGAATATTTTTCCCAACAACAAGCCATAAGTAGAAAGGATCTTAGCAAAAAAATAGTCATTTTGAATCTCTTTTGTGGATAGGTTTTCAATTCTACTAGCTAATATTTGATTTGTTCTATTAAATTAATTTACTTGGTTTCCATCGAAAGAAATATCCATGTAGTTCTAGTGAGATTCAATCTAAGAGCATGAGAAAATTGAGTTTTCATTACATTATCAAAGGCTCCTGAGTCTATAATACAATTATTTAGCTTCAAACCTACAATAAATAGGAAACATAAAAATTTCTAAATTTCCACTACTAAAGGGGGTATAGGCCATGTTATAATGAGGTTTAGAAATGGGGGAAGTTAGAATTCTATCACAAGTAGGATTGATAGGATTAGCCTTAGACCACTTAATAAATGGTAACAATTGATCTAGTTGGTTTGGTTAGCGTTAAGGTAATTATATCATAGATAGATATGTTATTCTTGTTGATATATTCTATATTATCACAAGGATGGATATTGGAAGACAACTTGAAGTTGGTATTTGGTTTTGTGTAGGTTTTATTCTATGTAAAATTATATATTTTAGACAAATAGTTTTGTGATCTATGATCATAGTAGAAAGGTAATTTGATTTCTTATTAATAGGTTTACCCTTAGAGGTACTAGTTCGAGGCGGTATTTTTCTAAGGGTGAAGTTGTAATAAATATCTTTGGTTCTTGTTTCATGACAATTTTATCTTTCCCTTTAGATTTATCAAACTCTTGCATTTTCACCTCTTCATTTTGATGTTTTGATCTAGTAAAAACATATGAATGGTTATTCATTTATTTTAAAATGACATCATATTCATCATAGTGTTATGCGTGCTCAAAATAGTCATTTGTGGAATCACTCTTGAGCTCTTGAATTTCATGTTCATACACACTCAAATCATTTGTTTCATTTTTTTGATAGTGCACATTTGCATCACCTTTATTGTCTCAACACAAGTGGATCCCTTATAATCTATGGTTTCATGAAATTTATGTACATATTAGTCCCTTGTAATATAATATCCAATATTAATTTTGTTAGTTGAGTAGTAGGAAACCGATATTGATTGTTTTGGACATTGAACGAGTTAAACAACTTGCACGGTATATCCTTATATAGATGATTTGGTGAATTTTAGGGACGTTAATTTTAATGGCCATCACATCATTTTCCAAATTATGGAGTAATTATTCATTGGACCCTTACACTACTACTTGCCCTTTAATTTTATGAGAAGCCTTTTTTATCTTTCCCACCATCATAAACCATACACTATAGTGTTTGTCATGGTTTTGAAACTATAATATTAGTTGGTCATGCCATATGAATTTAATAACTAAATTCAAATGGTTTTGCATTTATGAAGAATTTATTTGATTAATTATGGTGGGAGTTGTAGTAGCTAGAATTTTATGTAACTTTTTGAACTTGGATATGAACTCCCTTGTGGGTTTATGAACCCCCTTTTTGATTTGTGAGAGTAGGAAAGTATATCATCCTCATCTTTTTCTAATTGAACCTCACCTAAAAAAAAAAATTCTTTCATAGTTTTCCATTTTTTTATATTTCTGCCCAAATGATAGAACCACTCAACAACACCTTTGTATAATGTTTGACAAAGAGATAGGTAACCATGTCTTCATATTGAACACCAAGTATACCACACATAGCTATAAAGGTTTAAAATACAGTTTTCTAGGTGTTTCGTTCCATTTCCATCTAAGTGAGGAAAATTATCATGTGAGACCTTGGGAATATCATGGAGTTACCGAGAAAAGTTTAGGGGCCCTATGACCACTCCCCATAGAAGCATAACCAAGGTTACAAATCATGTGTTCAAAGGAAATTTATACCAACAAGATTGAGGACCCTTCTTATTTAATTTTCTCCAATTTATCATACTTTATGGAAGGCTCGAGGTGTGATTGATGACCATTAATCCTTTTTCCCTCTAATGATAATCCAAAGTCAATTCCTTGTTGTAATTCACATAACATGTTACTATCCTTGGGATTTTTGGCTAAATGTTAAAAAAAATAAGCTATATTGGATTACTTGGTAATTCCTTAGGGTGGGAGTTTAAACCACTCTTTGGATTCTTTTCATTAAGAAATTTCTTAATTGGGATGACTATTTAACTACCCCTCCTTGCATAATCAACATGATCTTATTATGTATGATGCATATATGGGAACCTAATTAATTATTGTTAGAATTATTTTTAGTTATGTTTATCATTTTTAGGAGATTTATTTGAGTTAGTTTTGAGAGAGTTTTATATTTATGTGAAAAAAATTAGACATCTTCAAACTTTAGACTAGAAGTGCCAATTAGAGTGCGAGTTCATTAGATGAGCACTTAATAGAACTCAAATCATTTTTTATTCATACCTAAGAGGTGGGCCACTATTTATATGTATATATGAATAAATTTAGTTTTATCTTAATCCGCATATCTTTTTATAAGATTTTTGATGCCTAGTTTGACTAGTGTGCATGATGGGTGTGCATGTGTCACTTAAACTAATAATGGATTCTTACATATTGACCATATATTATTAGTGGATGATACTTTTTATCTTGAGTATACTTTTACTTGTATTTAGTTTAATTTATTTCAAATATTATTTTTAGTTTTTATTAGTCTTTAACTTGTCATGCAAAAATAGACAAGTCTTGTTGTAATGGTTATATTAGCCTTGTTTCTTAATTAATTGAATAAGCAATAGTGGGGTGAATTTTTCCAAGTGGATATGATTTTTACATTAATTTTTTATTTGATTTTATTTTTAGTTATTTATAAACAATACAAGAAAAATCTTGGGATTCATTATTCCAAGTTATTCAATGTATATTTTGGCATCAATCTCACTTAAAAGTATACTAGTTATTCTAGAAAATATTGGATGATCACTACCTTCATTTAAAAGGGTATTTCATATCTTATTTCCACTCCATAAACACATCAAACCATTAATTTGGTATCATATGTTTGTTCAAGAAAGGTTTAACAAGGTCTCAAGCCATTATAAGGTGAATCATGGGTTCAATTAATTTTGCGTCTATGTCATCCTCATATACAAATGAAACAACTTTGAGTATTGGAGAGATAGGTTGAACTGGATTTTTTAAAGGATTTTGTGAGAATTATATAAATAGATACGATTAAAGAAAATACATAAATAAAATTAGTTAATATAATCTACAACAACATGTAAATACAGTAAATAAATGTAGTAAATGACTACGGAAGATGATGCAAGCAACCAAGCTAATGTAAATAGAAACCCTAATATGCAAGAAGAGTGAGGAAGTGACTCAACTGATAAGAGGAGCTCGATGGAATGTGTCAAAAATAAATAGAATAATGTAGAAGTAGGAATGACTATGCAGAGGTCTCTAAAAGGACAAATCTAGACTAATTCTCTAGATTGGGGAGCCTAAAGAAGGATCAGGGTGCCTATGGGCACCCGGTCATGAATATGGCTGATCGGTCTATGCGGGGAGGTCCAAGACTAAGTTTTATAGGTTTTGTAAGTCGTATGAAACCCTCATTGTGTATGTAATCAGATTACCGCATTGCACTAGGTGTCATTGATAATCCAAGATGAATGAAAGACCTATAAGAAACCACAAGAAGTATCAAAACCCTAAAAAA
This sequence comes from Taxus wallichiana var. yunnanensis, assembly GCA_018340775.1. Taxonomy (NCBI): domain Eukaryota; kingdom Viridiplantae; phylum Streptophyta; class Pinopsida; order Cupressales; family Taxaceae; genus Taxus; species Taxus wallichiana. Next base: position 476,386,376 of record CM031243.1, on the reverse strand, counting down.
ATAATGCATATGAATAGGTCGACAGACTGACCTCAGCTACCACAACAATGGACTTACTAACTGATCATTGCACTACATTCTAGACCCAAATGTAGTTCTAGTGTGTGTGTGAATCATGTGCCCTAGGTGCTCTTGTGTCAATCGCACTTTGTGAAGTAATGAGCAATAACTAGATGTAAAAATGTAGTAGAATGGTGGATGGAATAGAATAGAATCCCCTCCTATGCTTATGTGATGCAAATTAACCAACCTTGTCCCTTATGATGGAGCTAAATGTATGCAAATGATCTCCAAATTCCTTTGATGAATGCAACCCTAGGTGGATGATAGTAGTGACTAGTGCTTGGTCCCTCATTATGGTCTCATAACTTTATATTTATAGGGTTCTCTTGATCTAATTTTGTAATTAACCCTAAAAACACCTACCACCAAAAATATTAGAAGATAAGATGAATATAAAGTGCCCAAAAAGAGGTGGGAAAGTTCAAAAAGGATCGAGGCACCCCTATTGGGATGAGGGCACTCATGGGCACCACAAGACAAGCCTGGGCACAACACCCCAATCAAAGCTAAAATAACGTGAAATGAAAAAACATGACTGGGCATGTGGGTGCAAGAGGTCAAGAATCACAAAATAAGATAAATTAAGATGGCCTAAAGTTAGAGCTTAATTAGTACTTTCTTCACTCAAAACCTTCTAAATAGTAGTATAAGCTGGGCTAAATAGTGTATAAAGTGCATGATTTTGTTTCTATATTTTCCACCACTTTATGTTAGTGAGCGGAAAGATCAAGTAACATAAAGTAGATAGAGATGCATACCGATAATCCAAGTAGAGTGATGTAGAAAAGCATTGAAGGACTAGATAAAGCATGAAATGAAAAAAATATAATGGAGTGTGGAAACTATAGATGAAAATGCGCAAAAAAGTGATGAGAGTAAACCTAAGTCGAAACATGTGTGTAGTTGCTCATGTGATTGATCCAGAGGATCTTCACCAAGAAACACCAATCTAAGATCTTATCGAGAATGATTTGTAGTCAGTTCTAAAGCATGGAGAAAAATTAGACGATTTCATCAATATCATGTTTGCAAGAAACAAAGCTCATTTTCAAAAGTTATGGCCCACTTTGAAATTTTTGGGCAACAGGAAAAATTTGGGACTCGCGCCATGTTGGACATGCGTGCACTCGCCAAGTGGACAACTTAAAATATGACACATAGACAATATAGGTGATAGAGAAAAATTTGTTTTGGAATGCCAATATTTTACACTCGGTGATGGATAGGTAGGCCCCGCTATTTACTGGCTAGGGGCCCTCAACCAGGTTCGACACACTCGATTATGGAGGGGTTTCTTGGCCTCTTTCATTTCATATTGCTTTAGCAGAGCCATCATATATATTTTCCTTCTATGACCACCGCATGAAGCATGTCGGACTAATTTTTTAGGACAATTAAATTAGCCACATATGCTAAATGCCACACATTTTCCAATATATAATTTTGCCATGCATTACTTGCCAAATACCACGCATATTTTCCTATTATTCCTCCAACTATTCAATGCATCAAATTAAATCCCAAATACTAAGCAATTTATATTACCCTTTACAAATTCTATGAAATTCCAATAAGCCTTCCACACATTCATTTTAACCACATCCAATCTTAGAACTTAAACCTAGCGGGACTAAGTCAAATGAATTTTAAAGCCAACACTGCACCAAAAACCTAGGTTATAAAGCACCCAAACCCACCTAATTTCTAGAAATGTGGGATAAATCCCATGGGAGGCACCTAAGGAGGTGAGGTAGGGGATTTGAACCTCTATCCTCCAATGCAAAATGATAGGTTCCCAACCATTGAGCCAATGGCTTGGGAAACAATATAAAAGGAGGTATTTGAACATGCATTCGAGATTGAGTGAAATATTGTTTTGCTCATAACTTGAGCTAGAGAAGGAATTTTGAGGTGATGTAAAAAGTGACTACTATTATTTTTGGTAGAGGAACGTGATGAGAAGATAAAAATTCTTGTATAATTATTTTTAAGATTTATTTTCAACATTTTAATAGATCGTTCCCATTCAAGTGGACCCAGAGACATACGCCACAAGTGTCAAACTCCATTATCGATTCCCATGTCAATTTCTTGGTGATTCATCTCTATATTTTTTGATTTTACATAGTACTTTCAGTTTTATTTCCTTTATTAAAAATACAAAAGGTTATAATATTTAATATTTAACTCAAAAATCAATACAATGCAAAGTTAAGTGTATGCACAATTCCTTGTTAAATTTGATTTCGGATCCTTTGGTATCAAAGCTGGTTTTGACTAATTTTTGGTTCGGTTTAATGAGTTTTCAGATTGAAATTTGTGTGTTGGATGTTAACAAGGTCTCAATCTAAGAAGGGTGAAGGAGAGCTAGTAGAAGGGGATCCTAAAATTGGTACAAGATGATCTCGAAGTCCTATAATGGTAGATCGAGAGGAAGAAGAATTTCATCAATCATTCCTATAGATGAAGGAAATGTTGGAGGAAATGTACCAAGATAGACAAAGAGAAAAGGGAACTAGAGGAGGTAAAAAAGAATAAATCTCTAGTTCTGATATTCCTAAAGGTGAACCTTTAAAATCTGATTTTCCTTCATTAAATTTAGATATCAAGTTTGAATTGCCAATGTATATTGGAGAGCTAAATGCAGAGAAGTTGGATAACTGGATCAAGAAGATAGAAGTATATTGTAGGGTTCAGATAATTGGGGATGATGAAGAAAAAATTCATCTAGCAACTCTTCAAATGGGTGGCACAACACTCATTTGGTGGGAGAGTAAGCTTCAGGAAGTGGAAGAAACCAAAGGTAAAGAAATCACTTCTTGGTTTGAATTTGTTTCAAGTCTTAGGAAAAAAATTTATCCTCTTAGTTATAAGCAAAAAGCTATGATGGATTGGAAAACATTAAGACAAGCTAAGGTACAAATTTTCAAGAATATACACAAGAATTTAAGAAAAGGGATCTAATTGCAGGAATTTCCCTAAACATAGAAAAAATCTTTGCTTAAATATATTGGTGGATTGCATAGTTACCTAGGGTATATGATTCTTGTTTTAGGTCCTACTAATCTTGATGTAGTGTGTGTTCAAGAAACCCATTTGGAAGCATGAGAGAAAATGAAAAAGGAGTCATCTTTCTCTTATTTTAAACAAAATAACAAGCAATGAATGGAAAGGTTTGAAAGGACAAGGAAAAGGAAAGGGTAAGCATAGGACAAACTCCATTGTTAAGAGGAAGATGAAAAACCATTTTTCAATCATTGTCAAATAGAACCATGATGATTCTAAATGTTGGAAATTACATCTTGAAATGAAACCTAAATGGATGGTTAAGAAAGGAAATGAAAAGAAAACAAACACTAGTTCATGATCTTGGGTCGATTCGGGTGCACTGACATTCATTTGAAATTGAGATAGATGCTAGTGACTATGCAATGGGGGTAGTTTTGATGCAAAACAAACAACGTGTATGTTACCATTCAAAAACCTTTACAAGTGTGGTAAGAAACTATCCAACTTATGATAAAGATTTGTATGCTTTAGTTCAAAGTGTTAAAAAGTGGAAGCATTATTTAATGGGAAAAGAAACAATTATACATACTGACCATCAGCCGCTTCAGTACTTACAAACACAAACCAAGCTACAACAGTCTACACATTTCAGGTGGATAGGTTTTTTGCAGCAATTTCATCTTGTAATAAGGTATTAAAAAGGTATTCAAAACAAGGTTGCAGGCATGTTATCTATACCTCCAGTTGTTGTTGCATCTATTATTTTACAACATAGTTCTTTGTCTCATGTTAGTTATAAGGAAAAGTATGTGGATAAGGATCTAGTAAGTGGGAAACAAATAGGAGAAAAATATTATCATTTGTATGATGGATTGTTATATCATTCGGTAAACTTTGCATTACAGAAAATGAATGTGCGCATATGATTAGGGAAGCACAAAATTCTCTTATTTCTGGGCATTTTGGTGTTAGTAAGGCAATTGCACATTTACGAAATATTGTTATTCACCTAGAATGTATGAACATGTAACCGGGTATATTAAGGGATGTGTTCTTTATGCCACAAGCAAGCCAAGCAATAAGAAATTAGAAGTTTACACTCCTCTTCCTGTTCCAACAAGGCCTTGGGAAAGTATTTCCATGGAATTTATAGGAGGATTTTCCATAACACAAAAGAAACAAGATTACTTATATGTGGTAGAGGATAGATTTAGCAAGATGTGTGTGTTGGTTCCATGTACTAAACATATAAGCTGGTGAAGGAAGTGCACATTTGTTTTTTCAGCTTTTTTTGGGATCACTTTGGTTTGCCTACTTCAATTATATTTGATTGGGATTCTAGATTCTTGTGGAATTTTTGTCAAATTTGTGGGGGTGATGGACACAAAACTTAAAAAGAGCATTGCATTTCATCCACGAGACCGATGGTCAAACAAAGGTTATAAACCGCACGGTGGTACATTTACTTAGAGTCTATTGTGGTAAACATCCTAAATTGTGGGATGAACATCTTTATTATGTGCAACATGCTTATAATCATGACTTACATTATTCTACTTTAAAGTCTCCATTTGAGACTTGTTATGGATATCTACTTAATTCTCCTTTAGATGTATGTTATGGACATGAAATTGTTGTAAATGGTTCAAGTGATTCTGACAAAGCTAAAATATTTGTGTAGAGAATACAATAGGTTCATCAGTATGTTCATGAACAATTGGAGAAAATTCAAGCTAAGTACAAAGTTAGGCATGATAAACATAAAACTGATCACAAGTTCAAATTTGGTGATTCATTTTGGCTTCACATCAGCAAGGAAAGGTTGACAGGTGAAGGTAAAAAATTGAAACCTATATGGTATGGTCCATTCCAAATATTGGAAAAAATTGGTAACAACGCTTTCCAGTTAGATTTACCTCCTTATATGTAAATATACTCAGTTGTAAATGTTGATAATTTAAGATTGTATGAACCACCTATGATCATTGATCATGATGATGCTAACATAGTGCCTTCCATTGATGATTTTGCTCCTGAGTATCTTGATGAGTTGCAAGAAGACATCATTTTGGACAGGAAGGTCAGAACTTTGTGAAGGGGTGATATTGAGTATCTTCATGTTGGGTTTAAAGGAATGCATCCGAACAAGGCTAAATGGATGGAAGCTGGAAAGGTGAGGAGAAATACCTCACCTATTCACCAATTAAGTTGACTTTTTAGATCAAAAAGTTTCTTAGTGGGGAGGAATGATCCAGAGGATCCTCACCAAGAAACAAAAATCTAAGATATTCTCATAATAGTTTACAAATAGTTCTAAAGCATGGAGAAAGATTTGACGATTCCATCGATATATTTTTACAGAAATCGATCTCATTTGTAGCCGCTGAAATTTTTGGGCAACTGGAAAAATTTGGGACTGCGCACATGTTGGACGCGCGTGCGCTCGCCAAGTGGACAACTTGAAATACGACACATGGACAATATAGGTGATGGAGAAAAATTTGTTTTGGAAGGCCAATATTTGACACTCGGTGATGGACATGTGGGCCCCATTATTTACTAGTTTGGGGCCCTTTTCCAAGTTTAACACGCTTGATTATGGAGGGGTGTCTTGTCCTCCTTCATTTCATATTGTTATAAAGCAGAGCCATCGTATATATTTGCCTTGTATGACCACTGCATGAAGCATGTGCGACTAATTTTTTAGGACAATTAAATTAGCTACATATGCTAAGTGTCACACATTTTCCACTATATAATATTTCCACGCATTACATGTTAAACACCACGCATATTTTCCTATTATTCCTCCAACTTTTCTACGTAGCAAATTAAATCCCAAATACTAAACAATTTATATTATCCTTTACAAATTCTATGCAATGCCAATAAGCATTCCACGCATGCATTTGAACTACATCCAAGCTTAGCACTTAAACCTAGGAGGACTAAGTCAAATGGATTTTAAAGCCAACACTCCACGCCAAAAACCTAGGTTATAAAACGCCCAAACCCACCTAATTGCTAGAAATGTGGGATAAATCCCATGGGAGGTGCCTAAAGAGGTGGAGGTAGGGGGTTTTGAACTTGTATCCTCCCATGTAAAATATTAGGCTCCCAATCGTTGAGCCAACCGCTTGGGAAACAATCTAGAAGGAGGTATTTTGTATTTGAATAGGCATTTGAGACTGTGTGAAATATTGTTTTTCTCATAACTTGAGATAGAGAAGGAATTTTGAGGTGATGTAAAAAGTGATTGTTGTTATTTTTGGCAGAGTAACATGATGATAAGATAATAATTCTTTTAGAATTCTTTGTGATATTTTTTTTAATATTTTAATAGATCGGTCCCATTCAACTGGACTTGGAGATGTAGGCCACAAGTGTCAAAATCCATTATCAATTCTCGTGTAAATTTGCTGGTGATTCTTCTCTGTATTTTCCTATTTTACATAGTAATTTCAATTTTATTTCCTTTATTAAAATTACAAAAGGTTATTATAGTCAATATTTAACTCGAAAATCAATACAAAGCAAAGTTAAGTGTGTGCACAATTGCTAGTTAAATTTGATTTTCTAATCAATGATGTACTTGCATGATTAGTATGGTGTGGTGGTCTTGTAAAATGTTGTTATAACATTTTTTTGTTGTTTTACCCCCATTTCAACGCTTGTTTTCCATATGACTAGACTGCAAGGAGAAAATTATTAAGTAGTAAAATATATATGTATGTATGTGTAAAAAGGAAATGTAAAAGACGTATGTATGTAGATGTAAATAACATGTGATTGTAAAATACAAAAATGAAAATATTAAATAGAACATGTGCACCGGATCCATGTCAAGAAAGAGATTGTATAAGGATATCCTGTATTATCGGGGTCTTTTGGGCGATCTAACGCCATATGATGAAGTATAGTGAGGAACTCCACTTGTATCCTCCAACCTTTAACTACTTAGTGAATATGTGTGAAGAGATCTCTATACAACCTGGTTTTTTGGGTGATCCAATGCCACTGGATGAATAAGTATAGGGATGAATTATGTTGTATCCTCCAACCTTTAATTGCTTCCTAGAATGCTAAGGACAACACTTTGTCTTATAAAATCCATTTTATACAAGGTTTGTAGACTACTCTGAACCCACTCACTGTATGTAACCCAAAATGCCAAGGGTGGAAAGTATCTTGAACCAAACTAGTGTAGAAGCGTTGTGTAGAATGTAAAACCCCAAATGATGCCCCCTCTTTGGTGGTGCATGCGACGTCACCGATAGGATAATTTGATCCCAAAAGAGGACCAACCGCATGAACTCTATAACTCTACCCTGCAGAGGAAAACAATGCACTTGGTAGAAACCAAGATGTGTAAAAACAAGAAGGATAGAAAAAAACAAGAGTTAGTACAAATAAGAATGCATGTATAATATAATGTGTTATCTATACAAACAATTTAAAATATACCAAGAAAAGTAGTAATGTAAACATGCAAGAAGACTGAGTAATCCATACAAAGTAAGTTTCAAACATGGGACATCACTCACGATGTCACAAGACATGTAAGGTCATCATGGATGCTTACAAAAACAAGTGTGCACACCAAATATAGGGCAGATCCGCATAGAAGAGAAAATAATAACATGCAATGTAACAAATAACTATAAAAACAAACTATCCCTGCATAACAAATTTCACACGTGAAGCACCCACTAGCATGTTAGAAAGATAACTAATATGTCAAAAGTATGTAACCAAGTAATATAGAGTGCTAAGTATGAAACTCAACAATACCACCTATGAGAGACAAAGGTGGATGCCCCCAATGACCAATGTAGGAAGGGTAGAAGGTGATCATCATGTTGCATGTAAAAGACATGTATCTATGAACACAACTATAAAAATACGTGAACGCGCATGTGTGGATGACATAAATAAAATACATACAAGTAATCTAACTAGCATGTGCAATAAATCGACCATGAACAAGTGAAAGTAAGCAACAGGAAAACCAACCATAATATGTAGTATGTTGTGGATGGATGGAATGGAATGCAAGATGGATGGCAAGATCCTTGTGTCCCCCAAATGAATGGAAATGTATACATGAGGTTTATTTGGTTTTCCCCCTCATCAACCAAGAATGAACTGTAAACGAGAGTGTGTCATCAGGAAATGGTCAAGATGTGTTGTGTCTAACGCATTCGATGACTATGTATGTATTGATGAAATGCGACCTAGCAATGATGTGTGCATCAACCTTATAGCCGAATTTTATATCATGACAAGATATTGACAGACTGATGATGTATCCTAAAGTGTATATCACGACATGATGGATAAAGGGAGTGGTGATATATACTAAAAGCGTATACCATTACAAGATGATAGAGTAGGTGACCATTTAGCCTATAGCATATATATCACTAACCTAGGAATGTCACATGAAGAAATAATGAATGATGAACTTGTAATGAGGATAAGGTGTATTAGATTATTAAACCATTGGCACTCGAGTATGGACCAAGGAACTAAAGTGCGTCATAAGGTAGTGAGTGAAGCGCGTAAAGACAATTTATTATGTGTGATAATTAGCAAAGACCAAATTATATGTATGATGCATAACTATGCAATGTGTATAATGTAATGCAATATGTGTAGTTATCCTAAATGTGTGCTACATAAGATTCATAGGATGTAATGCGAGTGTTTAGATAATATAAGTGTATGATAAAGACTAGTATGAGGTATAACTATACAATGATCAAAATGTTGTAGAATGTAGGATGTTAGATGTGTGATGAAACGTAATGTGTAATTCCTATAGTGTAGTGTTTTGGGTTCATGTGTAGTAATTCCTCAACATTCAAGTGTGAACCGAAGCATGAGAGTGTGTCATTGAGTAATGATGACACTAAATGTGTGATGAGTATGTCTATACTCGGAGATGATGAATGTATGATAATGAAAAGATGATAGACACACTTAAGCTAGTATGATAGGGGGATGTGTTGGATGCTATTCCCCAAGTGTGTGTAAGAGGATCATACAAAGTCACCAATAATATTGTCATATACCAAATATCGAGTTTGTGTTTAGCGGTGAAAGTATGATTAGAAAAAGTAAATAAAGGATCATTTGATTTTGGTGGAATTTGCAATGTGCCATGACCATTAGTAGGACGATTATATTCTTTGACAAAAGTAATTGGTTGGAGTTTATACTTGATAGGAGGCCAATTTGCATTGAGTTTTAAAGGATTTTTCTTAGGTTGACTTGCAAATACATAGATGACTTAGTAGGAAGAGGTGGTGAGCTAAATTTGATAGGTGATTGATTATGTTGACTTAGTGATGTCCTAGGTGGTTGCTTAGACAAATTTTGAATAATCAAAGAAGGAGCATCTTTAGGATCCCATCCGAATGTATCATTGGTATATGAGGATGCAAATGAAATAAAGCCTTAACGCTCAAGATGTTTGATTATTCGTGGCAAAGTGTGGAAATCATTGTCATTATGTTCATTGATTCGATGATAATTACAATATGGATTACCTTGATATTTTGTTAACCAAATAGAAGAATAGTAATGATTAGGTAGTAGAGTGGTCAATGAAGACTAAAGAAATGAATAAGAATGTCATGTTGCACAGATGATTGTGCTCAAATATGAGATGATCAGAAATTACATGTCTTGATGTTGGGCTAGATGACATGTAGTGGACATAGATTACATATAAGATGTAGAAGGAGCATAAACATGTGATTGAGAAACATCCTTAAGCTGTTGAATTTCAGATTTGAGAGATATAATCATGGATTCCATGGCCTAAAATTTATCTTGAAATAAATAATTTAAAGCCTAGATTGATTCCAAGATGGGTTGAAGAGATGGAGGATCACTAGGTTCGTTAGATAAATGATCAAATATAATAATTATTTTGTGTGGCGACATATTTTCATCCAAATGCATGGTGTCTAGATATTTTTGTAAAACATCCTAATAATGGGGATGTCTCTCAAGTAAATTAGAAAAAGAAACTTGAGTAACTTTTGAAGCCATAATAGATGAAAAATAGGATCCTAAGTGTGAAATTATTTGGGCTCACCAAAATTATTAACTAAAATATGGAAATAAGAGTAGTTAATATAATCTAGAACATCATGTAAATATAGTAAATAAATGCAAAGTAAATAACTACGAGAAGATGACCTAAGTAACTAAGTTAATGTAAATAGAAACCCTAATATGCAAGAAGATTGAGAAAGTGACTCAATTGATAAGAGGAGCTCATTGGATGTTGTAGAATTAACGAATAATCTTGAAGCAAGAACGACTATGCAGAGGTTTTAAAAGGATAGATCTTGACTAATTCTCTAGACTCGGGGCACTAAAGAAGGACTATGGCACTGTTGTGGTGCCCTAGTCTAAAGTATGGGTGCTTTTGTCTATACTGGGAGGTTCAAGACTAAGTTTTACAAGTTCATAATGTGTTATGAAACACTCATTGTGTGTCACATCATATTCGTTGTCTTGTGCCATGTGTCATTGATAATCCAAGATGAATGGAAAACCTATAAGAAACCACAAGAAGTATAAAATCCATAAAACAATAATGCATATGAATAGTTCATACTGACCTCAGCTTCCATAATAGTGGACTTATTAACTAAGTGATGCACTACTTTCAAAACCCAAATGTAGTTTTAGTGTGTGTGTGAATCATGTGCCCTAGGTGCTCTTCTATCTACTTGCACTTTGTGAAGTAGAGAGAAATAACTAGATGTAAAAACTATAGTAGAATGGTGGATGGAAAATGAAAGAATCCCCTCTATGCTTGTATGATGCGTATGATCTTGCCTTGTCCCTTGTGAAGGAGCTAAATATATGCAAATGATCTCCAAATGTCTTCGATGAATGTAACCTTAGGTGGATGATAGTAGTGACTAGTGCTTGGTCCCTCATTGCGGTCTCATACATTTGTATTTATAGGGTTCTCTTGATCTAATTTTTTAATTAACCTCGAAAATGTTGACCACCAAAAAGATAAGAAGTTGAAACGGATAGAAAGTGCCCAAAACGTTGTGAGAAAGTTCAAAAAGGATTGGGGGCGCCCAGTAGGACACAGGCACCCATGGGTGCCCCAATCAAAGCTAAAATAACGTGAAATGACAAAAGATGACTGGGCATGTGGGTGTAAGAGGTCGGGAATGAAAAAAGAAAATAATGTAAGATGGTTTAAAGATGGGGGTTAGTTAGTACTTTCTTCACTCAAAACCTTCTATATAATAGTTCGATATCGGGGCTAAATAGTGTATAAAGAGCATGGTTTTGTGTCTACAGATACACTCCACCTACCTATTGGAATGTTTCATCAAAATATCAAAAGAGAGTAAAAAAGGAATAAGAAAAGGTAAATGCACACTCTTTTTCTTATCTCTACAATGTCATAGACCCAAGTATTTATCCAATAATTGATGGAAGAAAAATTCTCATAAAGCTTGTAATACCTTTGATACTTCATATCAAGGATATCCTAAAGTAATAGAAGTAAAAATCCAATCTATAAAATAAATTTGAAATTTTGAGAATATCATACAAGATAAAGGATTTAGATAATATTGCATAAAGATAGATGATTTAATACATAGAATGAGGTTTAAGGAGAAACCGTAACATAAAAGTTTACATTAAGAACTTTTTTGACATGTTTGACACAAATTTTTATCACTATTTTGGAGTGTAATGGCATAAAAACTATAAGTGTTGAAGAATTACTTAGTTCTCTCTTGTCCCATGAGGATAAGATGAAACTATATCCAGAGATCCGAACAAACACTTGCAACCAAAACAATTATTTTAAAGCGGAAATATCACACTAAATTACAAGTAAATGTAAGAGAAATCTTTTTTATTTCAAAACACCTTGATACTTTATACAAGATCCTAAGATAGTGACATCAAGTAATCAAGCCACCCATATGGTGAGAAGAAGACATTTCAAGTTGAATAAAGTGAGGTTCAAGATTAATTAAACTATTTTCTATCATGTAATTTGGAATTAAATTTTGTAAATAATGTATTGTTTATTGATTCATGTTTCTCAAATCACATAACAAGTCAAAAATATGGTTTCAAAGCAAGCTAGATGATTTCTTTAATAGTCAAGTGGGATATGTAAATTCCATCTAAGTTAAATGAAAGGGTAGTATGAAAGTCACCATAAGTAAACATAATGGAGAAATAAAGAAAATTAAATTATATCCTAAGAGTGTGGCTCAAACTTTAACAAGATATGGTGATGAAAGTAAGGCATATAAGTTCTATAATTCTATCATTAAATCCACAATGGTTTTAGGGATTGTAAAAATGAGAATGAGATGTTTTTTTATCATTATAAAATTTATTAAAGTGTCATGAGTGAAGGTTTAATCTTCTTGAATAATAATTTTAAGTCTCAAAAATTCCTACACAAGTTTCTAGTTCAATAAGAAACAATACTAGCTCTTCCCAAGAGACTAGTCATCCATCTACATCAACACCAAGTAAGCACAAGTGTTTGTTGAATCCACATACAAGAAAATAAAATTTTGGATTAGAATTATGAGAGGATGATAACAAGGATGTAATATCAATAATGTAATTTATTTTATGGTTCTTTTAATGAAAATACTATGTTTACATTTCCATTTATTGCTAGTGAAACCAAAAGTTATGCGAAGCTAATTAAAGGAAATTAGAGTAGGTTGATTCTATGAAAAATGAGATGGATTCAATTGAGAGGGAAAATAAATGGACTCTTATTCATGTTCCAACTATAAGTATTTCATTGGAACCAAGTGTGTCTACAATACCAAGTCTAGAGGTATTAGGTTTGATAGTTTCTTGATTTATGGGCAATCCATCATTGGAGCATTTACAAATAGTGAAATGAGTTTTGAGATTTGTAAGAGGTACTTGTAATCATGACATTAATTTCATACCAGAATTTTTATTATGTCTAAATGGATAAAAGATTTAGATTAGGGGATATCTTGATGATAGGAATTGTACTTCAGGTTATTACCTCACATAGGAATTAGGTTGGTTTCATGGTCATCAAAGAAGAAATCTCTAGTTGTTTTATCCTCTATTAAAGTTTAATATGTAGATCTTAAATCTTCTTGCACATAATGTATGTGGTTTATAATAATATTATTTGATTTTATAGAGGCTCAAATTGATCGTGTGTGTGTGTGTGTGTGTGTGTGTGTGTGTGTGTGTGTGTGTGTGTGTGTGTGGGTGGGTGGGTGGGTGGGTGTGTGTGTGTGTGTGTTGTGATAACAATGGGGAAATATTATTGTCTAAGAATCCAATTTTCCATGATAGAACCAAACATATTGAACTCAAGCATCATTTTATCAGAGACTTGGTCAATGATAAACATTTTTTCATTAATTATGTGATATTGAATACCATATTGATGGTATTTTCACCTAAGTATTGCTACATTAAGTTCATTGAAGACTTAAGGAGATGATAGGAATTTCTACTCTTTGCATCAAATGGGGGAATGTTGAGTATGATGCCAATTTAGACACATAATTAATTATTTTTAGTTGTGTTTATAATTGTTAGAAGATTCATTTGAGTTAGTGTTGAGATATTTATTTTGGATATGTGAAAAACTTCTATAGTTAAACATCTTCTATTTTTAGACTTGAAGTGCTAATAAGAGTGTGGTTCATTGGATGTATACTTAAATGAGTTCAAATAATTACAAATTCATCTCCAAGATGTGGGGAACCATTTATATGTATATATAACTTAATTTAGTCTTATCTTAGTCCATTTTTGTTTTTAGGAGAGTCTAGGATACCTAGTTTTACTATTGTACATGATGGGTGTGCAAGTTTCATTTAAACTAATAATGGCTTCTTACCTGTTGACCATATATTATTAGTGTATGTTACATGTCATCTCGAGTCTATTTTTAGTTGTATTTAGTTATATTTATCTCACGTAGGATTTTTGTTTCTTATAATTAGTCTTTAACTTGTCATAATGTCTATGTTAGCCTTGTTTCTTAATTAATTGAATATTCAATGGTGGGGTAAATTTTTCCAAGTGGATATGATTTTTGCATTGATTTTATATATGATTTTCTTTGCAGGTATTTAAAAATAAAACCATAAATATAAGGATTCATTATTACAAGTTATTCAATGGATATTTTCGCATTAATCTCACTTACAAGTATATTGTTTTAATAGCTAGTTATTATACGTAATATTGGATGATCACTAGCTGCATTTAAAAGGGTTTCCATATTTTATTTTCACTCCATCCACACATTAAAAATATTCATATAATTTTCTTCATCCAACATGGTAAGAGCTTGATGACATTTTGTAGCCCCTACTTGGTTGTTCCAAACAAAATCCCTCAAGTTTCTATAAATTTCCTCTTGCGTATTTTCAAAAATCACCCAAGATTTGGGTTGGAAAAGTGGAGGATCGCCAAGAATAATCATTCATGAAAAAATTAAGGTATTTTGGATTATACAAAAGAGAGAAAAAAATCTGCCATAGAGGGCACCAAAAGCTGTCGACATATATGAGTGTTTCAAAGAACATTGACTTGATGAATCTTTTCCTCTATTGTAAAAGGAGTATCCCTTTATTTAAAACCACACATACACACATAAAGAGTATTTACAATTTATATACACTAAACTATTATTTGGGGAGGTTTGAAGTGAGTTTTGGGAAAAATATAAAGGTAAGAGGAGAATGAAACAGGAAAGAATGGGAGGAATGCACATGTGAATAAAAAAATGTAGATTTACCCCAATGTACAAGAATTTAATCATTAAATATTGCCAATTATATGTTGAAATTTTACAACACATGGAAGGAGACTCAAGAAAGACTTTATTCAATATGATAAAGAGTAACATTGCTAAATAAACTTCAACACAAAGTTTGAAACATTTCCTTGTACTTCTAGGTGTATGATGAACACAAAGCATCATACAAGTATTCCTCTCTAGATAAATTTTGGAGTTTCATTAAAAATGCCTTATTACATAGATGTAACTCATATTTATGTTGATTAAAAGTAATTGATTCTTGGGAAAAATTTCATATTCCTCTCCTATGAATTAATTTTTAATAAATGAGAGACGTGTCCATTGGAAAAAGATAAAACCACTTAAGTTACATTCTATTTTGAAAACGTTACTTGAAGTTATAAACATAAGGAGTACTTGTTACTCCTTTATCCTTTGCAATGGATTTTCTAGTATTGTAGTCTTCAAACTTGTTAAGGGTTTTCATTATCATATATTTTTAAAAATAAATAATCCCTAGCACCTAATGATCCATCTATCTAGGGTATATTTGATATTCATTGACATGCCTTGAAAATAGGATAGATCATCATAACAATATTGTATATTCATATGCATCTCACTAATATTTTCATAGTTTCCACATCAAAGGTTTCATCTTAGAGGAATTCTTCATTTATTAAATTTGTAAATTTATCATGAATTTATATAGGAGAGTAAATTCTACCATCGGTTTGAAAATTACATGAGAGCATCTTCATACTCTTTCTCATTTCTTGAGGTCTTTTCTTGTATTCTTCCAAGAGTTTTGATAGCACCTTTTTCCCTCATTGAAAATTATGATTTTCCACTTAATTATCTCTTTCCAATCAAAATAGAAATTATCCTCCTTTTGGAAAACACTCCCTTGGTAAGTATGAGGTTTATTTCCATAAAGATAAGCTCTTTAGCATCATTCTTTAAAGCTTGACACTAGGTAAATTTTGAATCAATGTTAGCTATGACATTCTTGATAAAACTTTCCTTTCCTCCTTTGCCTCATAAATAGCCATATAATCTTTTATAAACCTTATACCTCCTTTAGACATTTGATCTACCTTGGCTTGAACTAGCTTCTCAAAGAAGTTTAGTAGGATCAATATTTTGATATAAGTTTGATCATTTCTTAACACAAGATCAAGTGATCATGAAGATTCTAAGGATGATCAATTAGATCCTAGAGGTATTTTACCAAAGATACCACTACTTATTCTTGATTTTGAGTTAGTCTCTTATTTTTCAATCTCTTTAATTCTCCCTACCATGTGATTATTTTCCTCCTATATCTCATCTATGTCACTCTCCATAGTAGCCTCTCCAATTGGTATCTGTAATAACCCTTTTTAAGGTTTATATAAATTTGATGAATTATGGGAATTATTGTAGTAGACTGTAATATAATTACGGTGAGTTACAAACCTTCATAAAATGTTCCCAAATTCTTCTATAAATATTAATAAATACTTGAGGAATTTTTATTTATTGATTTTGATAAATCTACTACCCAAATCGATTTGATTTGTACAAAATACATACATTTGGAAATGATTGTCTAATTGGAAGTCATCGCAACCTTAAATAAATCTTTTTGACCATTAAACATGAATAGGAATCCATCCAAAATGTATATTTGGCCTTTATAATTAAAATTGACTAGCAATATCAATTCAATATAATACTAATATAATCCAATAATTCACAAATAACACTAGAGAAAGTTGCACTACTTAGAATTAATGGAATAAATCTGAAAATTCCCAATAAGGCCTTCAATTATGATAATATAGTGTAAGTGAAAATAGTTTTAAGTCAATATGAAGGGTTTTCATCCTTCATATGGACCTCACATGGGGTTTTCATCCCAAGTGGTGAGATAATGAGAGAACACTCTCAAAATCAGATTTTACAAATGAAAGTTCACATGTCCAAATGGCTGCCCTTAGTCCCCTATTTATACTTTTGAAAAGACATGGCCGCTCCCTTATGACCATTCATTATGCCCTTATAATTATTTATTTTTTCCTTAACTTGGTCGATCCATATATTCTACAATTAATTTATAAAAAAACATTAAATATTATTAAATATTATAATGATGCTCTTCTCCTTGCTTTCCTTTTCCCCCACGAAGAAGGAATAGCAAAAAATCCAAAATTGGTCTTCTACGCTCAGATAAGAGACATTACAATATCCTTTGGTATTCAAAATTAGAAATTATTTCCTTTATTTTCTTTAATGTGTCCCTTAGGTCTAACTACTACTAGAAATATAGCTCTTAAATTTATAGAGACCATTATGGATGTTGATTTCACCTTATTTGGAGGAGGGCCTTAAAGGAGGCTAGCAATAATGCCCAAGTTGTTTTTTGAGGTTTTGATAGTATTAATATATTTGGGAATTACTAATTTCATCCATTCAAAAGGTGTAATATATAATGCATGAATTTTTCACCTTTGAACCTAATGATGTATCAAATGTAGGGGTTGGATACATTAGATTCATACCTATATATGAAGCAAAAGGCTCCATAAATAAGGAGGATAAATCCAGAGATGAAAGAGAAGAAAATATATTAACTAGAACATGAGTTAAAGCTTGATTAACTACCTTATATTGTTGAATTATATTATTGAATAAAGATTTAGAGTCGATATACTCAACAACGGGTATTATGACTAGAGTGGCTTGTTTATATTGAGGGATATAAGTCCTTCCTCGGAATGTAAATTTTATTTGGGTGCTAATACCACATGTTCTATTTGGCATCCGTCTTCATTCAGGATATTCATCATCACCGTCTACATCTGACCTTGACAAACAAAGAGTACCTCCTGAAAAATGGTTTCTTATAAATGATGCAAAGATGATTTGAACATCTTATGCATCATGTATGACCTATCCCTCTTTCACATGTGAGTTCTTGTAAACTTTGAGACCTTGTTTTCAATGCATTTCAATAAATTTTCCACTACTATATTGTTGAACGCATCTATGTTAGTTTCCTCGAGAATGGACCAATTCATAAAAGCAATGTGTTGTAACTCAATATGATTTAAAAATTTGGATTTAAGAAAATCATAACCATAATCAATCATGCCCAATGGTATACGTGTTATGATATATAATAATTTTGTGTTTTAATTAGGTATATGACATTATTTATTATATGGTTATGTATTTAATAACCACATTATTCTATTGTTGCAGGCTATCAAAACCAAGATTGACAGGGCTATCAAGTAACGGGTTGGTGTGTTGTTGTTTTCTGGTGGTTACGGGAGCTGCTTTTTGGCGGATTTTTTATATGTTGCATATCTTTTGTTTACTTTTTGATCTTTTGTTCTAATTTTTGGATCATTGTTCGTTTGGATCCTTTCTTCTCATGTATTGTCATATTTGGCTGATGAGCCCTCTTAGGTTGGCCGTTTTTCCCTTCTTTGGGTTGTTTCTCTCACTTATGCTATCTGGCTTTTGAGCCCTTTTGTAAACAGGGTATAGTCCCTTCAAAAATATTTGCCCTTAATAAAAAAAAATAACCACATTATTCTCATATATTATTTATCGTCGCATTATTGCTGTGAATCGTATGTTTGTTATACTTGTTTGTATTTAATTTGGTTATGCTTCCTGGATGTTCTTTTGGAAGCTTATGTAATCAGGATTATTGTTGCACCTATGCAACATCATTCTTTGTTTGTATCTAGTTGTCCAATATCTATAAATATTGCAGCCTGCACCATTGTACTTGATTTTTATTGAACATCAATAAATTAACCAAGGCTTAGTCCCTGTTTATAATTTACATTTGGTACTAGAGCAGGAATTTGGACCTGTGAAGTAGAGAAGGGTTAGAGAGAGGTTGCAGTAGGAAGAGAAGTGTCTTGGAGAAGAAATCACTTTCAGGAGAGCCTATGTTGCCTCCAGCAACTTCCTAGACATCCCTACATCCCCACAACCCCTCTGTTCTAGGTGTTTGGAACGTAAAAACGTTTTTACACTAGTACACCTTACACCAGGAAAAATTTTCTTGTAGGAATTTTTTTAAAATTAGTATTTTTCCCAACAAAGCAGATTTTACCTCTAATATTAGAGGTGTATTTTGTGATAGTATTAGCTATAGCTAATAACCGACTTACTATCGAAGTGGAGGACTCTACTATTTTTTTCTAAAGGCACCCCCCCACCGAGCTCCTCTCTTGAGGTATTCAAAGAGCTACTTCATTTAGTAATTGAGTTGTTTCAATTACAATGTGTTACTTTGTTTGAAGAGTTGAATTGCAAATGAATCACAATTTATTTGGTTGAATTACATTCGCAAACCCATCCAGCGGGTTACGCCACCGAGTCGCATTCAAACACGCACCGATCCAAAATTTTCTTTGTTTTTAACCAAGTCATGAGAGGCGGTGACCCACGTAGGAGCCAATTACATAATAAGCATCCACAAACCTACAAACTTCAAATGTTGTGTGGAGTCCCCCGTGTCCATTCAAGACCTACACACAAACAAAACAAGGAAAATAGAAAAGAGGCTCCTCCTCCCAACGTCATCCCCTGTAAGCAAAAACTAAGTACGAGGCATCGAGTCATAAAAGCATTGAAATCATTGAAGCAAAAACATAAGTGAAGATATCTGCATTGGCGAAGATCTCCTTTGCAAAAAATTCATCAACCAGGATTGCAATGCATGACTGCATACAAGACAAATCAATAAAAAATGGTGGATAAAACTTATCAATAGAATGTTAGACAAATATTTGCAAAGAAGATCCATTTTTTGAGCATGTGGAAACCCTAATCTCGCTCCCTCTCATGGCCAACCACATCGCGAGTTACTGAGGTTAGTCATTTTTGGCAAAATTTAAATATTATATTCTTCATTCCTTAATCATAAGTGCTTTGGCACCTAGTTGGATAAGTGGAAGGCTTTGGGTGTGGGAGGTTTGGGGTTCGACCCCCACCCCAACTTGCTTTTCAAACCATTTTGACATTTAGGGGAAAATTTGGCAAAACCACCAACTATAGAGGCATATTTAGCGGCAAAAACACTACTAAACCTACTAGAGATAATCAAAACCACTACTAAAAATAGTGAGAAAAACCCTAAAAGGGTCAAAAAAATTCTCCTACTATGCTTATTTTTTATTCTAGACAACTTTTGCCAAAGGAGGGCTACCTGAAAACAACATTTTGAGCCATTTTAACGGGTTTTCTCGAGAGAGTTGTATTGGGCTCCGGAGGCCACCAAGGCCTAGAAAAATAAAAACATTTTTCCTACCATTCAATTTTTCAATTTTTTTGAATGTAATTGTATACTTCAGTGTATTGTAATAATTTTCAGGTTGCCATAGTCAACCGCAAACATTTTAACTCCTCAAAAAGCGGCAAAGAATTGTAATAAAAATAATGAAATTTGATTCTAAAACACTCGTAAGATCCTAGATCTAATTTGCAATGTTTGATATAAAAATTCCTCTAGGAAGCACTTACAGAGTAAAGTCATCGTGACTACTACTACACTTAACACGTAATATAGCTGCAACAACATGTCTCAAATGCGTACATCGACCCTTTAAATTGACGAGGAGTAATAAGGACACAATGCACACACTTTGAGCCCTCCCATCATTCTATGAACGATTACGACTTAAATCCAGGAATGATAAATTATCGATTATATAGCAAAGTTACGCGTGTGTATGAGGATATTTCTTTGATATGGTGTCAATAATTATACAAACCCCTTTCAAAGATTGTCTTGGTACCACGTATCAAATTCTTTTATGTACATTAACGCCTCTTTCACGTACCTCACGGGTATATAGAATTCACAATCTTCTTCCACGTATCAATGGGTATATCGGAAGGGAGTGTATATAGAAAGGTTCGGTACATCGATCGATGGTATATAGATTGGGAGACCTTATACCTAGAGTGATAAGAGCCTAACCCTGTCAGTGGATTCTATAAAATGGGCACCAATGCCCCCAAATTCTTTATTCCATATTCACAACTACTCATAAGAAACAACTATGTTGCATGGAAGACAAAAATCAAGACACAGTTTGAGTTTGAAGAGATCTGGACTATTGTGAATGGTACTCTGACTAGATCAATAAATGATACAACACAACATCGATAGTTTGATAGATCCAATCAGAAATCCAAGCTAATCATCATGTTTGGAATGTCTGATGATGTGCAACCCCACATTTGAGATTCCAAAAATATCCAAAGAAGCATGGGATAAGTTGAGCACAATATACAAGGCCAAAAATAAGAATGTCATATTGAATTTGCAAATTCAGTTACACACACTTAAGTTTAAGCAAAATGAGAAAATCAAAGATTTCTTGAGAAGATTTGAAGAGTTGAGGATTCACTTATTGCCCTAGGAGAAGTGGTCACTATTGTATATATTTACCCCCCCGAGTAAATATAGATAAACGCAAGGGAAAGCGGGTTTCAGAGGCGGAGAAACATGGTGGAAAAACATGAAGAAGACATGTCGTCGGGTCTCCAAAACCCGACAACAAAGAAAGCATGTCGGAAGGGTTGAAAACCCGACACCAAAGAACATGTCGCAAGGGTTGGAAAACCCGACATCAAAGGGAAAGCAGGTTTCGGAGGTGGAGAAACACGGCGGGGAAGCACGGGGCGAAAACATGTCGAGCAACCCTCCGAACCCAATGCACATGCAAGTTCATCTTCCGCCCCTGAAACAAAGGAAAATCTTGGAGATACCGGTGGAAGTGGGTTTCAGGAAAACATGAGCATCAAACATATGTCGAGCCACCTCCCAAACCCGATGCAAATGTAGAGGAGAATCCCGAACCCGACAGGAAGAAGACCTAACACAGGAAATATTCAGATCGCCATAACTTTTGACAGGGAGCTTGGATTCATGCAAGGTTGGACTTTTTGGAAAGCTCTCAAGGTCCTCTATCCAACTATGACTAGATATCTTTAATTGGGTGGGAACAAGTTATTAAAAATATAAAATACAATTCGCCATTTTTTGGGTTTGTTAGGGTTCCCACCTACCGCCATAATGAGATGAGTTAGGTGCAGTCTTGGAGGTGGTTGGGGCAGATTCAAATTCTTCTCTTCTCCCTCTCTTTTTCTCCATATAAATTGTAAGGAGGGGCTTCTTTCAAGGGTTGGACATTTCGTTTTGCATCCCTCCCTTCTCTCCGTGTGCAAGAGAATTTGTGGAGCTTTCAAACCTCCCATATGGATTGTAATGCCAGTTTTTGCCTCTTGGCCACTGCAATGTACTGTATCGACCCTTGAGCAATATATATATGTCTGTGATTGATTCTAAACCCTCTCATGTATTCATTGCTGTCATTTTTGATCTCTTATTGCAGTTTGGTTACCTGTGCATGGTGTTTGTATTGCATCTCTGTGGTCTGTGTTAAATTTGCAAAGCGAGTGTTTAACATTCCTCGGTGCATCACCTCCGTAGTTTAGGTTTTATTTTTATGCATTCTTTACCTGTCTCCTGGCAAGTTAGATTAGGTTTTGAGTAGACCCTCTGCGTTTTACGTGTGCATCGAATAGAGGAATAGGAATCGGCCTTCATCCAGGAGAGATTTTCCGATTTCATGAGGTCCACACTTGGAAAAGCTCCATGTTGTGCAATCGCTGAGATTCTCAACCCATCGTGTTGCGAGTCCCT
The DNA here is from genome assembly GCA_018340775.1 of Taxus wallichiana var. yunnanensis. Taxonomy (NCBI): domain Eukaryota; kingdom Viridiplantae; phylum Streptophyta; class Pinopsida; order Cupressales; family Taxaceae; genus Taxus; species Taxus wallichiana. Next base: position 476,363,757 of record CM031243.1, on the reverse strand, counting down.
GTGGGTGCTGCGATTCGACACCATGATCACTAATGAAGCTCTCATTCCCATTGTTCTGAGAGCTCTCCCTCCTTCATACCGCATTTTTTTGACAACCCTAAACTTTTCAGATATGACAATTAGTTTTGAAAAATTGGTAAACCTACTACAAAAAGAGGAAGTCATGTATAATAAATATGACGAAGAGGAACATGAACTTTCTTCTCATCAAAAATGGAAAGGAAAAGGAAAAGGAAAACCTAATTCCTATCAAAATTCCCAAAATCATCATCAACAAGGGACAAACAACAAAAGAAGAAATGTCCTATCTGTAAAAGAGGACATGAGTTGAAAGATTGTTGGTATAATACATACAAGAAAGGTTCATCAAGAAACTCTAGATCTCAACACCAGAAATCTCACAAGGGAAATTCTAACTACAATCAAGGGAAAAAAAAGGGGAACTCGAAAACAAAACCTTATCAAAAATAAATATTGTTGAGCAATAAGAACATTTAGATACTGAAGACTAATTGTACACTGCTCGATCAAGTGAACCCTCCACTTCATCTAGTGATGTATGGTATGTTGATTCAGGAGGCACACGACACATGACCAGCCACAGGTGGTTTACTTCAATGAGGCATGCTCCTTCAAAAAATCATGTTTCGTTAGGTGATGATTCTTCATACACAGTTCACGGGATTGAGAAAATTTCTCTACCTCTTGGTTCACACAACTGTAGATTATTAGATGTACTATATGTCCCTAGGTTGACTAAAAATCTATTGTTAGTCATTCAACTCCTAGATCACAACTTGAAAATTTACTTTGATAGTCATTCTCGGAAAGAAAACATGTTTAATTTGAGACAAATCATGAGGCTTGAAAATAGTTGCAAAAGCCTCCAATGTGGGATGCATGTTCCATCTTGATTTTGTCCACAGAGATGATCAGGAACTTGTGGCTAAGAATTCTACCTCTACACAATTGTGGCATTGGAGACTTGGTCACATCAGTTTCAAGTATCTCGAAACACTTCACTGCACAATATGGTAAAAGGATTATCATCTCTCTAGAAGGATACAGACAAGTGTCCTCACTACCTAGCAGGAAAACAACAGAGATTCATTCTAGAAGAGTATTTATCGAGCTCATGGTGAGCTTGATCTAGTTCATACCAATCTTTGCATTCTGATGCACCGAGTCATTTTGGATTTCAGTACTTCATGCTTTGTGTTGATGACTATTCAAGAAAAATGTGTATTTTCTGTCTTCGCAAGAAAAGTGAAGCTTTTGAGAACTTCAAGAAGTTTAAATTAGTTATTGAGAATGAAAATGGTCATCACATCAAAATTCTCCACTCAAATCAAGGGGGAAATTCACTAGTGATGAGTTCAAATACTACCTACATGCTCACAAGATTCGTCAACAAATGTCTCCTCCACACACACTACAGCATAATGTTGTTGTTGAGAGAAGAAATCATACTATCATGGAAATTGTGTGATGCATGATTGATGATTTTGGACTAGCAAAGACATTATGGGAAGAAGCAACAAAGACAATAGTGTATTTGTTGAACAGAGTGCCCACAGTTGCTCTTGATGGAGTAACACCACATAAAACATGGTCAAAGTTGAAACCATTTGTTGCATACCTCCAGAGTATTCACGTACAAAGCAAGTATGCACATACCCATGTAGAATAGAAAGAAATTGGATATGAAATCACAAAAAATCATCTTCATTTGAGTACGGTGAAGAGAATATTGAGTGCATTAATGGATCGAAAGACCAAGAAAGTCTACACTAGCAAAGATGTTGAGTTTTTTTAGAAGAAGGAAGCAAAGACTCCTCCACACTCACTAATGTAGATTTTTCACCAGTTGTAAAAATAGAAGTTGATGTTCCCACTAGATGATGAAAGTGATGATGGGGATGATGGTGATGATCAGATAGAACCATGACCCATGGGATCAGTTTAACATATGCCCAAGTGGTATACTAGCATGTTACAAGATGCAAGAATGGATGCTCCACTGGATACATACACCCCTTTGGATTAAGGACTCGCGCAGTAAAGCAAGAGAAGAAGTAAAATTTTATTTAATGAGTAGAGTTATTGAATCTGATGAGCCCTCTATATTCTAAGAATCCCTACAGTTAAAATCTTGGAAAGATTCCATGGATGTTGAATACAACTCAGTGATGAAAAAAACACTTGGCATCTTATTGATCTTCCACCAGGGAAGAAACCCATTGGATGCAAATGGATACTAAAAAAAAGTACAAAGTATATGGGACCATAGAAAAGTATAAAGTGAGACTGGTAGTAAAGGGGTACACACAAAAAGAAGGCATTGACTACGAGGAGACATTTTCTCCCATAGCTAAGATCAAAATGATCAGGATGATCTTTGTTCTAGTTGCACATTTTTATTGAAATGTACATCGAGATGGACGTAAAAGTATCTTTCTAAATGGATATTTACAAGAAGAAGTCTACATGACTCAATCGAGAGGGTATATTGTGCACGGTCAAGAAGAAAAGGTATGTAAACACGGGAAAAATCTATATGGCCTTAAACGGGAACCCCAGAGCTTGGGACATCAAAATAGATGAGTATCTCGTACAACATGGATTTGTTAAAAATCCATACAATCCCAATTTATACCTCAAAAATCAAGGGGGATTGTGATTTTCATTTTCCATGTCAACGATCTAGTCATCATTGGTAGTTCAGTGAGGATGATCGATGTAATGAAGAAATATCTTAACCGATCATTCGACATGACAAGATCTTGGGATGATGCATTATTGTCTTGGATTGGAAGTATGGTAGAAAGAGAATCACATATTTGTTTCTCATTTGAAATATACCAAGACAACACTTGAGAAATTTAGGATGATGGATTGCATACCTATTTCTACACCTATAGAGAACAGATTGCAATTATCTCATTCAGATCCATCTCTTATGGTAAATTCCACTCTCTATTGGCTAGTTGATTGGGAGTCTCATTTACCTCACCTACACTAGACCAGATATCAGCTTTACAGTGAGCTATCTATCTAGGTTCATGTAGGAACCCAAAGTTTTTCATTGACAGAAGCAAGGAAAATCTTAAGATATCTTAAGGAGCAGTAGATCTTGGACTAGAATACAAGAAGAACGATAATTTCTTCTTGTCTAGATATTCGGATTCAGATCATGCAGGAACATTGATGATAGAAAATCCACTTCAGGGTTTGTGTTCTTTATGGGATCTAGACCAATATCATGGGGAAGCAAGAAACAAAACTTTGTTTCTCGCTCTTCCACAGAAGTCGAGTATTGTTCTCGCATATGAATATTTCTATGAAGCGATGTGGCTATGTCACATCTTGGAAGGACTTGGAATACTTCATGACAAACCGACCACCTTATATGTTGACAATGAAGTTTTTCTCAAACTTGTTTGCAATCTAGTTTTTCATGAAAGAACAAAAACATTGAGGTACATGTACATTTCATACATGATCAAGCCTTGAAGAAAAATATACAACTTCATTTTTGTCCAACAGATGAACAACGAGTAGATATCTTCACTTGCACGTGACAAGTTTGAGTTGTTTAGAGAGTTCCTCTCCTCATCCCTTGAGGCAATGGAAAATTAAGGGGTGGGGATGTTACGATATATAATAATTTTGCATTTTAATTAGGTATATGACATTATTTATTATATGGTTATTTATTTAATAACCACATTATTCTTGTATTGTTTATTTGTTGCATTATTGCTGCAACTATATGTTTGTTATACTTGTTTGTATTTAATTTGGTTATGCTTCCGGATGTTCTTTTGGAAGCTTATGTAATCAAGATTATTGTTGCACCTGTGAAACATCATTCTTTATTTGTATCGGCTGTCCAATATCTATAAATATTATAGCCTGCACCATTGTACTTGATTTTTATTGAACATTAATAAATAAACTAAGATGCCATCCTTGTTCATAATTTACAATCTACACATTCAAAAAGACTTTGTTTATCTCAAGATCATTTAGGCATATCACTTTCTTCATACTTCATACTCATTAGAGTAAGCTTCATGATAGTCCTTGATATCATATTCATGGGTAAAAATTAGGCCTAATTGATTCTCTATAAAACCCTTACTATCAAATTCGACCCTTTTAAAATGAAAGTGTATGTTGAATCTAAAAGGTATTAGTCAACTCCTTATGCATCGGCAAAATTATGATAAGTATAGTATCACAATTCAATAGGAAAGTGATGTTCAACTATGCTTCTTTCATAATAGCTTATGAATTACCATGAGTTTCATGTACACCTCAATCAAGAGTATTCTATCTAAAGCATACTTGTGCTCATGGTAAGGAACACCATTGAATTTTCAAGTTCAAACGTATGTGAATATAGGAAATTATATGAGTATGTTGTCATGTTGCATTACTAACTCAACACTTGCTTGAGAGACCCTTTTACGATATTGTTCTCCAAGGTTTTGACAACAAACATTGTGAACACATCATTTACCCTAGTGAATTTTTTTGTTTTCTAAGGTCAAGTATTCCTAGATTTTTGTTTATGCAAAATATCCAAATAAGTGAAACTAACGCCATAATATTCATCGAGTAAACAAAATAAATTAAATGACCACAAAACATACTAATAATTCAATTCTAAATATCATGATATCTAGTGCTCAAACTTAGAACAAGTACATAGTTAAAATGTTACAATGTATACACAAATATCAAGATAATTTTGGTTGAAGTTCTTTAATGGATAAATTTTGAAACTCCATGTCCGTGAAAATTAAAACCCATAAAATTTCTAAGGTTTTTGTGTTATAAATATTATCATTGATGTCAAAGGAATACTAATAAATATCTCTTAAGTTAGAAATATTATCAATGAGTGATGTAGCCTAGATTTCACCACCAACAACCCAAGGCAGGTGGCACATCACTCAACTTGATTTGAGCACTCACTTGAAGTGTGTAAGGGTATTAGGTATCTCTCTAGAGAATTGTGTTCAAGATGTAAGCATGTTTGAATGTATAATTCAGATCCATAACAGATAATCAATTATTCCACAGTGCGTAAACCGGATCTAGACCTTAGCCATATGAAAGAATAAATAAACTATTGCTATAATAATATTTACCATGAAAAATATGTATTTAGTTACATTCAACCCCAATATTTAGCCAATAAGGTCCATTATATTAAGTATTACAAAACATAGAAGTTTTGTTATCCCAAATTCACCCCCTCGGTAAATTTGGTCAAGACAACCCTGCACATAGAGAAAATATGAAGGAAAAATGTTTGAGACCTACGAGCTCGCATTCCGAACGAGGCAAAGGAAAAAGTTAGCATTTGAGCTGAGTCAAAACTAAAGTGAGGCTACGGGAGTTTTCTAGATTTTATGATTCTCATGAGAAAAGGGAAAAGATAAATTTTAAAACCGTAAACCAAATTTCACCCTAATCTGGTTGTCACGTGTCCCACATTATCAAAAGGGGACCCAATTTTCAAATTTTTTCCCATCCATTTGTCTTGACACGATACAAACTTCGAAGGGGCATCTCTTTTGACTCGGGGCTTGAAATATTGCAAATCTGATCTTTGTTAAAAATATCTCGGCCTCGCCCATGCCACGAGATCGAAACTTTAATTTTGAGGAGGTTAGGTAAAGGGAAATGGAAAAACGTCTTTAGCCCTTGAACGGGATCCATCTGTCTCAAAACCAGATCGTATTTGATCTATTTTGTTATTTTTGCTTCCTTCAAGGTGCTAAATCAAGGAATCATGCGGTAAAGATAGATTTGGGGCATATTTCATCAGAGGCATTAACAACGGTGGTTGAACTTCAACCTTCTTTTCTTGCTTCTCTCTCTCTTTCTTCTCTCTGATCAAATCTATAAATACAGGGGTAGGATTCATTGTAAAAGTTGTTGTTCATTCTTCTTCCCTACCTCCCCTCTTCTTTTCTTTCCCCAGTGTCGAAATTGGAGTTTGAATCTCCTCCTGCTCTGTAAAATGGTGTTTTTGCCTCTTGCTCGTGTATGATGCTTTGTGCAAATTTATGAAGCAATAAAACTCATTTTTGTGATGCGTTTATCCATCCTTCGCTTGTTTTCATTGCATCTTCTTACCTCTCATCATTCTAGAGTATTTTGTGCATGTTTTGGATGTTTCATTTGCAGATCTGGGAGCTATGTTTGTGGGGATCGGAAATAGAGTTATGTGTGAATCTGAAATTTGGTCTGTGATGTTGTTGTCCATCCTCTCCATTGCTCACCTCACCTCCCTTCATTTCATGGTCATTTTGATAAATGATCAACACTTCCCTTTTCTTGGTGCTATCACCTCTATAGTGTAGGATTTATTTATTTTCATGCTCTCTCTCTCTCTCTCTCTGTGGTCCCTTAGAATTGTTAGGATAGGTGTAGTTAGAGCGTCATTTACGCATTAGGAGTAGTTTAGCATTAGGATCGGGAAGAAGAATCCGGCTTTCTTTGGATGGCCATATCAAGTCCCAAGAAGTCCCATAGCTTGAGATATGGTCCAATGTTAAGAAAATCACACCAAATGACCCTACCTAAAATTAGATCCATAACTCATTTAGGGGTGTTATTATTTCGCATTAACAATTTTGGCATGCCCGTGAGGCAGTGCAGAAGCACCTTACCACTTCACTTCATCGGGTTCTATGTGCTCTTGGTGAATATTTCATCCTTTGGAGGCACTTTCGGGAACATCGGTGACTCCATTTGGTCAAAAACCCATTCTCTTAGTTGTAGACCTTTTCCATCCATTTCCACTCATTTCATATATTTTCTTCTTCCATCTCTTTCATTTTCTCCCATTCCATGAAGTTATGAAATCATGACTTCATTCCCTTCATGGAACTCACACTTACAAAGACAAGTACATTCCACCTCCAATGTGATTTACAACTCCTTCAAATCAGCATTTTGAGAAGATTCAAGATCGTTATGCTTACCCATATGAGCAGTGTCAAAACTAGTTTGACTATGAAGCTTATCAAGGACAAGGGGATGCATATGATGGAGATAGTTATGTAGAGGATGTTGGTCTCTGGAGAAGATTCAAAAATGGAGGTTGGAGGGCACCTTGTCCATGGGAAGTCCTTTCTCCAAGACACTCTGACCCTCAAGAGAAGCTGGACTTCATGATTGAAATGATACCCCAACTTGCACAATGGATGGTAGAGATCGGGGCTTATGAGCAAAGTGTGGAACAACCTTATCAATGGGTAAGTCAATCACCAGCTCCTTGCCTTTCATTTTCTCTCCTCAGTCTTTATCATTTCAACATGATCAAGAGTCAAGCTTCCTATCACTTGCCCCAAGTGTTGATTCCATTTCTCCATTCCCTAGTCTTCCACCCCACCTCAGTTTCTCTGCCCTTTTCCCTCCCAAATCCAATCCCCCTCTACAAGAGCCAAAATAAATGCCTTCCCCTCCACCACAAACAAGGAAACAACTAGTGGAGACCCCACCCACCACTCCTCTTGCTTTCCCAAGTCCATGTTGGGAAGAGACTCAAGAATCCAGTCAAGGAGAACATCAAACAGAGGAACCCAACAGAGAAGAAATGATAGAAAATATGAAGAGTTAGGCTGCTAAATTTGAGTTTTCAAAGGTTCCCTTATTGGTTAATCCTATGGAGGAGGCTGAGGTCAAGCCACAAGTGGTGGAAGCTCTAGCTACAGCACAAGCGGGGAAGAAGGAGATACTCCTAATCCAAAATAAGAGGAGTACATTCCGGTTGTGGAGTAGGACCATATAGTTTTAGAGGCTCCAAGTATGGAGTAGGCCACAGAAGAACCTTTAGTTCTTCCTCTCACTTCATCCCCTTCAAGCTCTGATGTCAAATAAGAGTTTAATATTTCAAACTTTATGTTTGAAGATGAGGGGAACCATGGTGAGAAAATTACAGATTCGAAGGACACCATGGAGGAGGTCGAACACACGCAATAGGACAACGAGGAGGTAGATTATTTTTCTGACTTGGAGGATTTCCTTGATGGAGGAGAACCCATGGAGGTAACATCATTTTTTCCTCCATCTTCATCCTTCCACGCACATGAGCCTGCTACCATGGAGGAGAACATTCAAGTACAACATCCTACACTTCATAACACCCTCACGGAACCAAGGTTGGAAGATCTTGATCTTCCATGTTCTTTAAAGGAGGAGGAAGAGAAAAGGCGGGGAGGATGTCATCATCTCTCCCACACCATCCGCCCAAGAAGTTCCACAAGAAGACTTCATTTTGGAGTTGAATTTTAGAGAAATGGGCACATTCAAAGTATCGAGGCCGTGTCCAATCGGGTACTTGGCTTCATTGGAGCCAAAGGAGAATCCATAACCAGTCATGTCCATTTTAGGGCATGATGATGATATCAAAGCACTAAGGATCAACTTTCATACCTCTTCAATCAAATGTAGAGAAACTAAAAGAGGTATTTGATTTGTCTCTAGTTGATACTTTGGTGATTTGGGTGGAGGACCAACTTATTGTCAGGTTTTCACTCATCCAACCAGCCATGTTCAGTGCCAAATCAGTTGCATGGCTGCCATTTTTTAGGAAGGGAAGCTACTTCTCCCTTCTGTAGCAGATTTTGTTTAACATTCTCTCTCTGGTTAGTGTAGGAGTAGGAGTAGAATTTGTTTCCAATAGAAGAAGTTCTTTTTCACACAATGCATATCCCACTTGGGATATGTATGATTTTCAGTTTGTACATAGTTTTTGGTGTTGTTGTTTTGCTCTTACACAGTGCATTCGGTTGGCTTTTGGTGAAGATCAGCTCCAAGTTTCAGCGGGTTTCCAAGAGGCTTAGATGTTAGAGTTTCAGAGTTCAGATCAGTTTCATGTTTATCAGGAAGACTCCATGCCCAATGGATACTTCAAGGCTATTGGTCTCTTCATCTAGCAGGTAGATGTCCCCATGAGTCGCCAAATTGTTATCCCAAATTCACCCCCAAAAATTTGGTCAAGACAACCCCGCACATAGAGAAAATATGAAGGGAAAACATTTCAAACCTACGAGCTCACATTCCAGAATGAGGAAAAGGAAAAAGCTAGTGTTTGAGCCGAGTCAAAACTAACGTGGGGCCGTGGGCATTTTCGGATTTTTGATTCTCGCATAAAAAGGGGAAAAGATAAATTGTAAACCCTACAAACTTGATTTCACCCTAATGGCTGCCATGTGTCCCGCATTATAAAAAAGGGGACCCGAGTTTTCAAACTATTTTCCCGTCCATTTGTACAAACCCGATACAAACTTCGAAGGGGCATATCTTTCGACTCAGGGCTCAAAATATTGCAAATATGACACCGTTGAAAATATCTCGGCCTCACCCATGCCATGGAGGTCTAAAACTTTAATTTTGAGGAGGTTAGGTAAAGGGAAGTGGAGGAAACATCTTCGGGCCTTGATACGGGATCCATCTGTCTCAACAACCAAATCGTATTTGATCTATTTCATTGTTTCCTCTTCCTTCAAGATGCCAAATCAAGGAATCATATAGTAAAGATAGATTTGGGGCATATTTCATCAGAGGCATTAACAGCAGTGGTTGAGCTTCAACCTGCTTTTCGTGCTTCTCTCTCTCTTTCTTCTCTCCAATCAAATCTATAAATACGGGGGCAAGATTCATTGTAAATTTGTTGCTCATTTTTCTTCCCTACCTCCCCTCTTCTCTTCTTCCCCAAGGTTGAAAATGGAGTTTGAATATCCTCCCTAATCTATAAAATGGCATTTTTACCTCTTGCTCATGTATGATGCTCTTTGCAAATTTATGAAGCAATAAAATTCATTTTGTGATGTGCTTTTCCATCCTTCACTTGTTTTCATTGCATATTCTTTCCTCTCATCGTTCGGAGTATTTTATGCATGTTTTGGACCTTTCATTTTTAGATGCGGGAGTTGTGTTCATGGGGATCGAGAAATGGAGTTTACGTGTAAATACGACATTTGGTGCGTGATGTTGTTGTCCATTCTCTCCATTTCTCACCTCACCTCCCTTCATTTCATGGTCGTTTTGATAGATGATCAAAACTTCCCTTTTCTTGGTGTTATCACCTCTATAGTGTAGGATTTATTTATTTTCATGTTCTCTCTCTCTCTCTCTCTCTCTCTCTCTCTCTCTCTCTCTCTCTCTCTCTCTCTCTCTCTCCTTGGTCCCTTGGAATTGTTAGGATAGGTGTAGTTAGACATCATTTCTGCATTAGGAGTAGTTTAGCATTAGGATCAAGAAGAAGAAGCCAGCTTTCTTTGGAGGGCCATCTCAAGTCCGTAAGTCCCTGACTTGAGAGACGGTCCAATGTTATGCAAATCACACCAAATGACCTTGCCTTAGAAAAGCATGTCCATAACTCATTTGGGGTGCTATGATTTTGCATTACTTGATTTCATGCATACATAATACTGATCTACATGGTCATACGCACTAACATACTTGCACCATAACTCTATAATAACAATGGGTGTCTAAATCGTGCAAATCAATACATATTTATAGGGGTGGGGAATTTCCCTTCACCACACAAGAACATTCAAAAGTAGGCTACATGCTAATAATAGTCATACATCCTTACAAAAGAGTAAAAAAGAAAGTAAGTGCTAATAATAGATTGTCGCTAATACAACCGTAGTATAATCCTATTATTAGCTCCAAAACTCTGAATGGCGCTCGATCTTCTACTAGTCCCAAAATATGCTTTATGTATTCTCCAAGTCTTTGACAAACCGTGATCTGCACTCCACATCTAAAATTATCTCCAAAGCTGCAAAAACAACTAAGTCATGTTTTCAAATTATTCTTGGGTGTGCCCTATTCTACTATACCCCTGCGATCTCTTGTGCACCTTGTGTCTATGTACCCAATCCTTATGCACTTTCATACTTGAGTTGTATTTCATCATCTCAAAATTACCCCACACTAATTTCATTATCATCCCTAGAAATGGGTAATCACAACTTATCTCTCCAAGAATAAAGAATAATGAATGAAAGAACAAGTGAATTACTTACACCAATAGAATATCAGATTACTTAGTGCCTTACTCTTCTACATGAATGATCAACTTTGGATACTCATTCTTGATCTCTGCTTCCAATGCATTCTAATCATTGGTGCTTCACCGAGTTTTAGCAGGAACTTCTGTAACTACAACTTCCAACTCATCATGATTCATGTTTTCCCTTTCATTCTGGAATATTCTAACAATTTTAGCCATGTTAGAGACCATTCCTTCCATGAAATCCATCTTGATGTGATGAGCTTCCCAATTTATTTCATTCATTCCTTATGTGGATCCTAGGATGCTTTAATCATGTTGCACTTTTCTTCTACTAAATCAAGCCTATACATATTCCAAAGCGTCTCATTCTTCATTGTTATAAGGACATCATTATCTTCTTTAATGGTCCTTTCCTTAATAATTACATCTAGGGTCACACATAAATTTAATGCATGATCTACCCTCTTTAACTCATCCTTTGAAGTTTGTAGTAGGGCCTCATAACTTACAATATTCCGCATGGTAGCATCTTTGGCTCTCTCTTCCTCTTATGCATCATCCTTTTGTTTGGGCGAGGCACAGATTCCTCCTCTAAGAGAAATTGAAGCTGTCATGTGTAGATAGTGCAAAGCGGACTTAAACTCTATGGTGACCTTCTCCTGAAAATATGGCCTCTCTTCATGATATCATCTCCAATTTTCTCGGACATATTAAGGACTTTCTATACTTTTTCCTTAGATTTTTATTTTTCTTACCGTAAGGCACTTTATCTCGGTAGTCGCATCCTTCTTATCTTCTAATAGTGCTTGAATAGTTGCTTCTTTATCAACATTTCGGTGCATAACTTCATGAGATACCTCATTGAGGGCATTGCTCACTGTTCATCGACATCATCGGAGGCTTAACAATCATGTGGCGTAAATGGGGTGCCTTCTTCAATATCCACAATACAGGATTCCTTATACACATCAAAGCCAAGCTCATCCATGTGATTCTACATCATCCATGATAGTTTTTTTCTTGTGCAGGTGTTCTCCATATCCACATCCATGAGCTCCCATCCATATAAATCCTTGGGCTCTAAATTACCTTGGAACTTTGCCTGTATGATTTTGCATGGGTCATCAATGTACCCAATAGTTGGAGTCTTATATTTTTCTTCCTTCCATCCCTTACCAGAGTGCTTACCCTTGAGAATCTTGACACCTAAATCCAATGTTGGTGTTATCGCCAAATCACTTTGGAGCCTCTGAATGGCCAAGCGATGGATAGGGCATTCGGTTTGATTGTGTAACATGGCATAACCTCTCAAGTTGTGGGACTTGGGATCAATTTGAACCTCTAGAGAAGGCTAACTTCCTCTTCCTAAAATAAACACAACACTCCTTATAATGCAATAAAAGAGCTAACTAGACCTATACTAACATTTTCATGGGATATAGGGAGTGATATTTGCAAGAATTAAACCTATAGTAGAAGTGGTGATGCACCAAGAAAGGGTTGTTGATAGACAAATTTTAAGTTTTCAAGTGAAGGAAGATGAAAATGAGAAGCATGAACAATCACCACAACTCATCCACATACAAAGCTTCACTACCACATAAGAAAAAAATTTGAACACCTGAAATAGAAACTTGAAATTGCACAAGTACACCTACCAAGCATGAGAAAGGCACAACGAAGTGAAAAAATGATGAAAGGACTGATAATTAGTCAAAATACATACATTTTTAATTGCTTGAATAACATGCACAATGCTTCATTACATTAGGAAGAGGCAAAGTTTTCCATTACAATTTAGGAAGATAGGCTTGAAAGTTCCCACAATCCATAATAGACTAGCTTTCAGAAAGAGAGAGGAAAATAAAAAATGTCCAACCCTCTTAACTGAATTCCTCCTCCACATTTATTGAAAACTCTGTGTGAGAGAAGAGAGGAGATATTCCTAAATTATTGGGCATGAATAATGGCACATGATGGCACCCATCAATTACATCAATAATTACACCACTTAAAAACATTCCACCATGTCTCAATAACTCAAAATTTTGAATTTATCCACTATTAATTAAAAATAGTATTTTTTAAATAATATTTTAATAAAAATAATATTTTAAAATAAAATATTTTAATAAAAATAAAATTCATGCCTTTGGTGAGACAATTTAAGGTTCAATTTTTGATTTGATGGGTTTGGCTATTATCAAATAAATGGCTCACCGGCCGACTCACCGAGTGGATTTGGTGAGCTCCTCTTTTCTATTGGTGAGCACGTTGCTTGATATGGCAGATTTTAGACTCATCCCACCACCTTGGTTTGTATTGGGAACTTTTCCTTTATTGTGACTCTCCATTAATCCCCATTGATGACTCGACATCACCTTTCAACATGCCATGTTTATTGGGTCTTCACTATGCTCTAAAGCTGACAAACATCTTGGGGTTTGGCACACCTTTCAGGGAAAATTTTAGTGGTGAATATTCGTAATATGGCGAATATTCCATTTTTGAAAATTTTGAAAAGGTGAATTTTTTAGCACGGGTCAGTGACCTGTTCGCCTAAAAATTACAATTTAATTTTTTTTAGGGATCGGCTTTGCCTACCCTTGAAAAATATCCCCTATATAAACCTATATTATTCACCAGGTAGAACACTTCTACTTCACATTTTTCAACAATATGATATATCCCGTATTATAGACGCGTGACAAGGGGGCAAGTTATTGACGCGTGACAAGGAGGGTTTGCAGATAAGGAGATACTGTAGATATTGACGCATAGTAGATGCATGACAAAGAGTTTGTTGACAAGCGACATGGAGATTTTTTCGATGAGCAAGAAGAGGGCAGAGGCTGCAGACACGCGACAGGATATTTGCTATCATGCATCAAAAAAATGCATTGACGTGCGTCAACAGACCTCCGATGGCGTGTGTCAACAATCATAATGATGCACGTCATCGAGTCTGTTGGCGCACGTCATCGAGGTCTGTTGACACGCGTCAATGAGGGTTATTTGTTGACGCGCGAACTTGGCGAATAGTTGATGCATGACAAGGAGGTACAACGAGATATTGACGCATAGTGAGGACGACAAAGAGTTTGTTGATGCGCAAACATGGAGATTTTTGATGAGAAAGTAGAGGTCGGAGAGGTGCAGATGCGTGGCGGAGATTTTGTTGTCGCGCGTCACAAAAATGCATTGACGCGCGTCAATAGACCTCAATGATGCACGCGTCATTACGGTTGTTGACGCGCGTCACTAAGGTCTGTTGACGCGCGTCAATGCATTTTTTTGACGCGTGACAGCAAAATCTCCCATCGCGCGTCTGCTGACCTCCCTTCGTCGCAACACTTGACAATCGGGTAAATTTTTTCATATAACCCCAAAAAAATTTCCTTCCCATGAAACCAGTTCCGGGGATATTCACCAGGTATTCTCCACCTCCGATTTCCAAGAGGTCTCTTAAAATGAACCCCGACACCTTTGATTGATTCCTCTACATGGTGGGCTTTAACTTGACCCATGTCCCGGTTGAAAGTAACCCATAACCCTGAAATCATTGATTGACTCGTTTCTTACCTCCTATACATTGGCTATCACATCGAGGCACCCCACGCTTATCGAATTGCTCATGGCATGACCAAAATGATTGCAAACTACTTCAATGACCTCAACTACTCGGCACCACGTGTATCTTCATTAGCTTGAATTTAACTTCCTGCAAGGAAATCAAAAAATAACTTAGGGATAATAAGCATGTGCATCCATTGAATGTGTTGGCTCATGACTTGGCCAACTCGAGAGATTAACTCCTGTTTTCCTCGGATATCTTTGAGTATTGGATCCTCGAGATCTCGAAACCCAACCATCATTATGACATGTTAGCTTGGGGTGGGGAATCTACAAGTCATTTTAACAATGCAACAATCTTGTCAAGTTGGCTCTCGGCCTGTAATTCCAACTCGGACTTTCCTCCTCGACGATCCAAAATGACTCACCTAGCGAGTTACATCATATCACCTGCTTCTCCATTGGGAAAAAAATCATCGACCCTTCCATTTCAAACCTCCACCATGGCGAGAGCTAGACCAAATTTCCCATGTCTATGCTTTGAGCATGGGGTTTAGGCCATTTTGGTTCACTTGACCGGGTTCTTGAACTAAAAATTCCCTTAAACTCCCCAACTCAAGCTATCTCCTTTCGCAATCCTCATTGATCTCATCGTGATCCTCTACATATGTGACTCGCTGAGTAGTTTTCCTGTGAACTCATTTTGAGCTTTAATCCACCAAGTTCTACCACCTTTGTTCATCACATCATCCTCACATGAGGTTTCCAAGGTATTTCCAAATGATCACAACAAGCTCTTACTTGCCGCCATGCACGGCATCAAAAACCCGGATGAACTTCTTTGTAGACTGCTAATGCCTACACTTCACTTGGTGATCTAGCTCAAACTCATCATGTCCAAGAAACTTTCTCTATCTCACTAGCTCACCTTCACACCTTTGAGTTATGAACTCCTTCACTTGAGCTCATCTCCTTTTGATCCATTCTTCACCGGCTCATCCCAACGAATTTTACTGGGCTATACGCTCACCTATCCAAAGTCTTCATGCATAGTGGGTATCTCGAGCTCTTTCAAAATCTATCCCACTACCATGTTCCATCTTGATCAGTGTTGAGCTCTTCACACAAGATCAATCTATCATTGATGCACCCATGATTCGACCTCTTAACTCGGTGGGGAAAGTTGAACCATGCATCTTCATGACTCGATCTAATCTCATCGAGCCATAGAATTTCCAAGCTATTGCGAACTCACTCCCTTTGAAAAACCCCAAGTGCATCCATCAGCATGCATCATTTCCTATATTGAGTTTCACTCGATTCACCACACAACCATTCCAAAATTGCTAAATCACCAAGCCTTGCAAGCCATTTTGTGTTAGATCTAAGCTTTACACCAAGGTAACTCGGTTCTCCTTTCTAAGAATCTGGTATTTTGAATTCTTCACCAAGTCTTTAGGCTCACTATGTCATCTTCTTCTGTAGTGACATTCTACATTGATTTCACTCAAGATCCCCTGCACTTGACCATGCATTGACCTTTTTGTTTCCTTCGTGTGCCACGGTCAATGCATCCACCACTGGATCCTCTGGTTTATACACATGGTGATTTGCTTCAATGGCTCGGTCTCCCATCTTCATGTTGAGAAACTCTTTCATGAATTCAATCCATCAATCTCCTCTTCACACTATGTCTCCGCCATTTAGAAAGCGAGACATCCTTGCCAAATCGGCTAACCGAGTCTACACTGAATCGATTACTTCATATTTGTTCTCAAAACTTACCCATAACCACCATCAATCCAAAAGTAATTTCAATGTTGAATCACATTTCAAAAATCTGATCTTACATTCTAAATAACTCGGCATTTGTCTCCTCATTGCAACTCCATTCCTATAGAACCAACAACCCACTGACTCAGGAGCTTCGAGTGAGTTGTTTTGAGCTCAAAGTATCTTTAACTTTCTAACTTGATTCTTAGCAATGGTATCGACTTCCATGGGCCTTCTCATGAAATCAAAGAGTAATAGAAACTTAACAAAACCCTTTAATCATGAATTACCAATTTTTATGATTCATTTCTCATGTTGAATTAATGTGGACCGAGAAAGGCCTATTTTTGATCAAAATTGGAACCTTAAAGACTCAGGATGCCCCAAAATGTTTCATGACTACCTTTGAATTCTCTCGATTGTAAAATTGTGCCTGCCCCCCAAAATTCTCCCATGAAGGTTTTCCTTGGTCCCCAAAGAACAACATTATCCAATTTTGACAAGTGTGCAAAATTGGATAACATTTTTAGTGACCTCTCAGGGATAATTTCCTGCTAAGAACCAGTCTAGTATCCTTAAGTCATCCATTTGGCATGGAGTCAATGTTAGAATTCTGAAAATGATCGATCTTCTTTGATAGATTTTGAGTCTGAAAATGCTAAGTATGAGGTGTATTAAACTGGTGAATGATTATCATCTATAGAATATTGCGTAATTTTGAAAGGAGCATCTGCTAAGTTTGGGATATCATGAAATTCTTCTTGAAACTCAAACATTTTCCTTTTTCTAAAAAACTTCCACCTTCAACACATTGTTTAAGATCAAAAACGAAACACAAAACACACCAAAAATCAAAACCAAAGACAACACAACAATCAATGCGTAAAGCACTTGGAGGAAAATCACCTAACTAAACTATACATTGGGCAAGTAAAATGCTTCTCAAAAGCAAGCTTTGAGATATATCCCATTCACATGAATGGGTAGTTCTTCTCCATTGAGCCTAGATAGATTAAACAAATTTGTGTCCTTGAAACTCATGATAATGTACGGACCACTCTAGAGAGCATCAAACTTGGCGTGCATGCATGTTTTAGCTCTATCTTCATCCCATTTTAGAACTAAATATCCCTCTTGAAAATTCCTATCGGACGTCTTCTTGTCAAAATATTTCTTAACACCGAGCTGATGTTGCTCCAAAGTCTTCATATCCTTATTTCATGCTTCTTCTAACTCCATGAGCTTAGCAAACCTGACTGTCATAGGATCACTCTCCATAACCTCAAGTTGATGAGCTAACTCTAAAGAAGGTAATTCCAATGATAGAGGAAGTTTTGCTTCTCTTATGTATACCAGCATGAAAGGATAAGTATTGATGGCCATTTTAGGTGTGATTCGATCTACCCATAAAGCATTTTTAATATGTGTGTGCTAAGTCCTCTGTTAGTTTTGATCGTACACTTGATAATCCTTATGAGGTTCTTGTTCCTAGACTCAGCCAACCCGTTTCCTTTCAGATAATAATTGGATGAATTCTTGAGATAAAATTCATTCTTAACAGCCCATATACTCAAATTTAGATAAATAAAATTCATTCTCTTATCGAAATAAGCGTAAATGGGACACCAAACCTTGTCATTATGCCTTCGAGGAAATCAATAATAGCCTTATCGTTACCCTCCTTAAATGATAGTGCCTCTCTCCACCGACTAAATTAGTCCATTGTAGTAAGGACCCATTTATGTTTGTCACTAGATGGAGGATTAATCAATCCAATGAAATCCAAGCCCCATTGAACAAAGGGATGATCAACCTAAATTGGATGGAGGGGAAGAGTTGTCAACTTCTACTTTCATGGTGAAAAAGGCACATTCCTTGCACTTATTTACCCAAAGGTGGGCGTATTTGAATAAATCCGCCAACGGTAGTTAGCCCTCATGAGTTTTGTAGTAGTTATTCGTGTAGAGTAATGTCGCCCGATAGACCATTTGGAATTCCTCCAAAATCTTACTTACTTGTTTCAGACCTAGGCACATAGAAGGAGAACACCATTCAAATTCCTTTTAAAGAGAACATTATCTACAAGGAAATAAGGAATAGACTGAAGACAAAAAGTTCATCTTTGAGTCTTATCCATGTCAATAGGATATGTTCCTGAGAAAAGGAAACTCTTCATTTTGGTTAACTTGATCAACATGATCATCACTTTCCTCATCGTTTAGGAGTGTCATGTCCTCATGACCTTTTGATTCTAGATTTGCATTAAGTTTTTGACATAAACGCTTACCTCACGAATATCTTGGTAACTTTGATGTGCACATCGTATTCCATCACCTTGGTAATCCACCCAGCATGTTTCTCATTCATGTCTTTATTTAGCAAAAAGTCCTTAATACTGGATGAGACACCATCAAATGAATCATGTTGTTGGACAACATGTGCCTAAATTTTTTCAAAGCTCGAATGATAGAAAAAAATTGCTTTTCAACAAATGAATATTTGAGCTCATAGTATTTTAGAGATTATTGAAGAAAGAAATTGGTTGTTCCATCATATTGTCATTCTGTTGAGTGAGGATCCCTGAAATGCTCTCTTGACTGCAAAAGCATAAAGAATAAAATCTTTATCAAACCTTGGATTCACCAGCGTAGGTGCTTGAGAAATGGTCATCTTGATGGCTTTAAATCTCTCTTTTCCTTCCTTCGTCCATGAGAATGGAATATTTTTCCTCAACATGGTTGTTAATGGTTTAGCTAAGGCCATATAAGCGAGGGATGAATATTCGCATGAAATTTATAGTTCCCTAGAAAACTATGAAGACTTTTCTTATGACTTGGGAGAGATAGGGACATAATTGAATCAATCTGGCTAGATTGATTGAAATTCCTTCCCTGAAATAATATGTCCCAACAACTTTCCCTCGTGCACCGCAAAAAATGCATTTCTTAGAATTGAGTGAAACCCCAAATTCTCTGAACCTCTTGAAATCCTTCCTCAGATGCATAATGTGATCTTCTGCATGTTTGTATTACATGTTTATATCATCAAGATACACCAAGATGATTTCATTTATTAATCCCTTAAATGCCATGTCCATAGCTCATTGAAAAGTAGCTCTAGCATTAGATAATCCAAATGGCATTTTGTTGTAGGCGTACGTGCCCCACTTGTAGTGAAATCCATTTTGAATTAATTGGATTCTTTGACCAGAATTTTGTTGTAGCCCAAATATAAAACGAGCAAAGAGAACCTTTGAGCTCCTACCACTGTTTGAAGGATTTTTTCCATAGATGGAAGAGGATAATGGTCCTTTAATGAAGCATGGTTCAAATCCCTAAAGTCCACACATAGCCAGATTTCTCTATTCTTATTTCTTACATGAACTAGATTGGCTACCCAAGAGGAATGCTTGATTGAAAAAATGATGCAAGCCTTGATGAGTTTGGTTAGCTCCTTTCTCATCAGTGGCTCAATCTTGGGATTAATTGGCCTCTACTTTTGATGGACTAGCTTGGCATTGGGATCCAGTTCGATGGTATGTTGTGCTAAACCTGGACCAAATCCATGCAAATATTTATAACTCCATGTAAAAACATCATTATATTCTTGAAAAAGTTTGAAAAAATCCTCTTTCTCCTCTGGGGTACACACTTTGCCAATCTTTAGGAACTTTTCATTTGCTACCTCAACTTCTTCAAAATCATCCTCTTTGATTACCATGTTAGAACTTTGTCTTCTAGCTTGATCATCTGAATTAAAAATGGACTCAAGGGTAACCAATCCTTTGGTAGCTTGTTTCTTTTCAATTGTATAATCTGGTCACTATATGCTTCTTGTAGCTTATCTTGATTTTTGAAACAAACTTTGCTTCTTCTTGTAGGAAAAGAATAATTTGTTTATCACTATCAAAAACTTGCCAACTACCCACATTATCAGGAACTGTAGGTTGAATGACCATTTTAACAGGTTGTCACTCTTCTTTCATGATATCAACAGTTACATCGTATTGTGAACCATCAATAGAAATCCTATCAAGCATCTTGATTTTGATTTCTAAGAACCATGTGGATCTTGAAAGCCTCAAAATATTCAATCAAATCCCAGACTCGGTTCTTGTAAGATCTTAGAAAATCATTTTTGGATGCACTACATGCTCTTACTTGATGTACAACCAATTCACTGTCACCAAAAATAGTCAAATCTTTGATTCCCTTCTTTTGAGCCAACTGAATTCCTTGCACAAGAGCTTCACATTCGAACACATTATTGGTGCAGCTGAATTGCAATAGAAAAGATGAGAAGTACTTATCTCCTTCTGGAGAAATTAATATGACACTAGAACCTGCTCCATTTTTACTTCTCGAGCCATCAAAAAAAAGTTGCCAAAGTCTTTCATCATGTTTTTAGGTCTTAACAATTTGTGATATGTGTCAACCTTTAAATCTTATTTGAAATGAAGATGCCAAAGTCCATTAAAAAAATTCTTCTAAAATCTTTTACCTAAAAGTGTTAAAAATGTGTTTAAGGTTCTCTAAATTGCAAAAGTCTGAAATTTCGGGCTTCGGATTTCAAAGGTTTTTCTTTTACGGGGATTAAAGTGCTAAAATTGAAATTTTGATTCAGGAGTTCGAACTTTGAAAGCACGAAAGTCTAAAGTTTCAAAGTTTTAGAATTTCAGAATTCAAAGTTCTCTTTTGGTAATTTTTGAATTTTTAAACTTGGAGTTCCAAAGTCTGAAACTCCAAAGTTCCAAAATTTCAGAACTTGGACTTACGGGTTTGAAGTCTATGTTTCCCTTTTAAGAATTTTTTACCGGAGTTCCAAAGTTTAAAACTCCGAAGTTCTAAAATTTTGGAACTTTAGACTTTCAAGTTTCAGAAGTCTCCCATCTACTTTTCAATACTTTCACTTTTAGAGTTCCAAAGTCTGAAACTCAAGTTCCGAAATTTCAGAACTTCGGACTTTCGGGTTTGGAGTCTTCCATTATCTTTTCACAATCTTCATCTCTCAAGTTCCAAAGTCTGAAACTCTGAAGTTCGAAATTTTAGAACTTCAAACTTTTGGGTTTGAACTTCGGGGTTCTATGAACATTTAATTCTCACCAACCTTCACATGTGTCAGATTTTGAGCATTAATTTTGGGTTTTTCTATATAAAATCAAGTTTTACCTATCATTTTCACCTAAATTTTTTCTCTGACAACCTGATTTTTACTGCATTTTTTATACTTTTGAGGCGTCATTTTCAAGGTAATTTTGTTTGGGTTATTTCTTCTTGGTTTATGATCTTTTCGAGGTTTTCTTCCTTGTTTGTTTTCATTTTTTCTTCCTTATTCTATTTTAAAATGGAACCCTTGTTGTCTACCATGTTTTCCTTTAAAATGTTTCCTAACCTCTGACGAGATGCAAAATCCAACATGTGTAGGCATCAACTCAGATTGCATTATAGTTTTTTCAAGATCTTCCCAAGTGTTTGACATGCTTTTCGTGCTCTTGAAAAGTTTGTAGTTCATAGTTTATTTTGGATTTCAAAGATCCGTACTTTTAGAACTCTACCTTTTTGGATTTGAGAGGTGTATTGTTTTGGATTTTTCTTTCTTTGAAGTTCGAGAATTCTACTCTTTTGGAACTCTTCCTTCCGGAGTTTGGAGTCTGTTGTTTTAGAATTCGGAGGTTTTATTTTCAGAGGTTTCATTTTCGGGATTTTGAAGTTTCCTTTTAGACTTGCGAAGTTCCGGTTTCGGATGTTTGGGGCATTTAATTTTGGAGTTTAGGACATCTGTTATTTCAAGTTTTCGAGAGGTTTTGCATTTCCGAACTAGAACCTTTTTGGCCTTTCGGACTTTGGAATTTCAGAACTTTTACATTATTTGTTGCAAATTTTAAAACGCCCTTTTAGATTCCAAAACCCAAACTTAATGTTAACCTCTTGACAAAAGGAAAAGAAAAGATGAAATATACATTCCTAGGAGTTTCTCCTCACTCTTGTCTTTCTTCAAACTTAGGGAATATAAGAGATACCAATCTTGGGCAAGTTGATTTTCTAGATTTATGGGCAAGGGCGAAAGCCCCTAACAAGAAATCCTGGATGCAAGTTATATATGACAATGGGATTGTTCTTGTTGTCAATTTTTTCTACATCTAGGCATTGCCCAAAATTCGTCTTACTGCGGTAGCCCACTTTGATAAAGATTTCAGGTCGGTACAAGATTCTTACGAAAACAGGTTGTAATTTAATTAGCTTATGATTTCTTTGAATATTTATTCAAACTCCCAGGACATTGAGGACTATGCCACAATTTCACCAGAAGTAGCAGTTGAACATTGGGACAAAGAAACTGAATTATGTACAAAGGTCATGATGAAGAGCTACTTGGCCAAGAGTGTCACCAAGCTTCCTAAGACCATGTATCGATCAGATTTCATCCAGAAGTAAATGATATTATCATGTTGCTGAGTAGAGTGTCAGGCCTTGCCTCTACAAAATAATTTCAGGAATGGATGTTCCTATATATTGCTACCATTAAGAAAAACAAGGAACTCATATGATGGGGAGAGCACATCAGTAGCTCCATCTGTTTTCAATTAAGTAAGGTTTTTCTTCAAAGAACTTTTACATGACCTCTTTCTTGGTATATATTGCACGTCTTTATGGGATATTTCATTGGGTTGAACACTAAAGGTGTTAGAAGTGCTTTAAAAATATTTTATTTTTATCCTCAGCTTACAATGGATGAGGGAAGCGTAGACACTTTTGTAGGATCAATGATGCCTTCTTCATTGTTATTCTTTATCATTTTAATAAGTACTTGTATAATCAAAGGATTTCAGTTTAGGATTTCAATAAAGTAGATGAATGGGGGGATATTTATCTGTAATTTCCTATATTTACATACATCCAGATTCCTAGTTTTTTGGGTGCTCCCAGCTAGTTGCCAAGATGCCCTACTAACAAATGGGTGTTGTTAGAGTTGGTTTGGTAGTTGTTGGAGTACCATAAAATCCAGAATAAATGGCACAAGGAGGGATTCAGTTTCCCATTTCAATTGGTAGATATACTTGTGCGAGTATTTATAAGGTGAAGAATGTGGATGTAAAAATGTCAGAAGTGACTTTGCGAACCTTTCATCCCCGAACCAATTTTGACTACTAGGGAAAATTCAGTGAAACCGGTTTATCCAGTTCTCATGTACCCTAGCTAGAAGACATTTGGATTCATTGTAGGGATGAGTTCATTATCAAGAAATGAGAATATGAAATGTTGACTCTGGATGAGGTTTGTGATTTGGCATCATAGAGATTCCAAAGGAGATGGATGATGATGATCGGGGATAAATTTTGAAAAAATTCCTAAACATCCCTAAATGGTTTCGAGTGTAGAAGATCATCTTGAGAGCTTTCCAACGACTATAAGAACGCGACAAACGGACATTGAGAGCTCTAGTTATGTCCGGTCAAAGTTCTATCAACTTGGGAAAGTCAACTCTAGTCAACTGGTCAATAATGGACCAATCGACCTTTGTGACACGTGGTGAAAAGGAAAAAGGGAGTTGTTTGTTGGTTTTGATCACCGGTCTGACAAGAGCATAAAATGGTGCATGGGAACACAAGAGGCTCAACTTTTATTACGAGAGGAGCCCGCCGCCGTGTGGACTATGGTATTATCGCCAACGTGGTGGGTCCACAAGCCACCACGTGGCTTGCCACCACTCATCAAATTTATATATACTATTGACCGAGTTAATTATTTCCATACCACATTACGTGGGTCGAAATTATATTTACTTGGTAAGTCCATTTTCCAAATGCCACACATATATGCCAAACCGCTATGTATATTAATGTTTATACATTAGTATTAAACCATACATAATTCTCTAAACCGCCAACATTAACCCATGCGTGGATGTTTCCACGTGGAAGGATGGGGGATGAAGTGGTGTTGGAGGGGGCGGTTATGCCCACGTGGAAGGATGGAGGATGAAGCGGTGTTGGAGGGGGCGGTTATGCCCACGTGGTCTTTTGACCACTTCATTTACGTGGGGAAGGCTATTTAAAGCCTTAAACATTATTAAACCTCAAAATTTGGGATATACCTTAGCCGCTCAATTGGGATTTTATCCCATTAAAACATGCTTCTCCGCCAACATGGGTATTTAACCCATTAAAATATGGGAATCGCGGCAAAATGGTAGGAGGCGGGATTTGATCCCCGACCTCATCACCCTAAGAAAAATCCGCAAACCAACTCACCTATAGACTTGGGCGGGTTATAAAATGGGGCGCTTCCACTTATACTGAGGGTGGCGGGTTTGTGCAAAGTAGCATAAGGAGGCATTTTTCATAAAAGGCCATTTTGAAGGCCCCGCACTCAGAATGGGATCTCGAGTAAAAAGATGAAATGAAGAAAATTCTGAGAGGATTCCAACGATGTAAGATTTGATATATTTTTTTGAGTTTTAACCTATTTTTGGAAGCTTTGAATGCAGATTTTAACGAGGATCTACAAGACGGCTAGTTGGAAAACACAATTTCAATGCACTTCAGTCCAATTGTGACTTGGTGTAATTATGAAAAATGTTCAGAATTCAGAGATGATCTCAGATATATGATTTTTTTCATATAATTTTTTAAATCTCCATTTTTAGGTGTTTTT
This sequence comes from Taxus wallichiana var. yunnanensis, assembly GCA_018340775.1. NCBI lineage: Eukaryota > Viridiplantae > Streptophyta > Pinopsida > Cupressales > Taxaceae > Taxus > Taxus wallichiana. Next base: position 476,338,704 of record CM031243.1, on the reverse strand, counting down.
ATAACACAGTTGCAGGGAGATCACATTGTGAAAACACTGTAGGAGCCACGGATCGTTCTTGGGACAGTTTCTGCTATTTTTCAGAGTTCTTGGGACATTGATCAGCTCATTTTCAGGTTTTGATTCATTATTGGTTGTTTGTAAGAGTTATTGTACTTACATTTCAATATTATTAATGGATCGGTTCAATCTGAACCCGGGGACGTAGGAATTTCCGAACCCCGTAAACAATCTTGTTTGTTATCTGAATGTTTTCAGTTTTCTGATTATTTATTTGCTACACAAGTTTTCCACACTTCTATGGATGCATAATAATCAGAATTTAATCAATTTTGGAGTTTAGAATACTTAAAATTGGTTAAGAAAATCACGATCTTTGGAAACTTTTTAAAAGTGAAAAAAATACAACACACGTTTTCAGATCAGATGAGGAGGAAGTATTGGATTTAGTTTACAAGGATAAAAATGTCGCCAATAAACCATTTCCATGGATTTATTGGTATATATTAGAATGTTGCAATACTAAGGAGAGGGAGGGGCCCATTTTATAGAGAACATATAATTGGTTGGCTACCTTGGGAATTTCACCCAAAGGGTTAGAACAATCTATAAGAACAAAATCCCAACCAACAATGAGTTTTTAAATGCGTACAAAAGGGAAAAGGTATATCCAAAGGGCCCATATAGTCCCTAAGAATATTTCATTCATTGTTGGAAGTTCTTCTCTCTCTAATGCTCCTACTTCAAGATTTTATCTTCAATAATACCAATATCAAAAATTGTTCAAGTTAGTGATTCTCTGAGTGTATCACAAGCTTTTTCATCTCCTCTTTCTCTACCATTATCACTTCCTCCATCATTTCCTTTTTCTTTTACACCCATTACTTCTTTTCCATCTCCTTCTATGGCCTAGGTATTTTCATCTCTTCTGTTCTCTCAGTAGGGAGATGATTGGGTCTCCAGTTCCACTTCACTTCCTCTACAATTTTCATTTCCTTCTATCTCAACTTCTAGCCTTGTTGTATCTACTCTTGAGACTATTCTCACTTCCACCCCATCTATTTTTACCACATCCATTCCACTTCCACCTAATGTTACTAGTGTTATCATGTTTTCTAGTGCTTCTGTACCGAATCATTCGTTCCACTTCCATCGGCATCTGCTATACCAAAATGGTTGTTTCGTCAAACTCGAAAACACAAGAAGAAAGTGCCTCTAGTGGATGTTATAGATCTAAGTGTGTTAGAACCTACTCTAAGGATACATGCCAAGTGGCCAAATAGTTTATCCATTCTATTAGTAAACCAATCAGCAGAGAGGGTCGGGGAAATTGCTACTCTGTTTAGGGAAAAACAAAATAAATTATCATAGTACTTCTGCTCTTACTACCAAATTTCTATATTTTCATTATGAAAAGCAACACACGAAGGGGCCAAACAAGATGTGAAAATGGATCTCGAAATTTTTGGAAAATTACAATAAAGATAAAGCTTCTAAGGATGAACTAAATGCAAAATTTGAGTATCTCACTACCTGTTGAGAAAAGTAACACAACCTACTCCATCCACTAATATTTCAACTACTACTACTCTGAAAATTTCTTCCACTCTGGATGATATTTCATATCATGAGATTGAGAAGATAGGTCAGAAGGGAAGATCAGTGAATGGATGGATAGAACATATACTTCAAGAAGCTAATCCTTTGATTAAAGAGGCTATTGAAATATATAATGATTTGCAGACTGAAAGAGCCTCTATTCATAGAATGGATGAAGCCTTCTCTAAAGATAATAATAACTTGAATTTGAATTTGACTACATGGAGCAAGATCAGAGAGGAGGATCCAGATCTACTTCTTCAAGAAGAAGTAATCGATGATATTTCTAAGTTGTTCAAATTTCAAAAGGCTATGGAATTTAGGTCCTAGGTGTTACAGGATTTGATAAAGAAATTGGACAACAAATGTGTGGAAATAATGGATGCTCTAAACAACATCTCAGAAGAGTTCGATAATATCAACTGCAAGTTCTTCAATGATAACATTGATGCTCTTCCAAAAGATCAAATTAAGTCAAATTTCAAGGATTTGGTGAAGAAGCGACTATGAGGTAACTAGGAATTTCAATGGTGACTCTATTGCGAGGTTTTTTCATGCGAGAATTTCATAAGTACTAAAGAAAGTGGTAAGTAAACTTAAAATAATTCCAGCCAAGGTAGCAAGAGATATTGAAATAGTAGATGTGATGAACCATTGCATGTGTGGGCCAAATAAAGGATAAGTATAAGGAATTATTAATCATTTCATTGACTATAAGTAGTGGAAAGTTTCTGGGAGAGTGAGCAAAAGAAAACTAAGGAGGGAGAAGGTGTTGTAGAGCCAAGCTAAAGCTAGGCAGACATGGAAGGACAGATCCAAGCACTAGATCAGTCCAGGTTGCGGGGTTGATTGAGTCAAACCTTTGCAACCACTTTGTTATTTTTATGGGATACTATTCCCTAGAACTTAATTACATTCTATTTTTAGTAATTTGTTAGTTAAGGTCCAGTTGTAATGGCTCAACCTAAAAACTTATAAATAGTTAAGTGCATGAAGTTTTTAGGGATAGATAGATCATTGGGAAGTTACTCTTCAAGCTTGGAAGAGTGCTTTGAATACTTTGAATCCTTTCAATTACATTCAGAATAATATTTTTCCATGAAGAATCTGATTTATTGTGTTAATAGTTGATCAATGTATGCTTTGTGGATGCACAATTCCTTAGTGTAAGTGATTAACTCACCTTTATTTCAGAATATCTTATTTCATTTTGTGGGAAAGTGATGTGATTATCTCAAGTATCAGTCGTGAAAATATTATTTTCCTTCTGTTATAAATTTGCATTATCATTGGTTGTCATAAGTGAAAGGGATATTTGACATGTGCATGTTTTATGTTGTTATGGTTGTTGATTGTGTATTCAATCAGATTTGATCCATCTATTAGGTATGCTTGGGGTCTTACAAGGGAATGTATGCTATTTTGTTTGTGGTTTATTATTTACCCTGTCCAAATAGCACAAGGTGAATTAGATTGTGATGGTTTTTATCCTTTCTGAGTTAACCCATTTCGGTGTGAAGATCATATGATTATCTAGTTATACTTTTGGTGTATCACCATATTTTCCTCATTTGTTATTTCTAACCCTGAACCTCGTGAAGTGAGTAGATTAGAATCATTTAAAGTGTTTTTAGCCTTGCAAATTGATCTTACATCAGGTGCCCCAAGTTCCAAAGGAATTTTTCCTTCTCGGAGGTTTGTCCCAAGGTAACAAGGTCCCACACCTTGGGGATGACCAAATGTTTCATGAGATCTTTCAACAATGCAATGGTTGCATGATCCGCATGACAATGGTTTTTGGCACGTCTGGTGGAAATAGTTGGTACTTCTCATCACGATCACACAAATCAAAGTACCTAGAGACTCCATTTCCCTAGATTTCAAGTCTCATTTTGTTTACTTCTATGAAGCATCCAGGACATGAGCTTTTTCCAAGCAAGGAAAATATCAACATACTAAATTATCCCTGTCTCCACCAAGGAGAAAGAAAAGTGACAGTTTCAAAATCATCCGTAGAGGTCATTCAAATCCTCCTGATGAAAGGTTCCCTTCACTAAGGAACAATCAACCCTTGGTTGTCATGGCAGCCAATGTTTGTCCTCCTTTCAACACCAAGACCCCTTACTTTATTAGCCGAAAGAGATGTTATTCATACAAAACCACGAAAATTTTTCCATTTTATACTAGAGAAAATAATGTTACTCCTTTAGAGCACGTTTTGGATATAGCTAGTATCTATGTAGTACATAGCATTACAGAGGACAATGTGGCAGTTAGACTCCTCGCTACTTCCTTTAAAGGTAAAGCACTTCAATGGTTTCAAAGTTTGAATGTTGGTTCCATAACTACTTGGAATGAGTTAGGCGAGAAGTTCTGTAAGTAGTTTGGGAAAAAAGTGATCACTTGTCACTTATAGAACAACTCACAACCATAAAGAGAGACCCTTATGAATATATGAGTGATTTTAATTTCTGTTTCGACAAGACTTGGAACATAATCCCAACGCTCATAAGGCCATCTCCAAGTAATGATTTTCTGTATTATTTATGGGCATTGAACAACAACATAGCAGTTATGATTCAATCCATGGGGGAACTATTGTTCTGATGTCTATGAAATTGCTATAAAAGGTAAAAATTATTTAATTCAAGTGGGAAATATCACACCTAGGCCTCCCATGCCTCTATTTGATTAAATTACAGGGAAACATCCAGTCATTTCCCCTATTCCAAAAACTTCCAATCAAAAATTGTGGTATGTCTATTCCTTCGAATGATCTAGCTGAGGTCAAATCATTGCGCAAACCTTCGGGAATGAGCTCAAGCAATCAAAAGAAAGAAGTCTCAATATGCTCACCCATTTCAATCCCAATACCAAATGGGTCATCCCCCTTTTCAAGGAAGTAATTAGTCCCAAAACCAGGCTACAAATCAAGCTGCAAATGTTAAACCTTTGAAATTTCGAGAACCCTCTTGCTATCAGTTCATCCAGAGCCATAGTACCTATCCTAGAATAATCTTGTCCAAGATTATGAATGGTGTTATCCTTGTTCTCAGCCTCACAACCAAAATATTTTCCCAAATGGAGTTTTGAGTCAAGATCTTATGGTCCAAACTGTATCCACCCCACCTGAGTCATTAGTGAGATCAACTACACAAGAGGACCAGGAGTAGCCTTCTGAGGAAACCACATTGCTAAAGTGTCGGATAGATGGTTTTACAGTTTGAATATTGATGCTTCTTACATAGCAGGGAATACCCATTCTAAAAATATAGCAATGGAATCTCAACATTAAAAATCCGATCAAGCATCTACCTCACAGTCTAAAACACAAGCAGCGGTTGATAAGGATGTAGGGAAGAAATCACTCGACACATATGTTAATCAAGTTACAAGGAAATTAGGGTCTTCCGATATCACAATACCCAACAAGAATTTTTGAAAAGATGATTCTAACGCCCAAAAAGGCATTAAAAAGTAGGAACAATTCCATTCAATATTATGGAACAAATGAAGAAGACCAACCTAAGCATCACTATGTGGGACACACTCTCAATTCCTTCTCAAAGGAACTTGCTGCAAGAGGCTTTGAACAATTTTGGTACAACTAATGGGTCATCATGTCATGGAGTAGCAATGGTAACAAGTCTATGTCAACTAGAAGTGAAAATAATTCCTAAGGCTAACAAACCACCGCCATTCTATATCTCCCTGATCATTGGTGATCATTTGGTCCATAATTACATGATCGATTCTGGAGCCAGTAGTTCCGTTATGCCCAAGCAGATTGCAAACGTGTTGGGAATAACATATACTCCAATTTCAAGGGGGGTTTTCCAGTTAGATGGTACAATAGTTCAAACTGTCAGAGTCATTAAGGAACTCCAGCTTACTATTCATGCATGCCCCAATTTTTCACTCACACAAGATAGATCAGTTATTGATCTTCCACCTCTCTTTGTTATTTGTTTATCACGAGATGTTACTGCGAAGATGGGTGGTTATCTATCATAAAATTGGTCACATATGATCCTCATAACTCGGTATGGGATGAAGGTGACTATAAGAGCATAACCAATTTTCCATAATCATGTGGAACCTTACACTGCTAGTCCCATAAATGGGAATTATGCCATTTGTGACCCAGAAGAGGAAGATGTTGATCATGAACCAACTACTCTCATAGAGGAAGTTCCTGATACAATGCTTGATGAGGTAAGTGTAGATCATCAATATGATCCCTATGCTAATTTATTAGCGAGATGAAGAATCTGGTTTACTATTTTTGGAGGAAACTGGATTGGGTACATACTGCATTCATGAAGAAGTACGATCATACCTCAATTTGTTAAAACATCAAATAGTTTTGAGGGATTGTGGCAATTGTTCTTTGATGGTTCAAGGAGTAAAAATGGATCCAGTGTGGGAGTTATGTTGATTTCTCCAGAGGGAAATAAATACTTCTCATCTTTTTAGTTGCAATTTAGTTGCACCAATAATGTCGTTGAATATGAGGCCCTCATACAAGGGATTCACTAGCTCAGAAGAGAGGAATCAAGGCTCTGACTATTTTTGGAGATAGTGAGTTGGTTGTGCATCAAGTAATGGTAAGTGCATCAAAAAATGATCTCTTAAGATCATATAAGAATCAAGTTTGGGACTTGATTGAATATTTCAAAGCTTTTGGGATTCATGTAATTCCTAGAAAGTAAAATCAAGATGTTGATAGGCTTGCTACAATTGGATTGCAATATGACATACCGGTGGACATCATGAAAGAAGGGTAGCAAATGGTCAAAATGGTGGTTTGTCCCATAATTCCAAATAATTTGAGTAGCTAGAAAGTGTTTGATAGTGACAAACAAATTGTTCTTTTCCTACAAGAAGAAGCAAAATTTGCTGCGAAACACCAAGATAAACTGCAAAACTCATATGGTGATCAAATTATATAGTTGAAGGAAATAAGATACCAAAAGGCTTAGTTACTCTAGAATCCATCTTTAATTCAGATGACCAAGCCAAAAGACAAAGCACAAACATGGTGGTCAAGGAAGAATATTTTGAGGAAGTCGAGGTGGCAAGTGAAAAACTCTTAAAGATTGGTAAAGTATGTACTGCTAAAGAGAAGAAAGCTTTCATCAAACTGTGTCAAGAGTATCATGACATTTTCACATGGAGCTACAAGGACCTATGTGTTTTTGATCTTGGACAAGCACAACATACCATCAAGCTGGATCCTAATGCCAAACTAGTTCGTCGAAACAAAGGCCAATTAACCCCAAAATCGAGCCACTAATGAGAAAGGAGATAACTAAACTCATCGAGGCCTGTATAATTTTTCATATCAAGCATTCATCTTGGGTGGCCAATTTGGTTCTGGTATAGAAGAAAAATGGAGAAATTCAGCTATGTGTGGATTTCTAGAGATCTGAACCGTGCTTCCTTGAAAGATCATTATCCACTTCCATCAATGGAAAAAATTCTTCAAACAGTGGTAGGAGCTCAAAGGTTTTATTTTCTCGATGGGTATTCAAGTTATAATCAGATTCTGGTTCAAGAATTTGATCAATTTAAAACAGCCTTCACCACCAAATGGGGCATATATGCTTATAACAAAATGCCATTTGGATTGTCCAATGTCGGGGCTACTTTTCAAAGAGCTATGGACATGGTGTTTAAAGGACTAATCAATGATATTATATTGGTTTACCTAGATGATATAATTGTGTACTCTAAGCATGTTGGTGACCACATTACACATCTGAGGAAGGTGTTCCAAGGTGCAGGGAATTTGGGTTTCACTCAACCCTAAAAAATGTATTTTTGTAGTACATGAGGGAAATTTGTTAGGACATGTTGTTTCAACGGAAGGACTGCGTATGGATCTAGCAATAATTTGTTCAATTTTATCCCTCTCCCTTCCTACTCACAAAAAGGGACTCCAAATTTTTCTAGGCACTAGAAATTTTGTTCAGAGGTTCATTCCCTAATTTGCAGAATTATTGAAACCACTGACAGTTATGCTAAAGAAAAAGATTCCATTCTCAAGGACAAAGGAAGGAAGAGAGAGCTTTGAAGCCATAAAAATGGCCATTTCTCAAGCTCCCACATTGGTGAACTCTAGGTTTGATAAAGACTTTATTCTCTATGGTTTTGCAGATCAAGAAAGCATTTCGGGATCCTCGGCCGAAGAAATGATGATCGATGGAGAAACCAATCGCTTTCTTCATCAATCCCTCAAAGAATATGAGCTCAAATATTCATTTGTTGAGAAACAAGTATTTGCAATTATTTGATCTCTGAAGAAATTTAAGCACATGTTGTCCAACAACAAAATTCACCTGATGGTTTCTCATCCTGGTGTCAAGGAATTTTGTTGAACAAAGAGATGAACGAGAAGCTGCTGGATGGATCACGAAGGTGATGGAGTATGACGTACACATAAAAGTCACTAAACTTGTCAGAGGTAAAGGTTTGTGTTAGCAAACCTTGCTGCAGACATGGAAACTAAAGGTGATGAAGATGTTGCACTCTTAAATACTAATGAAGGTGATGATCAAGTTGATTGGTTATCTAAGATGCAAAATTTCCTTCTCTCAGGAGTATATCCTTCAAACATGGATAAAATTCAAATACATACCTTCCATCTTCATCTATTCCATATGTCCTGGTGAATAATGTTCTTTTTCGAAAGGATTTGAATGGTGTTCTTCTTCGTTGCACAAGACCAGAATAGGTAAGTAAGATATTAGAATAGTTCCACAATGGCATATCTAGAGGACATTACTCTTCTGAAAAACTACTACCAAGATTATGTGGGCTAGTTACTATTGGCCAGATTTTTTCAAATATGCCCATCTCTAGGTGAGGAAATGTAAGGAATGTGCCCTTTTCACCGGCAAGTAGAAGTTGGCAGCTCTTCCACTACACCCAATTCAAGTGGATCAACCTTTCATTCAATGGGGTTGGATTTCATCGGGATGATTAATCCTCCATCTAGTGATGGACATAAATGGGTTCTTACTACACCAGACTACTTTACTTGATGGACAAAGGTAGTAGCATTGAAAGAAAGCAATGAAAGAAGCAGTCCTCGATTTCTTGGAAAATATAATGAAAAGGTTCAGTGTTCCATTTACAATTATTTCTGACAATGCAATGGCTTTCCTTGGTCTGAAGTTAAGTAAATGGGATGTTAAGAATGGGGTCTACCTCGAGACTTCATCTAATTACTATCCATAAGGGAATGGATTGGCTGATTCTAGCAATAAGAATATCATAAGAATTATCAAATGCGTAATGGAGAGTAATAGGAGGACTTGGCTTACACAACTTAAGACTTCCTTATGGGCCATTCGAATCACACATAAAAGATCCATTGGAAATTTTCCTTTCATGCTTGTATATGGAAGGGAATCAAATATTCTGCTCTCTTTGGAATTACCTTCTTTGGAGTTAGCTCATCAACTTGAGGTTACAGAGAATGATTCCTTGATGGTGAGGTTTTTAAACTCATGGATTTTGAAGAAGTGTGAAACAAGGCTATGAGAAATTTAGAACAACATCAAGCTCAGGTTAAGAAATCCTTTGACAAGAAAAATTCTGACAGACATTTTCAAGAGGGGGATTTAGTTCTCAAATGGGATCTAAGTAGACATGCCAAGCTTGAGGCTCTCTGGATCATACCATATATCATCACAAGTTGCAAAAAGACAAATTTATTTCATCTATCCGGGCTCAATGGAGAAGAACTGCCCATTCAATTGAATGGGATACATCTTAAAGCTTTCTTTTGAGATTGTTCCACCACCTGTACAATGTTCATTTTGTATTTTCCTCCAAGTGCTTCACACATTGTAATGTTTTTATTTTCCTTTTCTTTTTGGTTTGTGTGTGTTGTGAATGTAGTTTTCTTTCAGGACTCTTTTTCCCAATGGTTTGTATAAGGCTATTGGCCCTAAAGCTTAGCAAGAAAGCATTCCCTGGAGGTCACCAAAAATGTTAACCTTTAAATCTTACCTTGAAATGAAGATGTTAAAGTTCATTAAAAAATGTTTTATGAAATATTTCACTGAAAGTGTTACAAATGTGTGTAAGGTTCTTCAAATTCCAAAAATCTGAAATTTTAGTCTTGATTTCAAAGGTTTTCCTTTTTTGGGGATTAAAGTGATAAAATCAAAAAAAATATCCCGAGTTCGAACTCGAAGTAAAAAATTTGAGTTTAGGACTTTAAAAATTTGGAGTTCTCTTTTGGTACTTTTCAACTTTTCAAACTTGGAGTTCCGAAGTCCAAAACTCTGAAGTTCCAAAATTTCAGAACTTGGAATTTCATGTTATGTTTGTGGAGCCTATTTTCATGTTAGAGTGTGGTACACCTTCTATGTGTTACACTCGGGTATTTTTTATGGCGTCGCGCTCACTGGTGAGCGGGTCAGGGGGTTCGGGGCGAAGCCCCCAAGAAAATTTTCATGGGTGGTTTATTAACCCATGGGTAATGGGTAACCGTTATGTGATGTTTTTGGGCCCATGTTTTTTTGGTACCCATTGTTTTGTAAAACCGCCTCTTCGGTTACCCATAGGTTTATGGGACAGTTTCATTTTTCCCCATTGTTTTGATACCCATGGTTTTGTAAAACTACTTAAGCAGTTGTTTATTTATATGGTCTTATGCATATGATAGATGTACAAGTAAATGTATTGCAGATGTGTTTTGAATTTAGGTGTGAATTCTGTAGATTTTGTTGAGCATAGCTCCAAATGGATATGGGTATTGTATTGAGAGAGTGGAGGCTTGTAATAAAATCGAGCAAGTGATTCTTGCATTGGTGGACGTAGCCCAAATTGGGTGAACCACTTTAAATCTTGTCTCTGTGTTGTGTTATTTATTACGCACTTTTATTTGAGATCTGTAATATTTTACTCGCATATTAATTTCTACCTTTCATTGCATTTCGTAAGGCATTATTCTGTATATTTTATCTCTTATTTCCTAACATTTTAGGTTTGAAGTCTATTTTTCCCTTTTGAGAAATTTCTTCCGGAGTTAGAAGTCTAAAACTCCGAAGTTCGAAATTTTAGAACTTGGACTTTTGTGTTTTACAAGTCTCCCATCTACTTTTCAATACTTTTTCTTTCAAAGTTTTTAAGTCCAAAACTCCGAAGTACTAAAATTTTGGAACTTCATAATTTTGGGGTTCGGTGTCTTCCATTATCTTTTCACAATCTTCGTCTCTCGAGTTCCAAAGTCCGAAACTCGAAGTTTGAAATTTTAGAATTTTTGGACTTTGGGGTTTCAGACTTCGGGGTTCAATGAACATTTAATTATCACGAAACTTCACACGTGTTGGATTCTAAGCATTTATTTTAGTTTTTTCTATATAAAATCAATTTTTACCTATCATTTTCACCTAACTTTTTTTTCATTTGACAACCTTTGATATTTACTATTTTTTTGTACTTTCGAGGCATCATTTTCAAGGTAATTTTGTTGGGTTATTTCTTCTTGGTTTATGATATTTTTGGGGTTTTCTTCCTTGTTTATTTTATTTTGTTCTTCCTTATTTTATTTTGAAATGGAACCCTTGTCATCCACCATGTTTTCCTTGAAAATGTTTCCTGACCTCCACAATTGTAAAATCCAACATGTGCAGGCATCTAGCTCATATTGCATTATAGTTTTTCAAGATATTCCCAAGTATTTGACTTGATTTTTGTTCTCTTCGGTGAAAATCATAGTTCACAATTTATTTCAAAGTTTGAAGGTTTGTAATTTCATAATTTTTCCTTTTCGAGTTCGGAGGTCTGTTGTTTCAAAATTTTCTTGCTTTGAGTTTGGAAGTCTACTCTTTGAAACTCTACATTTTCAAAGTTCGAAGTTTTTTTTTTTGAGGTTTCATTTTCGTGGATTTGAGTTTCCATTTTTGGACTTTCGGAAGTTTGGGACTTTTAATTTTGAGTTTGAGACATCTATTTTTCAAGTTTTCGGAGGTTTCTCATTTCCAAACTAGAACCTTTTCAAACCTTTGGACTTCTTCATTTCGGAAATTTTACATTATTTGTTGCAAATTTTCAAAGGTCCTTTCAAATTCGAAACCCAAACTTGATGTCAACCTCTTTAGCAAAAGGAAAAGAAAATATGAAATATACATTCCTAGGAGTTTCTCCTCACTCTTGTCTTTCTTTAGACTTAGGGAATATAAGAGATACCGATCTTGGGAAGGTTGATTTTCTAGATTTCTAGGCAAGGGTGAAAGCCCCTAACAATAAATCTTGGATGCAAGCTATATATGATAGTGGGCTTGTTATTGCTTTTGGTTTTCCTGTATCCATGCATTACCTAGAATTCACCTTGTCTGCAGTGACCCACTTTGATGAATATTTTAGGTCGGTAAAAGATTCTTACGGAAAGGTTTCAATTTGATTAGATTTCAATTTCTTTGAATATTTATTCAAACTCTTGGATGTTGAGGACTATGCCACAATTTCACCAGAAGCAACAGTTGAACATTGGGACAAAGAAACTGAATTATGTACAAAGATCATGATGAAGAGCTACTTGGCCAAGACTACCCGAAAGTTTCCTAAGACCATGTATCGATCATATTTCATCCACGAAGTAAATGATATTATCATGTTGCTAAGTAGAGTGTCAAGCCTTGCTATGTGCATGTGTTTGTTTTCAAAATAATGCTAATATGAGTAAAGACTAACACCTAAATAGCCTTAACTTAGCAAGAATTGAAAAAAAAACTAAACACCATCAAGATAAGAATTAAACAAGGGTTAGATGCTAGCATTCATCAATACAAACTTTGAAACTAACAATGCTAAATATCTAAATTCCTCTATTCTCTAAAAAAAAAAAATGAATGGACCTAAGTAAGCTCCATGGCTATCAAAATAGTTGTCCTTAGTATGCCAAGTAACCTAGGAATGAGGGCATATCAAATTTGGGCTACAAGACCCCTTTGACACCTCCCATATGACCTAAGCACTTAAGAAAGAGGCTTAACTCTTCAAGATGATGAACTCTCAAAAGGGAAAGGTGCAAGCTCTTAGTCTCTTTGTTATATGCTTTGCATTTGCTCTCTAAGGAGTTTAGGTGTAAGTAAAAAGGTAGGTGGAGGGCTCTTTATATAGCCCAAAGGATAAATGATTCAACACATTCTCATGAATGTGGGATAAAGGTAAAACATGATTAGGAATGGATAAGGTTGTTTTATTAAAGGTAACCTTACTTTAGAAGGGTTTAATACATGTTTAGCAAGTCATGGGAGTTGGGGGTATTTTAATTAATCAAAGGTGATTAATTAATAGGTAGGTGTAAGCTTATAGAAGCCATTTAGAAGAATATTAGTGCGATTTAGGCTATTAGAAATGGATTAAATCAATTTAATATCGATTTACTAGTTTAAATGAAGGGGAAGACTAATTAATTAATAATAATTAATTAATCTAGGTAGAAGGGGTGATTTATTAACGAAAGGTCATTAATTAGGGTATTTTTTAGATAGGCAACTTAATTAATTAGCTTAGTGTAATTAATTAATGATGATATGAGGGGAAATGAGTGCCTTTGACGATATGTCATTGATTTGCGAGAAAGGGGATAATTAGTGCAATTTACATTTGCCCCTCTTTGGGGTGGCGTAAGTGATGCCACTTCAAAGATAGTAGAAAGAAGAGATTTTAAAGGGATAGAATAAAAATTAGTATAAGGGAGAGATGCCCCCTCGAGTGTCGATGGGGTGATGGAAGAAGCCGATCGACGATCGAAAAAGGTGAGATATAGGCAGAAGAAGGGGGACGAGGCAAGATGCCTCAATGAGAGGGAGAATTAGGGGTGAAAGGGAAGTGGTGTAGAAGAAATATGGATGAGGGGGGAGAAGAGCTTAGCCTCTAGCCGCGTATTTGTTTGAAACAATTTGGATGTCATCATATTGCCATAAGAACTATGTCATTGGTCCTTATGAAAAATATAAGCATACGACAAAGGTAGAATGACATGAAAAGCCATAATATGAACAATTTTCCATTGCTGAAAATACCAACTCCACACAACATACAAAAATGTAATGCAATATGAGAAGGAAACAAGCTCATTTAACAGGGAAAACAAGTACGAACGCACATATCCAACCCAACAACAGTCAAGACAGTTGTACAAATGTTTTGTTATCAGTGCTTGAAGAGATCCACAAGTTCATGATTGACGAAAAGGGTTAAAAAATGATGCCCCAAGAAAGGATACATGCAAGGGGAAATGAAAATGGACACGGGGTCCATGAAAATCGTTTGTGTGCAACGAAACAAAGCACCAGGAAACCAAAAGTGCCCCAGTATGCACGAAGCAAGCAGCTAGCTTTTGTGAATGGTTGTGAATCCAGTGATCTATGAGTCATATTAATCAGGCAAGATGTGAGACAAACCAATAGGATATGGAGAAAATACCATGCGCAAGACACAAGTTTCAGCCGTAAGAAGCAAGTTACCATTTTGTAGGGTGTTTTACTTTTTAGGAATTTTTTGAAAAAATTTGCCTTTTTTTTGGATTTTTTTGATATATATATTGTAACATCCCCATTTTAAGATACTAGAACAAGGGAATTTTTTTTTTTTTTTTTTGATAACGTTCTCTGTTATGAATTATAAAATTCAAACACACGTTCAAGTTTTAATAATTGTTCTCTGCCCAAACAACACAGTTTGGATCACACAATTTCTTTTTAAAACTAATGTTCCCTGTTCGCATATTTACAATATGGAACACACATTCAATGCCATTCAATCTTATAACAGATTCTATATGCTGCTGTAAATGACTCGAGGAACTGCCGATCTTCCATTTTCATGGCTCGGAGTTTCAACGATCCTTCATTTCATGACTCGGCAACAACCGATCCTTCATGTTCATTTATGCATAGTATATTATATATACCAGTTCTCTTAACCATTTCCGGTTATCGAAGTGATCCATTTAAGAAGCCTATCTGAATATCTGTTACTGATATTCATCTGACATCCTGCATCTTAAATTAAGTGATAAGGACAACGCAACCAGCACTTGCGATACTTTGGCCAAATATTTTCACATGCTTTGCATGATCATATTCCTAGATGTGATACACATCAATGGAATACATCCTTCACTTCACTTCACCTGTTATCTAGAATGGTCTTTCCTGGTTCCTACCAGTCCTCTTAGTTTAAGATCAGTTTTAAACTTCCAATTTCCAACTAGCAATATGAACAAATATAGGAAGGCACTCCTGGTAACTAAAGATACGTAGACATGCGGTGTCGTTTCCCCACGACTCCGTGTGTCTAGTTATCTTTAGTATCCCGGAGTCACTCCATATACGTGATCATACTCCTATCCCTTGCCAAGAACTTCACATTCAGCCTATGTATTCTTGATGTTTTAATTCGGGAGGGCATTGCAATATGTCAGCTGTAACATTGTGTCGTCATGAAGACCCCGTCTTCATGAAGACACCTTGCTGTAGTTGGCGTATGTCAATGTCCTATGGAATCCTCCCATCGAGAGTACACATCCTGCTCAAGTGATTTGGATATGATCTTAATAATTAAGAATCAACTTTCAGCAACCATGTTGATCCCTTTATCCTCGTTCCCATTACAGTTGTATATAGCTAAGAGAGACTAAATCCGTCCTTTAGCTTGCTATGCATCTTCTCCTTCATGCCGAAGGGCTGCATTTCTCTACTTGGTTCTCTTCTTAATCATTGGATTAAGCAGCCCGTTACCAAGGACGTGATAAGTTTAACCTATTAAACTTTAACCAAGATTTTCCAAAGCGTAACTAAATTCAGAATTCTAACTTATTAGGCGTCATTTAAACGAGGTCTAATTCCCAAGAAATGTATTCATTTATTTTCCTTAACATTACAAAGTTAAGGTCCATTAGTTATGGATATACTTATCCCATATCCGTATTCTCGAGTTTAACATACGAGGTCATTAATGGAGTTCGAAAGCGAAGTTGATTACTTGAAGTTAATTGATATTCCTTAGCTACCCAGCTAATCCCGAATACTATCGATTATGGAATCATATTCTTCCTAATCCTTTTTCGATGTCAATTAAGAATTCATCTTTACCCAAGTATGAACTAATTGCACATTTCAACTTAAAAGTTAATAAGGTAAGAATAGATATCAATTCCCATTTAGCATCCATCCAAGGACAATTAAATAAATCCAAACCAGGAATAACATTATATTTCCAATTTAGTCAACAATATCAAACTGATATAATTATTAAAATATCACACTTGTATTTGTATTCATCAATTCATGTCATAATCCATACATTTGCCAATCCAACTGAATGGACATTGTTTACATAAAACATCATTACAACTCATAGATAGAAGAATATACTTTCTTCTTTTCACAATTCCTCGAAGAGGAATAAAAGTAAACAAATACAATTCATCTTCAACCAATCAAGAAGCATCAGAAAACAGCCATGTCTTCATTCTAATCAAATTCCATCTGCAAAATGATTTGCACGGGTCAGTTCAATGAACTGAGCATATTAAGCACTTATCATTAAAATGAGGTGCTTCAACTAACTGTCTCAATAAAAGAACCCTGCTTTTATGAAACGACAGTAAGACATCAATCAAGAAATAGGCACCAAAGAATGATAGGCATAACAACTGAACCATCAAAATACCATCACAATCAGCCAAAGAAATGTTGTCCCATTTTCCACATAACCGTTGCAAGTCTCAAATTGCAGTATTTGATAAGTTTAAAAATACAAGTAACATCTTGCTGATATAACATATCTGTTATCCTTTCCACACCTTTCATTAATAATAAATGCAAGGGTTGAAACTAAGCTGAAACATAAACCCATTACCTTCCTTTCAGTTCATGCATCATATTAGATTCCAAGCAATCACGCACAGACGAGAAAGCGAACAACAATGCATATAGTTGCTCATATCTAAGCACTACAAAATTCGTTAATAATGATTACAAATTTTCAATCTGTATTAAAGAAGAAAATATCATTTTCCAAGTCATTCATTCACATTACTATCTCCTTCCTCATGACTGTCCTAAAAATGGAATCCAAACGAGACACAAATCAAGATAATGACTCATAGTGAAACTTACAAAATCCATTCGGAATTCACTTTCCGTCAAAGAAGAGTAATTTCATTCATAATCAGCTTTAAATGAAAACAAGGAAGAATTTATCGTCCTTATCAATACTTCATTTGAATCAAAGCTCATATGAATACCCAAATACAAAAAGTTAGTACAACATCGTACTTATCATAGAGTAAATAGTATAAGTATGCATACTATGTATTTCTTTGCACTAAAAGAGTCCATGCTTTCTTCTTTGTATTCTAAACTAGATAAACAATTATACAATCATGTAATCAATTATTCATATGGTTTTCTATTTCCATGAACGCATATAGTTCAAAATAAAATTTATTCATTGCTGTTACCTACAGCAAGACCAATCATAATGCACAGTAAGACTTCAATGCTATTTCCAGAATTCAAACAGCAAAAGAGAAGAATTCGTTCTTTAACTATTCAAATAAGAAATCGACCATTTTCTTCAACTCAATAAGAATTATTCATGCCGGTTTCATTTCTTCTAAATGACTGTGCAAAATCAGAGACCACAAGAAACATTCAATTATTTCATTTGTACAGAAACTCAGCACTCAGAAACAATTTAAATGCCACTGTCCTCTCTACCAACTGAACTTGTAAAGTTCAATAAACCACCTGACTACTGGTTTTACCAAATCAAAACAGCAGACAGAAGAAGAATTCCTTACCAATAAATAATTCTACCCGAATCCATTTTTCTATTCACAATGATGTACAGAACCCAAAAATGTGATTTTTCATCCAATAATACCCTTATTATTAAAAACCCGCATAGGATATCAGATGCACAACAAAGTATAATCAAAACAGGTCCAACAGCAAGACAACTTCCCAAGCATTTCCTTCTTTGCACAGCAATCCAAGTAAAATGTGTTTTCACAAAGACAATCAGAACTAAAAGGTCGAACAAAGCATCAATGAAACACAACAAATCATCTAACCCCTTCAGCAAGAATCAACATGATTTATTTAATGCACAGAATACAAGTCAAGCTCGTTTTCACGACTACAGTCCGAGCCGTATGATCAAGTCGTTTCCATACAACACAACACAACCAACCTTTCATCACAGCAAGAAGGACTGTAATCATTCATATGTTCAGAAGAGAAAACAATTTCTTTTCCAGCTTCCACGATTACTCAAAATCGTATTTGTCCATTTACATAAAAGAAGAAACACAGCAATAATTGTATTACTAGCATATCCTTCTAACCGAGTTCGCATTGCTCAGATAAAACTCGAAAACCCATCCCTTAAAGTTCAAAAAGAAATGCTATTCCCTTTTAATCCCGAAACAACAGAAAGAAAAAGAAAAGTCTTATTTCTTTTAAGCAAGAAAAAGAAAGAAACAGCAAAAACGTGTTACCATTTCTTCCCTCAAATCAAATTCATATGCTCATACAAAACCCAATGTTGTATTCATCATAATCAAACACAGCAGAAAGAGAAAGGATCTATTTCCTTTTTAAAAGAAATTTCAGTAAAGGATACGACTTCATACAACTCGCACCTCCAGTATAGTATTACCACTAAAGTTCAAATAACAAAGAACAATTGCTCGACACTGTAAGAGAAATCCTATTGTCTATTCAAACTTCATCATTCAAGTTCGTAAAACAAGAGAACGATTATACAGTGATGAGAACAACACATGCTGCCTGTCCTTTTTTTAAATGTAACCATTAACAGAGAAAAATACCCAAAACGTTATTCTCCAAACTGTCAAACAAACCAACACAGCATGGAGATATTCCATTCAAAGAAAATGCAAAGACAGTTTAAACACAACAACCAGAATGATTTTACCTATCATTTCCAAAAATGACAGCAAGAATCGACTAAATCCAAATCGTATCAACTCGACAACAATCACATAAACCCAAAACCCAAGAGCAGGGTTGTTTTAATGAGACGTTTAAATAAAGCAAGTATTTTTAAAGAGAAGGGCTTAACATGCCTGCAATTTCTTTTCCAAAACTCGAAGAAAACTGCATTTGCCGAAGATATTTCCTTCCTCGGAAACAACGAACGTTCAATATTTCCTTTCCTCTTCGAGCTCAATGACCTCCAATCTCCCAAGAACAAGTGATAAATCCCAAGAACTGGTTCGAGTAGAACTGAACAAAAAAACCAAATGCGAAAGTAACTTCACAAAATCCGAATCGACACAATGAACAATCAAATTTCCCTCATACACTTTCCAAGGTGAGTTGGTCGCGAGGACCGAGAAAATTTAATGCATTAATGGCTCTGCCATTTTCCAAATTTCCACGCCACATGCTAGCTTGAGTTGGTGAACCCCAAGTTCAAATTTGCATGAAAAACCAAATTTAGTGCATGGCCATCTAGCTACCTCCGCCACTTACCTCGCCTTCGCCAAATCGGCACTTTGTCCACGTATGGACTCCCCATTAAATGTCATTGAATACCCCTTCATCCTTATCCTCTCCCTC
This sequence comes from Taxus wallichiana var. yunnanensis, assembly GCA_018340775.1. Classification (NCBI taxonomy): domain Eukaryota; kingdom Viridiplantae; phylum Streptophyta; class Pinopsida; order Cupressales; family Taxaceae; genus Taxus; species Taxus wallichiana. The sequence continues at coordinate 476,319,484 of CM031243.1, read as the reverse complement.
CAAGGGTCTGTGCGTCCCCTTTAGGTTAGGATTAGTTTAGGATGTATATTAGTGTTCAACCTAGGTCATAGTTTAGTTTTAGATTAATAGGACTTAGGTTTATTTCCCTTTTTTTTTTGTAATTTAAAAATCCACTTAGGATAGTAGTTTAGGATGTATGATATAACTTAGGATTAGCTTAGGATTTAATTCCTACTAACCACTAACACTAATCAACCTCCGTCTAGTCTTCCAACTGACACTCATGTCAATGTTGTGCAGGACGTTTTGTCCTTTGGTTCACATGCCAAGGCCACCCATGTCCAGGCATTTCCTGGCCCACGAGGTCTCAAGTTCGACAGTACAGGGTTCAAGAATCGAACCTTTGTCGTTGGCATTTACATGCCGCCTACTCATACCTGCAATCAAAGCGCTGCGTATTTATATCATCCTTAGGTTCGGTTAAAGAGTAAATCGACATAGAATTCACAAGAAGACCATAGCATACTTTGGATTAATGAAATTGATTGAAGATGTGCTGGAAATCAGCAAAGAGAGTTTATCAAGTACACGACAATTTTTCGTCACATCAGCAAACACACAAGCACAATAACTGCTGTCCTATGCAATAAATTACAGTATGCAAGAATCCAAGTTAGCAACACATTCTTTTAAGATCAGAATTTATCTTAACATGTTTGCCTTCATTTCAGCAGCTATAATAGTATGAAAAATATTCACCAAGATAACTTACAAAATCAGAGTGTTACATTCTTCCCTCCTTAAAGAATCATCATCCCGATGATCAGATTAAACAAATCAAGGAGTTCCTAGGACAAAGTTTAGTTATTGTCCTTTCATTCATAAGTTCATACCAAAAACAGATTCACTCTTAAAAACAGCGTTTTAAGACAACTATACAATAGACTAATAATTGTCTAAATTTGGTAGAATTATCAGTTCCTCGAATTTCAAATTCGATTAAACAGATGTGGAAAAGTAGATCTCATTTCTTCGAGATTTTCCCAAGTTGCACTTTCTTCGCTGAACTAGTCCCATTGGACCTTACATTGGTTCACTTCGCGATTTCTCAAGTACAACTGGCGAGTTCCCAACACTCAAATGGGCTTAACCACGATTATTCCTGGGTCTTGGACCTGCAAGGAATTCCAATTTAGCACATGTGATAAATCTGTCACGTATTTCTTAAGCAAAGAAATATGAAAAACATAATGCATTTGAGACAAAGCAGGAGGTAATGCTAGACGATAAGCTACAGGGTTGATTATTTCAACGATTTCAAAAGGTCCCACGTAACATGGCGACAACTTGGCAGCCTTGCCAAAATTTATTGAGCTCTTTTTCGGCTTCACCCGAAGAAAGACCTTCTCTCCCAATTTATAATGCCTGTCAACCCGCTTTAAGTCTGCATAGCTCTTTTGCCTATTGGCGGCCTCCTTTAGATGTTCCCGAATCATTTTGATTTGTTGTTCCATTTCCATAAGGATTTCTGGCCCAATTACCTCTCTGTCCTCAACGTTGTCCCAGCTGACAGGGGTTCTGCATTTTCTTCCATACAATGCTTCAAAGGGCGCCATTTTTAAAGAGGCATGATAGGTGTTATTGTAAGAAAATTCTACCAGTGGAAGGTATTCCTCCCATTTTATCTTTGCTGGTCCATGCAATACATCCTTAACATGTCCTCTAAAACACGATTAACTCTCTCGGTCTGTCCATCCGTTCTCGGATGATATGCAGAAGCGAAGTTCAATTTAGTCCCCAAGGCCACATTAAGCGTTTGCCAAAACCTTGATGTCATCCTCGGATCTCGTCCGATATAATTAATACGGTATTCCATGCAATCGAAGATTTCATGTACAAATCTTCTTGCTAAGCTTTGGTGCATCATCCTTCAAATTACAAAGAATGAAGTGTGCCACTTTGGTCAATTTATGCCGACTACAACGAGGATAATTTCATGCTTATTTCTTGACATAGGCAATCCTTGAGCGAAATCCATCGTTATCACTTGCCATTTATCTGCGGAATCGTGGGGATACTGATAATCCGCGGGGTGCATATGTTCGCCTTAACACGCTGACATTCCAAGCAGTGTGTTACAAATTCTACCACATCCTTTTTCATTCCCTTCCAAAAATATTGTTGCTTAAGATCAGCGAGCATTTTCATAATGCCAGGGTGTCCAGAAAAAGGTGAATTATGAAATTCAGTTAACAATTTCCCTCTTAAGTCATTTGCCAAAGGTATATATACCCTGTTTTCGAACCTCATAATTCCTTCATTATCAAAATAGAATCCCTTATACCTGACATCCCTCAGTGCGTGCAGAAGTCTTGTTTTGAATTCTTAGAAATAAGGATCCGATTCCAAGGCATCTTTCACCTCATCCTTAAACTTTCGTTCTTAACGTTATAAAGCAGAGATATGCTTCCTTTGACTCGAGAGAATATGCTACTCTATTTTCCTTGCCTTTGATGTAGCTTATATCAAAATCATCTCGAGATAGAAATTCTAACCATCTTCGCTTACCTTGCATTCAAATTTGGCTGAGTAAAAATATACTTCAGCCCCAGATGGTCTGTTTTTAACTCGAAAGGCTTGCCTAAAAGGTAATGCCTCCACATTTGAAGTGCATGAACAATGGCAGCGAGCTCTAGATCGTGTGGAGCATAATTCTGTTCATGTAACTTAAGCTTTCTGCTTTCATAAGTGATGACATGGTTATTCTGTAATAGAATACCTCCAAGGCCTTCTCCTGAGGTGTCCGTTACAACCATAAAATCTCCATTTGGATCAGGTACAGTCAAGATAGGTGCTGAAGTTAACTGTTCCTTTAAATTCTTAAAGGCAGATTCACATTTGTCTGTCCAGACAAATTTCTTATCCTTCTTTTGCAGCGAAGTGATTGGGGCAGCAATTTTTGAAAAGTCCTTAACAAACTTTCGATAATATCCAGCCAAGCCCATGAAACTCCTCACTTCGTGCACGTTCTTAGGTGCAGGCCACTCAGTTATAGCTGTGATCTTTGAAGGGTCAACAGCTATCCCATTCTTGCTTATAACGTGTCCCAAATAATGCACCTCTGCATCATAAAAGGAACATTTGGACAGTTTTCCATACAACTTCCTCTTTCTTAAGATCTCCAGTACTATCCTTAGATGTTCTTGGTGCTCTTCCACATTTTTAGAGTATATAAGAATATCGTCCAAGAATACAAGCACAAACTTGTCTAAGTATTCTTGAAAAATATTGTTCATTAGATTCATGAAGGCGGCAGGCGCATTAGTCAACCCAAAAGGTAACACCGTGAACTCATAATGCCCGTACCTCGTTCTAAAAGTTGTTTTATGAATATCTTCTTCCTTTATTCTCAGCTGATGATACCCTGATCGAAGATCTATTTTTGAATAAACTGATGCTCCTCGCATCTGATCGAACAGATCATCAATCCTAGGAAGTGGGTATCGATTTTTAATAGTTGCTTTGTTCAAAGATTTCGTAATCAATGCACAACCTCAATGTGCCATCCTTTTTCTTTGTAAAAATTACCAGGCGCTCCCAAGGTGAGATGCTCGGTCTTATCGACCCCTTAGTCGAAGTTCTTGTAACTAAGCCTTGACTCTACCAACTCAATGGTAGTCATTCTATAAGGTGCCTTAGATATGGGTTCGGTTCTGGTTTGATTTCTATTGCAAAGTCAAGCTCACATTTGAGTGGAAGACACAATTCCTCCAGGAAACACATCACGGAAATCCCTCAAAAATGGATATCTTTCCATGAAATCATTATCTCCCTCCGCATTTTCTGTCACTTTTCTGCATACAAAGTGCAGCCTCTGTTTTTAGCCCTTTTTAGTAGCATGCATAGCCGTTTCCTAACCGCACTGACTTCCCATTTACACCTTGAATGACTACTACTTTCTGCGGTCATGAAGCAATAGATTTGTTTTTCATAACAGCGACCTTTGCCTTATGTTCAGCCAACCGATTAACTCAATAATGATATCATATGATCCTAAAGGAGTGACATACAAGTCAACTTCGGTGGAGAAACTAGGCGAGATCAAGAATTGCCCCAAAAAGGCACATTTCGATAGTATGGATAGCATTATTCCCATAATGCACTTGTCATGTTTTATCCATTCTTTCAGCCTTTCTTTTTAATTTCATTGCAAGTTTAGAAGAAATAAAGCATTACGTAGCTCCGAGTATCAAAAAGTATGACTACATGTGTACCAATTAACTTACCCATAACTTCTTTGGGCGTCACTTGCTTTTCACCTTGTCATGCATTAGCCAGCCGCTGCGGCGTGTATCTATGCTGCGACCGCGATCATCCTTCTTCGAGGAAAGTGATTCACATAGTGGTCCTTTACATCCTCCAGTGGCCCTTTTCTAGGCTCAAATTTGTTACCTTGCCTTGAAGTTATCATTCAAGCTTCCATAGGACTTCGTCCAATGCCATTAACTTTTGTGAAGCTGTTACGCATGCTATTTACAGGTCTGTTCATCACCGATTTCTTGTTGTTATCTACAAAAAAAAAATTTCACAAAAAACCTTTTCCAAGGTCCCCTTTTTGGTGCAAGAGACAAAGAAGAATTGGGAATCTTCTTCCTTATCTCTTCCCTGTGAGCAGATATTGCCCTCAATTTCTATTCCTATCTGATTTCCTTTTCGACAACTCCATCCATGGTGGTTAGGCCGTGGACATCCACTTCGCCACCAATGATGGGATTCAGTCCCATTATAAATTTCCGTATTCTGAACTTCTCATCAGCTTGGTACTGCGGCACATACTTAAGGAGTTTAGTAAACCCTTCCCAGTATTCCGTCACCGACTGCCTTCCTTGCGACCAGTTCTGAAATTCAGTCATTTTCCTATCAAAATAGAGTTGAGGCAACCATCATTGCCTAAAATAACCCTTAAATTGATCCCAAGTTATATCTCGATTCGACAATATTCAGCTCAACCTTACGGTTGTCCCACCATGATGATGCTTCATGAGAAAGGCGATATTCTCCCCATATCGCTTTAGTCTCTTCGGAGAAGTTTCTTATTGCAAATTATTTCTCCATTTCGAGTCGGTTCTCGGCTCCGTCCCCAAGGGTTGTTCCATCAAAATTTGGAGGACTTATTCTCTTTATATCATTTGTAAGTTCATTTTGCTAATCTTGCCCTTTTATTTTTGGGGATTAGGAGCAATTACATTATTGTCATCAACACCCGATTCCCTCCGTTGATGTTGTCCACGAGGAGGTAGGCTGATCATTTATTTCAGCTTCATTCTCCTCCTCTTCATTGCCCATTATTGTTGTTCGAGCAGTCAAATGATCCTCGTATCAAGTAGGGCAGCGAGGATTTCATCCGACTTTTGAGCGATCTTTGCCTCTCCACCCTGTAACGGGTTATTCGCAGCATTCCCTCTTGTTCTGACCATTTTCTGTTCAATAAGAAAATGTAAACCTTATTAATATCGTGGACTCATTAGGTCCAAGAGCTGCAACCTTTAGCTCTGATACCAAGATGTAACATCCCCATTTTAAGATACTAGAACAAGGGAAAAAAAAATTTTTGATAACGTTCTCTGTTATGAATTATAAAATTCAAACACACGTTCAAGTTTTAATAATTGTTCTCTGCCCAAACAACACAGTTTGGATCACACAATTTCTTTTTAAAACTAATGTTCCCTGTTCGCATATTTACAATATGGAACACACATTAATGCCATTCAATATTATATGATTCTATATGCTGCTGTAAATGACTCGAGGAACTGCCGATCTTCCATTTTCATGGCTCGGAGTTTCAACGATCCTTCATTTCATGACTCGGCAACAACCGATCCTTCATGTTCGTTTATGCATAGTATATTATATATACCAGTTCTCTTAACCGTTTCCGGTTATCAAAGTGATCCATTTAAGAAGGCTATCGAATATCTCTTGCGATATTCATCTGACATCCTGCATCTTAAATTAAGTGATAAGGACAACGCAACCAGCACTTGCGATACTTTGGCCAAAGATTTTCACATGCTTTGCATGATCATATTCCTGGATGTGATACACATCAATGGAATACGTCCTTCACTTCACTTCACCTGTTATCTAGAATGGTCTTTCCTGGTTCCTACCAGTCCTCTCAGTTTAAGATCAGTTTTAAACTTCCAATTTCCAACTAGCAATATGAACAAATATAGGAAGGCACTCCCGGTAACTAAAGATACGCAGACATGCGGTGTCGTTCCCCACGACTCCGTGTGTCTAGTTATCTTTAGTATCCCGGGGTCACTCCGTATACGTGATCATACTCCTATCCCTTGCCAAGAACTTCACATTCAGCCTATGTATTCTTGATGTTTTAATTCGGGAGGGCATTGCAATATGTCAGCTGTAACATTGTGTCGTCATGAAGACCCCGTCTTCATGAAGACACCTTGCTGTAGCTGGCGTATGTCAATGTCCTACGGAATCCTCCCATCGAGAGTACACATCCTGCTCAAGTGATTTGGATATGATCTTAATAATTAAGAATCAACTTTCAGCAACCATGTTGATCCCTTTATCCTCGTTCCCGTTACAGTTGTATATAGCTAAGAGAGACTAAATCCGTCCTTTAGCTTGCTATGCATCTTCTCCTTCGTGCCGAAGGGCTGCATTTCTCTACTTGGTTCTCTTCTTAATCATTGGATTAAGCAGCCCGTTACCGACGGACGTGATAAGTTTAACCTATTAAACTTTAACCAAGATTTTCCAAACTGTAACTAAATTCAGAATTCTAACTTATTAGACGTCATTTAAATGAGGTCTGATTCCCAAGAAATGTATTCATTTATTTTCCTTAACATTACAAAGTTAAGGTCCATTAGTTATGGATATACTTATCCCATATCCCGTATTCCGAGTTTAACATACGAGGTCATTAATGGAGTTCGAAAGCGAAGTTCGATTACTCAGAAGTTAGGTGATATTCCTTAGCTACCAGGTAATCCCAAATACCTATCGGTTATGGAATCATATTCTTCCTAATCCTTTTTCGATGTCAATTAAAAATTCATCTTTACCCAAGTATGAACTAATTGCACATTTCAACTTAAAAGTTGCATTTAGGTAAGAATAGATATCAATTCCCATTTAGCATCCATCCAAGGACAATTAAATAAATCCAAATCAGGAATAACATTATATTTCCAATTTAGTCAACAATATCAAACTGATATAATTATTAAAATATCACACTTGTATTTGTATTCATCAATTCATGTCATAATCCATACATTTGCCAATCCAACTGAATGGACATTGTTTACATAAAACATCATTACAACTCATAGATAGAAGAATATACTTTCTTCTTTTCACAATTCCTCGAAGAGGAATAAAAGTAAACAAATACAATTCATCTTCAACCAATCAAGAAGCATCAAAAAACAGCCATGTCTTCATTCTAATCAAATTCCATTTGCAAAATGATTTGCACGGTCGGATTGATGGCCGAGCATATTAAGCACTTATCATTAAAATGAGGTGCTTGATTAACTGTCTCAATAAAACAACCCTACTTTTATGAAAACGACGGTAAGACATCAATCAAGAAATAGGCACCAAAGAATGATCAGCATAACAATTGAACCATCAAAATACCATCACAATCAACCAAAGAAGCTGCTGTCCCATTTTCCCATAACCGTTGCAAGTCTCAAATTGCAGTATTTGATAAGTTTAGAAATACAAGTAACATACTGCTGATATAACATACTGTTATCCTTTCCACACCTTTCATTAATAATAAATGCAAAGGGTAAAACTAACTGAAACGTAAATCCATTACTTTCCTTTCAGTTCATGCATCATATTAGATTCCAAGCAATCACGCACAGACGAGAAAGCGAACAGCAATGCATATAGTTGCTCATATCTAAGCACTACAAAATTCGTTAATAACGATTACAAATTTTCAACTGTATGAAAGAAGAAAAGATCATTTTCCAAGTCATTCATCCACATTACTATCTCTTTCCTCATGTTGTCCTAAAAATGGAATCCAAAGCGAGACACAAATCAAGATAATTACTCATAGTGAAACTTACAAAATCCATTCGAATTCACTTTCCGTCAAGAAGAGTAATTTCATTCATAATCAGCTTTAAATTAAAATAAGGAAGAATTTATCGTCCTTATCAATACTTCATTTGAATCAAGCTCATATGAATACCCAAATACGAGTTAGTACAACATCGTACTTATTATAGAGTAAATAGTATAAGTATGCATACTATGTATTTCTTGTACTAGAAGAGTCCATGCTTTCTTCTTTGTATTCTAAACCGATAAATGATTATACAATCATGTAATCAATTATTCATATGGTTTTCTATTTCCATGAACGCATATAGTTCAAAATAAAATTTATTCATTGTTGTTACCTACAGTAAGACCAATCATAATGCACAGTAAACTTCGATGCTATTTCAAGAATTCAAACAAAGAAAAGAGAAGAATTCGTTCTTTAACTATTCAAATAAGAAATCGACCATTTTCTTCAACTCAATAAGAATTATTCATGCCGGTTTCATTTCTTCTAAATGACTGTGCAAAATCAGAGACCACAAGAAACATTCAATTATTTCATTTGTACAGAAACTCAGCACTCAGAAACAATTTAAATGCCACTGTCCTCTCTACCAACTGAACTTGTAAAGTTCAATAAACCACCACGACTCTTTGGTTTTACCATATCAAAACAAATGAGAAGGATAATTCCTTACCAATAAATAATTCTACCCGAATCCATTTTCTATTCACAATGATGTACAGAACCCAAAAATGTGATTTTTCATCCAATAATACCCTTATTATTAAAAACCCGCATAGGATATCAGATGCACAACAAAGTATAATCAAAACAGGTCCAACAACAAGACAACTTCCCAAGCATTTCCTTCTTCGCACAGCAATCCAAGTAAAATGTGTTTTCACAAAGACAATCAAAACTAAAAGGTCAACAAAGATCATCGAAACACAACAAATCATCTAACCCCTTCAGCAAGAATCAACATGATTTATTTAATGCACAGAATACAAGTCAAGATCGTTTTCACAACTACAGTCCGAGCCGTATGATCAAGTCGTTTCCATAAAATACAACGCAACCAACCTTTCATCATCACAGAAGAAGAGGATTTGTAATCATTCATATGTTCAAGAAGAGAAAACAATTTCTTTTCCGACTTCCATGATTACTCAAAATCGTATTTGTCCATTTACATAAAAGAAGAAACACACGGTAATAATTGTATTACTAGCATATCCTTCTAACCGAGTTCGCATTGCTCAGATAAAAATCGAAAACCCATCCCTTAAAGTTCAAAAAGAAATGCTATTCCCTTTTAATCCCGAAACAGCAAAAGAAAGAGAAAAGTTTTATTTCTTTTAAGCAAGAAAAGGAAAGAAACAGCAAAAACGTGTTACCATTTCTTCCCTCAATCAAATTCATATGCTCATACAAAACCCAATGTTGTATTCATCATAATCAAACACAGCAGAAGAGAAAGGATCTATTTCCTTTTTAAAAGAAATTTCAGTAAAGGATACGACTTCATACAACTCGCACCTCCAGTACAGTATTATCACAGAAGTTCAAATATCAAAGAACAATTGCTCGACACTGTAAGACAACTCCTATTGTCTATTCAAACTTCATCATTCAAGTTCGTAAAACAAGAGAACGATTATACAGTAAGGAGAACAACACATCTTTCTGTCCTTTTTTTGTAAATGTAACCATTAATGAGAAAAATACCCAAATCGTTATTCTCCAAACTGTCAAACAAACCAACACAGCATGGAGATATTCCATTCAAAGAAAATGCAAAGACAGTTTAAACACAACAACCAGAACGATTTTACCTATCATTTCCAAAAATGACAGCAAGAATCGACTAAATCCAAATCGTATCAACTCGACAACAATCACATAAACCCAAAACCCAAGAGCAGGGTTGTTTTAATGAGATGTTTAAACAAAGCAAGTATTTTTAAAGAGAAGGGCTTAACATGCCTGCAATTTCTTTTCCAAAACTCGAAGAAAACTGCGTTTGCCGAAGATATTTCCTTCCTCGGTGACAGCACGAGCTTTCCAACAATTCCTTTCCTCTTCAGGCTCAGCAACAGCCTCCAATCTCCCAAGAACAGTGATAAATCCAAAGAAACTGGTTCATTGACCAACCGAAAAAAACCAAATGCAGAGCAACTTCACAAAATCGAATCGACACAATGAACAATCAAATTTCCCTCATACACTTTCCAAGGTGAGCTGGTCGCGAGGACCAAGAACATTTAATGCATTAAAGGCTCTGCCTTTTTCCAAATTTCCACGCCACTGCCAACTTGAGTTGGTGAACCCCCAAGTTCAAATTTGCATGAAAAACCAAATTTAGTGCATGGCCATCTAGCTACCTCCGCCACTTACCTGTCCCCGCCAAACTGGCACTGTCCACGTATGGACTCCCCATTAAATGCCATTGAATACCCCTTCATCCTTATCCTCTCCCTCAAGGGTCTGCGCGTCCCCTTTAGGTTAGGATTAGTTTAGGATGTATATTAGTGTTCACCTAGGTCATAGTTTAGTTTTAGATTAATAGGACTTAGGTTTATTTCCCTTTTTTTTGTAATTTAAAAATCCACTTAGGATAGTAGTTTAGGATGCATGATAGAACTTAGGATTAGCTTAGGATTTAATTCCTACTAACCACTAACACTAATCAACCTCCATCCAGTCTTCCAACTGACACTCACGTTAATGCTGTGCAGGACGTTCCGTCCTTTGGATCACATGCCAAGGCCACCCGTGTCCAGGCATTTCTTGCCCCACGAGGTCTCAAGTTCGACAGTACAGGGTTCAAGAATCAAACCTTTGTCATTGGCATTTACATGCCAGCTACTCATACCTGCTGATCGGGCGTTGCGCATTTATATCATCCTCAGGTTCGGTTAAAGAGTAAATCGACACAGAAATCACAAGAAGACCACAGCATACTTTGGATCAATGAAATTGATTCAAGGTGTGTTGTCAATCAGCAAAGAGAGTTTAGCAAGTACACGAAAATTTTCGTCACATCAGCAAACACACAAGCACAATAACTGTTGTCCTATGCAATAAATTACAGTATGCAAGAATCCAAGTTAGCAACACATTCTTTTAAGATCAGAATTTATCTTAACATGTTTGCCTTCATTTCAGCAGTTGTAATAGTATGAAAAATATTCACCAAGATAACTTACAAAATAGTGTTACATATATATATATATATATTGTTTTTGTTGTTTTTGCTTTCCAAACCATGGTGAATAGTAGAAGAAAGTAGAAGAAGAAAGTGAAGGGCCTAGAGGCGACAGAGAGTGCCCTTTGATGGGATCCCTCATGATGGATAGGGTGATATGATGATATTGGTGTGGGGGGATAGATTTTTGATTATGTGCAACCCCTCTTGCCCCCATTGATGATACGATATGTGATGATTAGCTTAGCATACATGCATGATGTAAAACTTAGCATTTTTGTTTATATATGATGTATAGATGATGCTAGATGTGATGATAATGATGGTAATGTGATGTAAATGATAAAAAAATAGAGCACATGCAAGAAACACAACTAAATGCTACAAAGAACACCAGGAATTAATGTAATACACCATGAATCACCATGCCTTATTAACAAGTAACAAAACACAACCAAATGCATTAAGAAAGAAATAAAGAATTAACACACTAGCATGTTGAAACCCACTACAATATGCACAAGCAAGAAAAGATAAACTATGAAAAAGTACACCAATAACAAACAAATCAAAAGCAAGCACGCAAAACAAATCAAAAGCAAGAAAACAAGACAATGCAAGTAAATGTTTTTGTAAGATATGTTTTCATAAACCGATTTTCTATTGTTTAGGTTTTTGTGAAAAAAATTTATATTGTTTTTGTGTTTTCTCAAAACAATGTTCTATTGTTTTTGTGTTTTCTCGAAACAATGTTCTCTTGTTTTTGTGTTTTTATCGAAACAATGTTCTATTGTTTTTCTCGAAACAATGTTCTATTGTTTTTGTGTTTTTCTCGAAACAATTTTCTATTGTTTTTGTGTTTTCTCAAAACAATGTTCTATTGTTTTTGTGTTTTTCTCGAAACAATTTTATATTGTTTTTGTGGTTTTAACAGTTTTCCAAAGCTATGTGCAGGTAACCAAGAAAGCATGGATGCCCCCAGCGTTAGGTGGGGAATATACAAGGGCAGAAGCCATGCACTTATGAACAAGAAGGTGAAGTCGTTGAGTTGCCCCAGATAAGATGGGAAATAATGAAAGACCACATCCCTTACAAACGAATAGAAGAAGGCAAAGCCGGATCAAGGCTGGACTAGATGGTGTGCACAAGGAAACTCGAAGGCAGAACCAGGTCCAGGATAAAGACAACTACCCTTCTAATATAGAATGCTTGTGAACAATGAATCCTCCCGAGGCACTAAAACTGGTTTTCACCCAAGGACTTGTCCAAAGTGCCACAATTGCATGGTTTTCACTAGTGGATGACCTGTTTTCTCTGTTTTCTCTTTTTCTTTTTCTGATTTTTTTTTATGTTTTTGTATTGTTTTGATTTTTCTGCGATGTTCAAGCATAGAACTTCTTTAATATGTGTGGCATTCATTGGCTATCGGATGATTTTCACCATTGGGGTGAGCCAATTTGTATGCCCCGGTGTCATACTTGGCAACTATGACATAGGTTCCTAACCGGTGTGGTTCGAACTTCCCTTTCTTTTCTCACTTTGCTCGGTGTTGAACCTGGTTCTCTGCATAACTAAATCACCCACCTCACACCTTTGGTGAGGGATGATTCTCTTGTTGTAGTTGCGGGATATTACGTTGATATACCTTCAAGTGATTAAGATCGTGAATGCACCTCTCATCCGGAGCTCTAACTCAACCAATCTTGCCACTCAATAATCTTTATCCTTATCCAAATAGTCCGAAGAGAAATTCGCAAGGATGGGAGTTTGATCTCTAAAGGGATGATTTATTCATGTCCCGAACACTAGGGAATATGGCATTGCACCCGTAGGAGTGTGAATTGATGTTCGGTAGGCCCAGAGGGCTGGGTGGATTTGTAGGTGCCAATTTCAACCGGTTTTACTAACCATCTTCTCCATTATCCTTACCAAAGTCTTGTTTGTTGCCTCAACTTGTCCATTACCCTGAGGGTAATATGGTGTGGACCATTTCAATCTGATTTGGAACCGTTGGCAAAGACCTTATACATTTTTGTTCTTAAATGACTTCCCATTATCGTGACAATGATAATTTGCAGGGGATACCATATTGGCAAATAATGTGATTCATGATAAATTTAGAAATCTATGCTCCTGTGACATTAGTTAAAGGGACACCTCCACCCATTTTGTAAAGTATTTTGTAGCTGTGATGATATGTGTATGACCATTAGATGAGGTAGGAGTAAGCTTCCCTATTAGATCAAGTCCCCACTTGGAGAATGGCCACGGGGTAGTGATTGGTTGCAATGGTTATGATGGAGCATGGATGAAATTTCCATACTTTTGGCAAAGCACACATTTTCTAACATAATTACAACAATCAGTTTCCATGGTGGGCCAATAGTAACCTACTCTTAACAGTTTCTTAGCCAAGACCATTCCATTTGTATGTGCTCCGCATACTCCTTCGTGTACTTCTTTAATTACCTAGATTGACTCTATCACATCCAGACAACGTAACAGATTCCCATTGTAGCCACGACGATAAAGTGTACCTCCTAAAAGGGTGTAACGGGCTATCTGGTGAATCAGGCTTTGCTTTTCAAGATGGGAGATATTGGGAGGGAAAGTACTTGTCCTTAAGATAGGTGAAAATGGGTTCGTACCATGGGGAATAGGGACCAACAACCTCACAAGCCAGGCAAGATTCCAACACGTCATACGCGGGCTGGTGTAGATTTTCTACGAAAAATGGCATATCATTGTTCCCTGGTGGAATACGAATCATAGATCCCACCATTGCCATGGCATCTGCCGATCTATTATGCACTCTTAGGATCTTCTCAAAGGTAATGCGTAAAAAATACTCCTTCATAGTTTCCACCAACTTCTTGTAAGGTATGAGCTTGTCATCCTTAACTTTATACTCATTAGTAACCTATTTGATGATTAGCTGCGAATCACCTACAACCGTAACATGTCAAATATTTCACTTGATGGCTAGCTTCATCCCTGCAATGAGTGCTTCATATTCCGCAATGTTGTTCGTGCAAGGAAGGCAGGCAGAAAGCTTGTGGTATAGGATCACTGAAGGAGTAATAAGGACCACTCGTGCACCTGAACCATGAAATGTAAAAGATCCATCAAAATGTATCTACCATACGATGGTTTCTTCAATGTAGAGCAAAGAGGCATCGGTAGATCCGGACTCAAAGGTTACGTGCTTTACAAAGGTGTTTTACGCTATTTGGTTGGCAAGTACTTGTCCTTTAACTAATTTTTGATGGAAAAATTCTATATCAAACTCACTGAGTAGAATTATCCAATTAGCCATTCTACCTATGAGGGCGGGTTTGGACAACAAATACTTGAGAGTGGTTCAACTTGGATATGAGCTTGGTCTTAGTATTTAGCGAGGTAATGGTGAAGTTTCTGAAAGGTAAAAACAATGGCCAAGCAAGCCTTTTCAATCTGAGGATAATTAATTTCATAGGTGATGAGGGTGCGACTCAGATAGTACACCACTTTCTATTTATGGCTAAGCTCGTATTGGGCGAGCATCGCACCAATAGCGTATTGCATAGCAGAAATATAGAGAAAAAGTGGTTCTCCTGGAGTAGGAGGCATGAGGACAGGTGGATTAGCCAGGTATTGTTTAAGCAAAGCAAAGGCTTGTTGTTGCTCGGGTCCCCAAAGGAAAGTGACGTCCTTTTTAAGCAAATGGGTGAATGAGTGACATTTATCTGCAAGTTGGGAGATAAAGCGGTGAATGGCTTGAATTTTCCCTTGTAAGCTACGCAGTTGCTTGATATTCTCAGGTGGAGGCATTTCAGTGATGGCAGACACTTTAGCGGGATCTACCTCAATACCTCGTCTCGACACAATGAAGCCCAATAGTTTCCCGGATAACACACCGAAGACACATTTCTTTGGATTCAATCTAACTTTGTATTCATGCAGGCATTCAAAGATACGCCACAAAATGATAGGATGATCCTCTCTTGTTTTGGACTTTCCCAGGATGTCGTCTACGTAGTCTTCCATGATGTCATGAATCATATCGTGAAATATTACTGTCATGGCCCGCTGATAAGTTTCTCCCGCATTCTTAAGGCCAAATGGCATCACCTGATAACTGAAGGTGCCCCAAGGAGTTGTGAAAGCTATTTTGTGTTGGTCTTCCTCAACGATCTTAATTTGATTATAACCTGAAAAGCCATCCATGAGTGATAGCATTTTGTACCCTGCGGTTGAGTCAACAATCATGTCAATGTTGGGCAATGGAAAGTCATCTTTAGGGCAAGCTTTATTGATGTCCCTAAAATATGTGTAGATTCGGATACTAATAGGTTTCTTCTGATCAGGAACAATGTTTGATATCCATTCAGAATAATCAATTAGCCTGATGAATCATGCTGCAAGCAACCTTTCCAACTCTTCTTTAACTAACAAGGCCACTCTTGGGTGCATCTTTCAGAGCTTCTATTTGATAGGCTTAGCTTTTGTACGTGCACAACGGGTTGTGTACGACCAAAGTTGGATCTAAGTCGGGCATGTCTTTGTAAGACCATGCAAACACATCAATAAACTCTCGCAGTAGCATAGTTAACATCTTTTGTTCTCTCGGCTAAGAGTGATGCTCCTAATTTTACTATCTTGGGATCTGTTGTATATATATTCCCCCCGGGTAAATATAGACAAACAACGGAAGATTATGGAAATCAAAGGAACTCAAAACTCAACATTTATTTATGCCAAAAGTCACACCCATGGCGTAGGTTGGAGGCACAAAGCGGAAAATGTCGACATGAAAATGGATGCGCCCATGGCATAGGTAAGAAGATGTCAACATGCCAAAAGTCGCGCCCATGGTGCAGGTTGGAGGCGCAAAGTGGAAAATGTCGACATGAAAATGGATGTGCCTATGGCACAGGTAAGAAGATGTTGACATGCCAAAATTTGTGCCCATGGCGTAGGTTGGAGGCACAAAGCAGAAAATGTCGACATGAAAATGGATGCGCCTATGGTGCAGGTAAGAAGATGTCGACATGCCAAAATTCGCACCCATGGCGCAGGTTGGAGGCGCAAAGTGGAAAATGTTGACATGAAAATGGATGCACCTATGGCACAG
The DNA here is from genome assembly GCA_018340775.1 of Taxus wallichiana var. yunnanensis. NCBI lineage: Eukaryota > Viridiplantae > Streptophyta > Pinopsida > Cupressales > Taxaceae > Taxus > Taxus wallichiana. The sequence continues at coordinate 476,303,086 of CM031243.1, read as the reverse complement.
GTAAGAAGATGTTGACATGCAAAATTCGCGCCCATGGCGCAGGTTGGAGGCGCAAAGTGGAAAATGTCGACATGAAAATGGATGCGCCTATGGCGCAGGTAAGAAGATGTCGACATGCCAAAAGTCGCGCCCATGGCGTAGGTTGGAGGCGCAAAGCAGAAAATGTCAACATGAAAATGGATGCACCTATGGCGCAGGTAAGAAGATGTCGACATGAGGATAATTGCGCGGAGGCGCATCTTCACGAGGCACAATATTTTGAGCGATGACACCACGACAAAGAAGCAAACTCTAACCAAGATATCAAATGGCCATAAATTTTCACAGAAGCTCGGATTCACTCAAGGTTGGACTTTTCAAAAATCTTACGAGGTCCCTCTCATCCAGCTACGACTTGATATCTTTAATTGGGTGAGAACAAGTTCTTCAAAAATACAAAATATAGTTCTCCATTTTTTGGGTTTGCTAGGGTTCTCACCTACCACCATAATGAGATGAATTAAATACAATCTGGAGGTGGTTGGGGTAGATTTGGAATTCCTCTCTCTTCCCTCTCTCATTCTTCCTATAAATTATAAGGAGGGGCTTCTTTCTAAAGGTTGGAAATTCTTGTTTTTCCCCTCCCTTCTTCTCTTTGGCAGGTGAATTTGTGGATTTCAAACCTCCCATCTAAAACTGTAATGCAAATTTGCCTCTTGGCATTTTGTAGTGTATTGTATCAATCTTTGGAGCAAATAATGCATGTCTGTTGTTGATTCTCAACCCTCTCTATATTCATTTGCATCCTTCCGATCTTCACTACAAACTACAAATTTGGTTGTTTTTGCATGATCTTGCATTACATTTTAATGGTCTTTGTTTATTGGCAAGACAGGTGTTCTTCATTCCTCGGTGCATCACCTTTGTTAGTTTAGGTTTACTTTATGCATCTTCTTACCCTGTATCCTTGGAAAGTTAGTTTATGTTTTTGAGTAAACCCTCTCGCATTTTTACATGTGCATCTAAATAGAGGAATAGGAACCGGCCTTCATCGGAGAGCTTTTACGATTTCGCAAGGCCCCACACTTTGGAAAAGATCCATGTTATGCAATCACACTAAAAGTCTCGGCCCATCGAGTTGCGAGACATTCGGGGTGTTGTGATTCGCCATCAACAGATTTTGTGCCCAGTGGGACCAAGAGGTCATTCCACAAGATTTGAAGGAATTTTCAAGAAATTTGGACTTAGAAATTGCAAGTTTTACAATTTTGGTTTTTTTACCTTCCAGGCTGAATTCCAAAATCAATTTTTCAAGGACTTAAATTGCTCAGAACAAGTCAAAATTTCACCAGTTGATAGATTGGGGGATAGTATTCAAAAGGGTATTCTTATAATTTTGAGATTTTGACTTTCAAAATTTCATAGTTTTTGGTATTTCAGGTTTTCCCAAGTGTCGAGCACGTCCCAAGTTCTGACACGGTGTATTTTGTGTTTTGTAAGTTGCCTTGCATAACCTGAGTTTTACCTGTACCTTTCGGGGATTAGTAGCTGCACAACAAGACCCGATAACCGAATTGAAGAACTATATCTTTTGGGTCCTTCAAAGTTTTAAATTCTATTTTTAATATTGTTAGGTTTGGTGTGTAACTTGGCAGATCTAGCATTTTTAGGCTCATTCTCTAACACATATGGTGACTCCAAAGGGATAGAATTCAGTGGTGTAGTAGCACGGGTTGCCGTGTACATGAGAATAATTTGAACCAGGTCGCTACTCAAGAAGAGGGATTATTTGTCCACTTACACTATCACCTGTAGAGGAAGGAGAGGAAGAAGACCACAAAGATCACCATCTCCACCTAACAGGAATTTATCAACCCCTCCACCTGGTAGACCTTTCATCCAATCAACAAGGGTTCTTAGGCCAATCAGAATGGCACAACAAAACCCTTTTGTCAACTTCACTAGTAGCAACCCACTTGCCCTTAATGCACAGAATCCAGTTCCAATTGCAGCATTGAAGAACATTCCATTTTTTACTGGAGAAAATCATACCACTCCTGGTGATCATGTCAAAGACATTGCTAATGTTTGTGCAATCCATGAGATAAATGAAATGGATGTTGCTGTCAAATTGCTGGCATATTCGTTCAAAGGGAAGGCATTACAATGGTTTAGGAGCCTTGGAGCTGGTTCTATCCAAAATTGGAATCAATTATGCATAGTTCTCCATGAGCAATTTGGAGAAAAGGGAGACAATTTGTCTCTACTTGAACAATTAACAACTATCAAGAGAGCTCCCAATGAGCAACTGACTGACTTCAACTTCAGATTTCAAAGGTCTTGGGATAGAATTCCAGTGGTTGTTAGGCCAACAGCTGAAGGTGCTTTTCTATACTATCTTAAGGCTTTGAATTCTGATATTTCTATGTTAATTCAATCTATGGGAGGCACAACCTTACCTGCTGCTTATAGCATTGCCATTAGGGCTGAAAACTATCTTATTCAAGCTGGTAAGCTAGTTCCTAGGCCTCCCATGCCCTTGTATCTAAACTTAGAAAATCCAAGCACTAGTCAAGCACCCACTTTGGCTCCTATTCCCACTCCTAGATATCAAAGTCCAAATGAAACTTCTACTTCATCCTCTAGTGCTTCAAATGAACTCCAATAGGTCATGAAACAATTGCAAAATTTGGGAAATGAGCTGGTTACACTCAAGAGGCAGCAGGCCCAAGGCTTTAGATCTTCTTATCAGCCTTAAGCTCAACCTAATAGGCAACCATACCAGCCCAATAGGCCACCTAATCCAGCTGCAAATCAAAGCCAAGTAAGGCCTCCCGCCAATAGACCATTTCAGCCCTATAACCCCAATGTTGCATATGCTTCTAAAGCATTAGTGTCAATGCAAAACAACATAGCTTAAGAGTATGATTGGTGTTTCCCATGCAATTAACCTCATAACCGATCTATGTGCTTCAATGGTGCTTTGAACCAAGCCTTGATGGTGACAACTACTAGCGTAGAGGGTGAAGTGAGTCAAGAAACAAATCAGCAACAAGGGACATCTCAGCAAAACACAACTCCAAATGATACCGCACTTGTGAATTGGAAAGCTGAGGATTTTTGTGGCATGAATCAAACAATTTCTCAAAGTGTAGCAGCTAACACAAGATCAAAGAAGAGGAATATTGGTGAAGGGTAGTCATTGGCTCCAAGTGATCTACAACCTTCCATCACTCCACAAGGTATTGGTAAGCAAAATACAGTTCTAAACACGCAAGGACAGCCCAAACCACCTTCTAAGACAACTCAAATGCCGGTTGTTGTTGCCCATGCGCAAGAAAGTAATGTGCGAGTTAAAGGACAGCAAAGAGATCTTTCATCCCCATTTAGCATCGTTGATCAAATGAAGAAGACAAATGTGAATATATCAATGTGGGAATCTTTATCCATCTCAAGCCAAAGAGATCTTCTACAAGCTGCCATGAAGAATTGGTCAACTTCGAACCAGCATGTCCATATGCAAGAGAATGTCTTCACAAATGCTACTCGGCTGAAGGGAATCATGGAGGACAACAAGGTAAATTTTGAAGCCCCCTCCATTCTATGTTTCATTAATCATTGGGGGTAAACTAGTACACAATTACATGATTGATTTTGGGGCAAGTAGTTCTGTCATGCCCAAGAAAATAGCTGATCAGTTGGGTCTCCAATATGAATTCATATCAAAGGGGGTAGTGCAATTGGATGGAACAGCATTAGCAATGGTGGGAGTGATTAAAGGTTTGAATCTTACCTTGCATGTATGCCCCAACGCTACCGTTTTGCAAGATGTGTCGTGATAGATTCGCCACCACTCTTTGCCCTATGCTTATCAAGGTTTCACGGCTAGAATTGGAGGTTACTTATCTGGCGATTGGTCACATATGTTGTTCAAAACAAGATATGGTACTAAGGTCACAATCGTCGAGCCGAACCAATTGCAAACTTTCACATTGAGCCTCATACTCCAAGCCAAATCAATGCCAACTATTCAAAGCATTTGATCAAGAAGATTATCCAAGCACGAGATGAAGTCGACACCAAAGTTGGAAGCATCCCATTTGACTCTTAATGAATGGGAAAGCAAGGTACATGATTTTGATCCCTACCAAGAATTAGAATAATCTAAGTTAGGAGTCTATTGCATACATGAAGAAAACCATCCTATTCCTAGCATCACCAAACCGGACCATAAGGATGATAATGAGATATGGCAATTATTTTTCGATGGATCAAGGAGTAGGTAAGGTGCAGGAGGAGGAGTTATGCTTTTTTCACCTCAAGGCATCAAATATTGTTCAGCTTTTCGTTTCCATTTTTCTGTTCAAACAACACAAGCTGAATATGAGGCTTTGATTCATGGACTTCATTCCATAAGGAAAAAGGGCATAAAGAGCTTGCAGGTGTTTGGAGATAGCGAGATAATTGTCAATCAAGTTAGGGGACAACATGCTACAAAGAATGACCTGCTGAGGAACTACAAGAACAGGGTATGGGACCTCGTTGAGGAGTTTGAAGCTTTCAACATCGTGTCCATACCCAGGAAGAAAAATGAATCCGCAGATAGGCTCGCAGCAGTTGGAGCAACATTTGATGTGGTCGACAACATCAAAAGGGAAAAATTATAGCCACATATCCATGTGATTGTGAGGCCAGCAGTTCTAGATAATAACACAAGCTGGTAAGTGTTTGAGAATGATCAACAGATCGTCAATTTCTTACAAGAAGAGGCTGAATTCTCAGCTAGGAATCAGGACAGATTAGAGCAGCAGTATGGGGATCAAGTAGTGCAGCTGCGGAAAAACAAGCTTCCCAAGGGTTTAGTAACATTGGAGTCTATCTTCAACCCTTACGACAGTTCCATAAGGAAAGGCTAACATACAAGTCAAGAGAGAAGATTCAGAACCAATTCCGGTTAGGGAAGGAAAAACACTCCAAATTGGTAAAGTGGCCACTGAGCAGGAGAAATCAGATTTCATACAGCTTTTCCAAGAATTTCCAGATGTCTTCACTTGGAGCTATGAAGACTTGAGAGGATTCAATCCGAAGTTGGCACAACATACCATAGAATTGGATCCAGATGCTAAGCCCATCAGGCAGAAGCAAAGACCAGTCAACCCTCACATTGAGCCTCTAATGAAGAAAGAGCTAAACAAGCTAATAGAGGTGAGCATTATATTCCCGATCAAGCACTCAAGCTGGGTTGCAAACTTAGTTCCGGTCAAGAAGAAGAGTGGAGAAATCAGGTTATGTGTGGACTTTCGAGACATCAACAGGGCATCTCTCAGAGACCATTACCCACTTCCTTCAATGGAACAAATATTGCAAGTGGTGTCTGGTTCAGAGAGATTCTCTCTCCTAGATGGCTATTTAGGGTATAATCAGATAATGGTGAAAGAAGATGACCAGTTCAAGACGGCTTTCACCACCAAATGGGGCACCTATGCCTACAAGAAGATGCCATTTGGGCTATCAAATGTTGGAGCCACTTTCCAAAGGGAAATGGATATGGAATTCAAGGGATTGATCGATAAAATAGTCCCGATATATATTTACGATATCATTGTATTCTCCAAAATGCGGTGGATCGCCTTTTTCATTTGAGGCGGGTATTTTAGAGGTGTAGAAAAATTGGGGTATCATTGAATCCCAAAAAATGCATATTCTGGCTCACGAAGGAAAACTTCAAGGCCATCTTGTTTCAAAGGAGGGGTTAACGATTGACCCATAAAGAGTTGAAGCAATTCGAAAGCGTTGCCATTGCTAAGTCATAAGAAGGCTCTTCAAAGATTCTTGGGAAAGATCAATTTTGTCCGCATGAGTTTGTTCCAAAATTTGCAGCTCTCGTAAAGCCAATAACACTAATGTTGAAGAAGAGCATGGCATTTAAGTGGACATCGAAGGTAAGGCAAGTTTTGAGGCAATAAAAGAGGCTATATCTCAAGCTCCGACTCACGTCAATCCAGACTTCTCCAAGGACTTCATGCTATATGCCTTCGGTGGTGGAGACACAATTTCTACAATCTTGGTACAGAAAAACAAAGAGGGATTAGAACAACCAGTTGCTTTCTTCAGTCAAGGCTTGGAGGAATACTAAACAAAGTACTCTTTCATTGAAAAGCATGTCCTTTTAGTGATCAGGAGCTTAAAGAAATTCAAGCACCTAGTCTCAAAAACAAGATCCAATTGTTGGTCTCTCATGCGGGAGTCAAGGAATTCCTTCTAAACAAGGATCTCGAATGACAAGCGTGCGGGATGGATCACTCATGTCATGGAATATGACATCGAAATTAAGGTCACTAAGCTGGCCCGTGGAAAAGGATTATGTGAACAACTAGCCTCAAGTTAGCAAGTTGAAGCAGGTGATGAAAAAGAGACTGTCTTGGTATTACAGGATGGAAAAGAACAAGAGAATGATGATGTTCCCACTTGTTGTTGGACTCAGAATATGATACACTTCCTAGAAGAAGGCCTATGCCCTCCAGAATTGAGCAAAGAAAAAACGAGATACTTGATTACAAGCCATTCCATATGTGCTTGTTGATGGTGTTTTGTTTAAAAAAGACATCAATAGAGTTCTATTGAGGTGCATTGGGACAGATTCAAATTGAGAGGGTGTTACGAGATTTTCACGAGGGAGATTCGGAGGAAATTTCACCCCATGAGTAATAGCTCTCAAGATAATGAAGGCAGGGTATTATTGGCCCACGGTGTTCAAAGGATGGTATCATACATGGATAAGAAAGTGCAAGAAATGTGCACTCTTCACAGGCAAGGAAAGACTAGAGCACTTCCATTGCACCCAATTTTGGTTGACCGACCATTTATGCAATGGGGATTGGACTTCATCGAGGTCATCAATCCAAACTCAAGCCAAGGACACAAGTGGATTCTCACAAAGAACGGACTATTTCACCAAGTGGATCAAGCGGTAGCACTCAAAGAGGCAAATGAGTCTAACATACTAGACTTTTATGAAGGAATAGTGACCAAGTTCGGTGTCTTTGGCCACTAGCATATCGAGATAATGCATTGGCATTCATAGGTTCCAAGATTACAGAATGGGCTGTCAAGAATGGAATCTATTTGAGAACCTCTTCAAATTATTACCCGCAGGTAATGGACGACAGAAGAGTCCACGAACAAGAATTTGCTAAGGATCATCAGAAGGACTTTGGATGAAAACAAAAGGACATGGCATACCAAGATAAAATCATTGTTATGGGTTGACAAGATAACACCAAAGAGGTCTAGAGATAGTTCTCCTTACAAGTTGGTCTATGGGAAAGAGGCGTTGCTATATCATTAGAATTGCCAGCATTGGAGCTCATGAAGCAATTGGATTTGTTTGAATTCGAACCAATGGAGGCCAGGTATGCAGAGTTGATGGAATTGTAAGAAATAAGAGAACATGCAGTTCAAATGATTGAGAAGGATCAGGCCTTAGTAAAAATATGGTTTGATAAGAAAGCAAGAGAAAGGACCTTCCAGGAAGGGGATCTAGTTCGAAATGGGATGCAGATCGAGTAAAACTAGGAAGGCATTCCAAGTTTGATGCCATTTAGAGTGGCCCCTACATGGTCACGAGATGTAAAAGTAGTAATGCCTTCCAATTTTCTACGTTGGATGGAGAAGAATTCTTGATCTAAGTTACTTGGGATCTATCTTAAACATTGTTACTAAAAGGAAAAGGTTTACCCTTGTAAATATTAGCCTAGATTTCAATTCCTCTAAGTGTGTATGCACATTGTTTTGTTGTAGTTAGGTTTCAATTTCCTAAGTTTGCTCTCGGGTTGAATTTCTGCGGTTGAATTTCGGCATGCTCTCGAGAGAAGGAGTTGTAGTATCGGGCTCGGGATTAGATAACAAGTTGGTTTCAGGTTATTACTTATGACTCCATGCCCAATGGATTGCTAGAAGGCCACCGATATTCTACCTAAGCAGCAAGCGATCCGTTGAGTCACCAAATTGTTGTATATATATTCCCCAGTGTAAATATAGAAAAACAACGAAGATTATGGAAATCAAAGGAACTCAAAACCCGACATTTATTTACGCCAAAATTTGCACCCATGACACAAGTTGGAGGCGCAAAGTGGAAAATGTCGACATTAAAAAAGAATGTGCCCATGGTGCAGGTAAGAAGATGTCGACATGCCAAAATTCGCGCCCATGGCGCAGGTTGGAGGCGCAAAGCGGAAAATGTCGACATGAAAATGAATACGCCTATGGCACAGGTAAGAAGATGTCGACATGCCAAAAGTCGCGCCATGGCACGAGTTGGAGGAAAAAGGGGAAAATTTGACATGAAAATGGATGCGCCTATGGCGCAGGTAAGAAGATGTTGACATGCCAAAATTCACACCCATGGCACAGGTTGGAGGCGCAAAGAGGAAAATGTTGACATGAAAATGGATGTGCCTATGGCAAAGGTAAGAAGATGTCGACATGCCAAAAGTCGCGCCCATAGCACAGCCGAGTTGGGCGCAAAGCGGAAAATTCGACATGAAAATGGATGTGCATATGGTGTAGGTAAGAAGATGTCGACATGAGGATAGTTGTGCCGAGGTGCATCTTCAGGAGGTGCAACATTTTGAGTGATGACACCCTGACAGGAAGCAAACCCTAACCAAGATATTCAAATGGCCATAACTTTTCACAAGAAGCTCGGATTCACACAAGGTTGGAATTTTCAGAAATCTTACAAGGTCCTCTATCCAACTATGATTGGATATATTTAATTGGGTGAGAACAAGTTCTTCAAAAATGTAAAATATAGTTTGCCATTTTTTGGGTTTGCTAGGGTTCTCACCTACCACCATAATGAGATGAATTAAATACAATATGGAGGTGGTTGGGGTAGATTTGGAATTCCTCTCTCTTCCCTCTCTCATTCTTCCTATAAATTGTAAGGAGGGGCTTCTTTCTAAAGGTTGGACATTCTTGTTTTTCCCCTCCCTTCTTCTCTTTGGCAAGTGAATTTGTGGAGTTCAAACCTCCCATCTAAAACTGTAATGCAACTTTGCCTCTTGGCATTTTGTAGTGTATTGTATCAATATTTGGAGAAAATAATGCATGTCTGTGGATGATTCTCAACCCTCTCTATGTTCATTTGCATCCTTCTGATCTTCCACTACAAATTTGGTTGTCTGTGCATGATCTTGCATTGCATTTTAATGGTCTGTGTTTATTGGCAAGACAGGTGTTCTTCATTCCTTGGTGCATCACCTTTGTTATTTTAGGTTTACTTTATGCATCTTCTTACCCTGTATCCTTGGAAAGTTAGTTTAGGTTTTTGAGTAAACCCTCTACATTTTTACATGTGCATCTGAACAGAGGAATAGGAACCGGCCTTCATCCGGAGAGCTTTTCCGATTTCACAAGGCCCCACACTTGGGAAAAGCTCCATGTTATGCAATCACACTGAAAGTCTCATCCCATTGAGTTGCAGACATTTAGGGGTGTTGTGATTCACCATCAACAAGATCTTCTTCGGTACCAATATTGACATCAATGGTTTCTTCAACTAACAATTTTGATAAATCCTCCATACATGTAGGATCGGGAGGTAGGTTAATATCTTCATCCAAGGATGTCTCTATGAGATTTTCATCCTGGCATGGTCACTTTGTTTGTCCTTTGATTTTCTTATTTGTTTGTCACCGGTGCCTCAAAGAGGTTTTCACCGTGTGACTTGGACTACGATTTTGCCGAGGATTTTCTTTAGAACTCTTGCCCTCACTTTTCTCGTAAATTTTATCGACCACGAAGTTCATCCTCCTTCGAAGTAGGCGCAGTGTGTCTAAGTCGATAAAGAAACCCTTCTTGTTATCTCCAATGGGAATTATATCCCTTATGCCCATGAAATCTGCAATAGCCTCGTCGTTCTTGAATAAATATAGTGGCACGTGACGTTGTTGGTCCCATTCAACAAGGGAAGGGTACACAAGGTCAAGGGTCGGTTCGGTGGGGGTTATGGTCAGGACAACATTGTTCATGAAAAGGTTCGTGGAGGCCAGATCCTCATATAGGCTACAATGGGAATCAGATCGCTGTCTAGGTACTCGGAGCTATCCTCATGCTTAGAACAAGTCGCATCTTGATCGTTGGGGTGTGCTCCATAAGGGTGAATCCCAATGCCATATCTTTCTATTTTGAAATGTGGAAGAGGGACTAGTTCTCTTTGTCCTTGTTCATTCCTCCCACATCCTAGGCCTTTGTAGCCCATGGAGTACATCATTCTGCTAGATTTTTCATATTCCGGGTTTGATAACAAGATGGTTGAGTGTCCTTAGGGACCTAAGTAGTAGGTGGATCAAGCAATTTTTCCTCAGCTAACAAGCCTCCAGGTAGGAATGACCCAATAGTGTGTTCCTCTCTAGGTCTCCTGAAGTAGTAGTTGGGTCGACCTCTAGTCTTGGGCAACAAGGAGAGGTCAGAAACCAAGAGTGCTTGTTGTACATTATACTCCCCACAGCCATATTCTATAATTTTCATCTCCCATGAATCAAATGGAGATGTGGAAGTGGACGCCCCATGAGTGCAAGACCTAAGAGAATTTGAATCTAGCTAGGATTCCATAGCCTTAGACTGAAAAGGAATGGCCATATCCATGGAGGGACATGCGTATGTACCATTTCATGCAAAGCTATTGAGAGCTCTACAATGAGCAAAGGGCTCTGAGTCTCCTGGTATTGTTACCGTATGTCCCTCATGCTTCAGCTTGATGCATTGATGAAATGTTGATGGCATAACCTGCATGGCATGGATCCATGGTCAGCCTAGAAGCATATTATATGGAAGTTCCAAGTCTAGGATGTGAAACTTTGTCTGATGGAAAGTGGGGCCCACCTCCATGGGCAAGTGTAATGGTGCCTGCTGACTCTCTTTCGCATTGTCATATGCGGTGATAGTGATGATATGGGACTCAAGATCTGCCTCCGTATGTCCCAATTATTTGACTAATTTAAGCGTGCAGATGTTCAATCCAGATCCGTTATCCACAAGCACCCGTTTGATTTTCCTACAGTGACAACTACCTCAATGTATAAGGGAAGATTATGTTTAGGATTCTCGGTAGGGACCTCCCTATGGTTGAAAGTGAGATGCTCACTTGGTGCAATATTTTCCACCGTGGCTTGAAGGTACGTAGGATCGACTTCTAAAGGCACTCCCAACCCCTGAAGAGTTTGATACAAAATGTCCTTATGCACATTGGATATCTTAAGAAGATCTAAGATCGAGATCTTAGCAGGTGTCCTCTCAAGTTGTTCTAAAAGGTTATATTTACTAGTTTGTGGGGTCAATAGAGAGGGTTCGGAATCACAAGGTGGGCACGCCTTGTTACCGCAGCGCAGTCCTTTCCCTTGATCCAGATGGTATTGACATGATCAGCAGGGGAGCGAATACATCCGATAAGTGAATCGTAATGATTGTTATCTCTCTTGGTATATAAGTAATTCATGGATTTATAGGTTTGGGATGACTCTCCCCAATCCGGCTTTGTCTTTTCCAACTTATCATGCTTAGGGAATGGTTCCTTATAAATCCCCATTTTCTCGTTAGGTGTTTGTGTTTTTCCAGGGTTATCCACCTCTATCTCCCCATTATCAATGAGGTCCTGAATATAGTGGCGAAGCCACAGACATTTGTCTATCTGATGACCTTTAATGTAATGCATTTCGTAGTATTCATGCTCCTTATACAATGAAGGTTTAAGAGTGTTGTCATCAAACGGTTGCGTTGTAGGATAAGTCATCATATTGGCCACATCCAACTGTTTTAGTATGATGGACAACGGTTCATTGAGGGAGGTGAATGTTCGTCGCTTTGGTGGTGGTTGAATTGGGCCCTTGGTTAGTTTAAAAGGTTGACTAGTTTGGACCATTTGAACACGTTTGGAATCAGTGATTCCGTCTCCCACCACATTTTTGTTTTTGTTAAAGATCTTTGGCTTTTCAGTGGGTTTGACACTTTGGTTGTCTTTAGATTGGGTTTTGAGGGTGCCTTTGGCAATGAGAGCCTTTTCTATTTGAATCCCTTTCTCAATAACCTCCTCAAAGGTGCGGACACAATGCATTTGGAGGTGGAAAGCTATATTTGGGTTGAGATTAGGGATGAAAATCGACCACCGCTTTCTCAAGGAAATCGCATGAGGAAGCAACTAGCTATCCCCCTCCATCATTGGAGGAAGCTGCTGAAGGTCTCATTTGGGTGTTTTTTTACATCGCATAAGTCTTCCATGGTGACATCACTCTCTATGTTATACGAGAAATGATGCACGAATCTTTTTGCCAATTCTGGCCAGGTGAAAATTGATCCTCATGGTAAGCGCGTAAACCATTCCAATGCTTGACCTCCGAGACTCTTAGGAAAAATTCTGATGAGGTAATTATCACTATAAGACACCTCTTGACATGCCATGTAGAAATATTTAACATGATCCCTTGGGTCTCCCTTTCCTTTGTATTTGTCGAACTTTGGCATATCAAATTTCTTTAGAAATGGTTGAAGGGTCATTGCCTTGTCAAAAGGATAGGGGCATAGTTCTTTGTATTGGTATTTCCTAATACTCCCTATATTGCTTTCTTATATGCTCGCAAGCATTGCTTTCATATATTTCACTTCTTGTGTGAGCAATTTTTCTCTAGTGGGAGAAGTGGGGACATGTACACGATGATACCCCATGTCTTCTTCTCCTTGGTTTTCTCGATGGAGTTCATGGATCCTAAACTTAGGCCTTGACTTTTGAACATTCTTGTTTGTGTCTTTTTGTACCTGGAAAGTAAGCAAAGCTAGTTGTCGGCTTAGGTTATTAAGTTTTTGTTGGATTGTGACTTGGTTTGTGTCTTCTTCTTCTAAAGGTTCTTCCTCTTCGTATTATGGAGGTTCTTCCCCTGTCTCATGTTCTATCTTGTTTCATTATGGCACTTTGATGAGGGGTATTCTATGCCCTACCACTTTATCATTTTCTGCGTAAGAAGTGGAAGCATGCTCGCCTATTAAAATATCTTCCATATTGATAAGGGGGCGTTCTTCCTTAGTAGTGTCATTTGTAGGTAATATTGGTTCATTCTTAGTGGGCAATTTGGCCCCTAATTCCATGACCCGTGCCAAAACTCTATCTTTGTTTCTAAGGAGAAACTCATCTAGTAGAGTGGGGTCAAAATCAAATTGTGTGTGGTGATTCTAATTCATTTCCACTATGATCGACCATTTCTTCTGTTTCCTTTTCTATAGAAAATAGTGGTCCTAGATTGTGTCCAATAAATGGGTTTGACCCTTGTCTATTAGAGGTTTCCCAAGCTTGTGCCTGTTGTTCCTCATATGTTTGTTTCTTTAACCCTAGACGTGTCTTGGGAGCCATGTTTTCATGATAAATTTCACTAAGGTAAGTTGTAGATTTGTTCAAAATTCAATGACTACCCCTAAGTAAAACACAAGATGTACATGTTAAGAGTAAATTAACAGTGTGAGAATACCAATGTGATAGAGTGATAAAGTCACCAATGAAACAATCGTTTGGTACCAAAACTTAATCAAATGAAGTACCTCCTAGACTACGTTTCAAAGTAATTTGTGACGCTAGATGATTAACAAGATGTCTCCACTTATGCCAAGTTCAAAGGAATGAACAAGATGTAAGTAAATACATGAAGTTAAATGTGATCTCCCAATCAAGATATACGATGAGCAAGCTCAAGTCTGATTAAGACCTATATCTCAAAAAGTGCTAATTACAATTTGTGAATGACACAACAATATCACCAAGATATGTTAACCCACTTTGCAAGAAATTGAAGTATTGATATCGAGGTGTTATTGATATAACATGCACAAATGGTAGTGCCTAGCACCTTTTGAAATCGAGGTAATAATAAAACCAAACAAAAAAAGCTCAAAGTATAGCTAGGAATAGTTAAGAATGTGTGCAGCATAACCGTATAATATAGGTATTTATGTCGAGTTTACAAGAAACAAGACGTAAATATCGAAATTGTAATGATACGAGACAAACAAGCTAACTCCTCTATGGAAGTCTGCGGTGATGAACCACGCCTAACTACAATGATGATCTTGACGTGGGTATCAAGATCACAATGGCTACCAAATGACGTGAAAATGCCTCCACTCACTTTAGACGTTTAACTAACCCAGCCGCAAACATGGATGGGCATAAACGAACATAAAAGTGAGAGAAACAGTCGAATGGCAACACAAAGGTAATCACACCTCTTTTGATCAACAAAGTGTCAAAAGAATATGAAGGAAATAAATCAAGAAAAATGACAAAAAATGCTAGCCTCACTTTGGCAGAGTTTTACCTTGCCCTAAGGCAAGTAAAAACTAGGCAAAAGTAATACGTCACACGTTTCTCAAAAAGAAGGTTCACAACTCAACACTGTTTTAAAATGGTCAAAGTGGGCTCCTGGCCAAAGTATATTCTCCTAGGTGGTTCTCTCACCCTAGGTGTTACAAAGTTTCCACGAGCGAGTGCAATTTACCCAAAAAGTCACACTAACTAGTTTGGGAGTATCTTGGCTTTACTTTACCCCCTTCAAGAACAGTAGGCAACTAGTGCATCTATGTGTACTATCACTGGGGTCGCCACAAGGACAACCGGTAACGCTATCTCACAAAGGAATCACTAGTCAAGTAGGTAGTGCAGAGCACTTCCCATTTCATCCACAAGGTTCCCTCTTGCGTGGACTACTTTGGGGTTCCTGGAACCACCCCCATTATTATAGCTTAAGGCATTATGCCAAAGGGGTTATGTTCCAGTTGAGCGGAGAGGGACATACCCTTTCTTTGAAACCTCGCAATACAAAGTTGTTTTGAATATGTTTTTCTTTTTATCTTGTTTAATTAGGTTTGGTTTGCTTGAACACCTTTTGGCAACCTCTATAACAATTGTATTAGTAGTTTTTATTTTTTTGGTTCCTCCTTTCTTTGACAAGTGTTTTTAGGTCCTGCTCTCAAGCATTAGTATTTCTCCAAGAAATCACATTATTTAAAAGAGGATTAAGAGTTACTTTTGATTCTCGAGATCATCCAAGGATGCAAGAGAAGAGCATACACAACAAATAATCCAACTAAAAAGTAAATAAAATCTTTTTAATCAATGAACCATACAAAATTCTTGATAAATGTTCATTCCCTTAAACCAAAAGTGAAAGATGAAGTTTCTAATTTACCAAATGTTATAAAATGAAGACTAAAGTTGTTTTTGATTCTCAAGATCACCCTAAGGTGCAAGATAATAGCATACACAAACTTTATCCCAACTATAGAGAAATGAAAAACTTCAAATCAAAGGACCATTGAAAAATGCTTTGTAAAAGGTACATTCCTTAAACCAAAACTGAAAGATGAAGTTTCCAATTTACCAAATGTTATAAAATGAAGACTAAAGTTGTTTTGATTCTCAAGATCACCCTAAGGTGCAAGATAAGAGCATACACAAACTTTATCCCAACTATATAGAAATGGAAAAATTCAATCAAAGGACCATTGAAAAATGCTTTGTAAAAGGTTCATTCCCTTAAGCAAAATGAATAATCAAATTTCTAAGTTTAATCCCAATGTTAAAAAGATATAGATCAAAGTTGTTTTTGATTCTTAAGATCACAAAAAGGTGCAAGATAAAATCATACACAAGCTTTGGTCTGAATCGAGTAAGCATGGAAATACAACATTCATCAAAACATTAGACATGTTAGAAATGACCAGTTTTAAACTAACAGAAAAACCTAGAATTTTTGTAAGCATAAATCTCAAATTTATGTTTTCATTTCATAGTTAACTTCAATACATTTCCAACGCTAAAAAAAAAATGGAGTCATTTCAAGGTCGGGAGAAAAATTTATGGCCTTCGGAAGATGGGTTACGCATATGCTCTTATGCTCACGGTTATGCACTTGACATGCACTCAAAAAATGTCAAAAAAACGTCTCTTAATCTGTAAAATAGGAAAAATTTTCCAACCAAGATTCAATTTTGAAAACAACCCTTCACATCAATATATGAATAGAAGACTCAACGCTATCAAACATTAACATACATGCTCAAGAATTTAAAATTTTCAAGAAATTGACAAACCTAGCATGTAGAATGATGAAAAAGTAAGCTCTAAAAATGAAAACATCATGAAATCTTGAAATTTTCTCACCAAAATTAAATTTTGATAGCAACCCACCACATTAATATGTAAATAGAAGACTCAGCACTATCAAACACTAACCTACATGCTCAATAATTTAAAATTTTCAAGAAATTGATAAAACTAGCATGTAGAATGTTAAAAAAGTAAGCTCAAAAAATGAAAACATGGAGAAATCTTGAAATTTTCTCATCAATTCTAATTTTGACAGCACTTCACCTCCTTTATACCTATAAGAAAGACTTAACACATTCAAACTCAACAAAACAAGTTAGATCAACATGTATAAAAGAGGGTTAGTAACCAAAAATGAAACTTAACTACAAAAACTTGAAATTAAGTGCAAAGGACAATGGAGTATCTCCCACCAGGCATGCCAAATGTGTGCATGTGTTTGTTTTCAAAATAATACTAATATGAGTAAATACTAACACCTAAATAGCCTTATCTTAGCAAGAATTGAAAAACAAACTAAACACCATTAAGATAATAATTAAACAAGGGTTAGATGCTAGCATTCATCAATACAAACTTTGAAACTAATAATGTTAAATATCTAAATTCCTCTATTCTCTAACAAAAAATAAATTAATGGACCTAAGTAAGCTTCATGGCTATCAAAATAGTTGTCCTTAGTATGCCAAATAACCTAGGAATGAGGGCATATCAAAGTTGGGCTACAAGACCCCTTTGACACCTCCCATATGACCTAAGCACTTAAGAAAGAGGCTTAACTCTTCAAGATGATGAAATCTCAAAAGGGAAAGGTGCAAGCTCTTAGTCTCTTTGCTATATGCTTTGCATTTGATCTCTAAGGAGTTTGGGTGTAAGTAAAAAGGTAGGTGGAGGGCTCTTTATATAGCCCAAAGGATAAAGGATTCAACACATTCTCATGAATGTGGGATAAAGGTAAAACATGATTAGGAATGGATAAGGTTGCTTTATTAAAGATAACCTTATTTTAGAAGGGTTTAATACATGTTTAGCAAGTCATGGGAGTTGGGGGTATTTTAATTAATCTAAAGGTGATTAATTAATAGGTAGGTGTAAGCTTATAGAATCCATTTAGAAGAATATTAGTGCGATTTAGGCTATTAGAAAAGGGATTAAATCAATTTAATATCGATTTACTAGTTTAAATGAAGAGGAAGACTAATTAATTAATAATAATTAATTAATCTAGGTAGAAGGGTGATTTATTAATGGAAGGTCATTAATTAGGGTATTTTTGGATAGGCAACTTAATTAATTAGCTTAGTATAAATAATTAATGATGATATGAGGGAAAATGAGTGATTTTAACGATATGTCGTTGATTTTCGAGAAATGGGAGAATTAGCGCAATTTAAGTATTTAAATTGCTTGGGCATAATTATAGGTGTCTACACTTTCCTCTGCAAAATAATTTTAGGAATGGATGTTCCTATATATTACTACCATTAAGAAAAATAAGGAACTCATATGATGGGGAGAGCACATCAACAGCTCCATCTGCTTTCAATTAAGTAAGGTTTATCCTTCAAAGAAATTTTACATGAGTCTATGTTGCACTTGTTATGGGAAATTTCATTGGGTTGAACACTAAAGGTCTTAGAAGTGCTTTACAAAATTTTATTTTTATCCTCAGCTTACAATGGATGAGGGAAGAAAACACTTTTGTAGGATCAATGATACCTTCTTCATTGTTATTCTCTATCATTTTTATAAGGTGTTGTATAATCGAAGAATTTCGGTTTAGGATTTTAACGAAGTACGTGAATGGGGGATATTTATCTACAATTTCCTACATTTACATACATCCAGATTCTTGGTTTTGTGGATGCTCCTAGAAGTTTCCAAGATGCCCTACTAACAAATGGGTGTTGTTAGAGTTGGTTCCACATGTTTTTGGACTACCATAAAATCCGAACAAACAACACAAGGTGGGATTCTAGTTTTCCTATTTCAATTGGAAGATATACGTGTGTGAGTATTTATATGTTGAAGAATGTGGATACGAAAATGTCGGTTTGACTTTGCAAACTTTTCATCCCCGTAACAATTTTGACTATCGGGGAAAATTCAGTGAAATCGGTTTATCCAGTTCTCATGTACCCCAACTAGAAGACATTTGGATTCATTGTAGGGATGAGTTCATTATCCGGCAACAAGAATATGAAAGGTTGACTCTGGATGAGGTTTGATAGTTTGGCATTGTAGAGATTCCAAAGGAGATGGAGGATGAGGAGGAAGTATTGGATTCAATTTACAAGGATAACAATGTCACCAATCAACCATTTCCATGGATTGATTGGTATGTAGAAGAATGTTGCAATACTAAGGAGAGGGCGGGGCCCATTTTGTAGAGAACATATAATTGGTTGGCTACCTTGGGAATTTCACCTAAAGGGTTAGAAAAATCTATAAGAACAAAATCCCAACCAACAATGAGTCTTCAAATGCCTACAAAAGGGAAAAGGTCTATCCAAAGGACACATGTAGTCCCAAAGAATATTTGACTTGTTTTTGGAAGTTCATCTCTCTCGAAGGCTCTTGCTACCAATCTTGTATCTTTAGTAATACCGAAGATCAGAAATTAGTGAAGTTATTGATTCTCCAAGTGTATCACAAGCTTTTTCATCTTCTCTTTCTCTACCATTATCACTTCCTCCATCATTTCCTTCCACTTCTACACCCATTTCTTCTTTTCCATCTCCATCCATGGCCCAGGTATTTTCATCTCTTCCTATTCTCTTAGTAGGGGAGATGATTGGGTCTCCAGTTTCCACTTCACTTCCTCTACAATTTTCATTTCCTTCCATCTCAACTTCTATCCTCGTTGTATCTACCCCTGGGGCTATTCTCACTTCTACCCCATCTATCATTACCACCTCCATTCCAATGCCAACTAATGTTACTAGTGTTATTGTGTTGTCTAGTGCTCCAGGTACCGAATCAATTGTTCCACTTCCATCGGCATCTGTTATACCAAAATGGTTGTTTCGCTAGACTCCAAAACATAAGAAGAAAGTGCCTCTAGTGGATTTTATAGATCTAAGTGTGTTGTAACCTACTCCAAGGATACATGCAAGTGGCCGAATATCGTCTCCATTCTACTGGTAAACCAATCAAGAGACAAGGTCATGGAAATTGCTATTCCTGTTTAGGGAAAAACCAAAGAAACTATCACAAAGTTGACTACCAAATTTCAATATTTTCATTAGGAAAAGCAACACATGAGGGGGCCAAACAATATGTGTAAATGGCTCTCGATTTTTTTAGAAAATTATGATAAGTACAAAGCTTATAAGGATGGACTAAAATAAAAAATTTAGCAGCTCACTACCCTGTTGAGAAAAGTAACACGGGATACTCCATCCATTGGTATTTCAACTACTACTTCTCTGACAATTTCTTACACTATGGATGATATTTCATATCATGAGATTGAGAAGATAGGTCAAAAGGGAAGATCAGTGAATGGATGGATAGAAAGCATGCTCCAAGAAGCTAATACTTTGATTAAAGAGACTCTTGAAATATATAATGATTTGCAAACTAAAAGATCCTCTATTCATAGAATGGATGAAGTGTTCTCGAAAATAATAATAACTTGAATTTTAATTTGACTACATGGAGTGAGATCAAAGAGGAGGATCCAGATCTAATTCTTCAAGAAGAAGTAATTGATGACATTTCTAAGTTGTTCAAATTTCAAAAGGCTATGGAATTTAGGTCCCAGGTGTTACAAGATTTGATAAAGAAATTGGACGACAAACGTGTGGAAATAATGGATGCTCTAAACGACATCTTAGAAGAGTTCAATAATATCAACTATGCAAGTTATTCAATGAGAACATTGATGCTCTTCCAGAAGATCAAATTAAGTCAAATTTCAAGGATTTGGTGAAGAAGGATGATGAGGTAACTAGGACTTTCAACAGTGACTCCATTGACAGGTTGGTTTCATGCCAAAATTTCATAGTCGACTGAAGAAAGTGGTAAGTAAACTTAAAATAATTCCAGCCAAGGTAGCAAGAGATATTGAAACAGTAGATATGGTGAACCATTACGTGTGTGGGCCATAGGAAGGAGACGTATAAGTAATTATTAAGCATTTCATTGACTATAAGCAGTAGAAAGTTTCTTGGGAGAGAGAAACATAAAACTAAGGAGGGAGAAGGTGTTGCGAGCCAAGCTAAAGCTAGCGAGACATGGAAGAACAGCCCAAGGACTAGATCAGTCTAGGTTTGGGGTTGAATTAGTCAAACCTTTGTAACCACTTTGTCATTTTTATGGGAGCATATTCCCTAGAACTTAATTACATTTTATTTTTAGTAATTTGTTAGTTAAGGTCCAGTTGTAATAACTCAACCTAAAAACTTATAAATAGCTAAGTGCATGAAGTTTTTAGGGATGGATAGATCATTGGAAATTTACTCTTCAAGCTTGGAAGAGTGCTTTGAATGCTTTGAATCCTTTCAATTACATTCAGAATAATATTTTTCCATGAAGAATTTAATTTATTGTGTTAATAGTTGATCAATGTATGCTTTTTGGATTCACAATTCCTTAGTGTAAGTGATTAGCTCACCTTTAATTTAGAATATGTTATTTCATTTTCTTGGAAAGTGATGTGATTATCAGTATTATCAGTCGTGAAAATATTATTTTCCTTCTGTTATAAATTTACATTATCATCAGTTGTCATAAGTGAAAGGGATATTTGACATATGCATGTTTTATGTTGTTATAGTTGTTGATTATGTATTCAATCAAATTTGATCCATCTGTTAGGTATGCTTGAGGTCTTACAAAGGAATGTATGCTATTTTTTGTGGTTTATTATTTACCCTGTGATGGTTGTTTTATCCTTTCTAAGTTAACTCGTTCCATTGTGAAGATCATATGATTACCTAGTTATGCTTTTAGTGTATCACCATATTTTCTGATTTGTTATTTCTAACCATGAACCTTGTGGAACTCGAGTAGATTATAATCATTTAAAGTTTTTATCCTTGCAAACCGATCTTACGGTGGGTGCCCCAAGTTCCAAAGGAATTTTTCCTTCTTTAGAGGTTCATCTCAAGGCAATAAGGTCCCAAACCTTGGGGATGATGCAACATTGTAAGGGATCTTTCAAAAATTCAACGAGTGCACAATCCACATGACAACAATATGACTACACCTTCTTCGTGGATATAATACATACCTAACCCTGTCTCTTCTAAAAACAATAAACCAGCTTCTTCTTGCTCGCTAATTCCCGAATGTAGGGATCATACTAATGATCTACACATACCTCATCCAGCACAGTATCAGGGACTTCTTCCACAAGAGTGGTTGGTTCGTGATCAGAAAATTATTCCTCTCGATCTTGAATGGTGTAATTCCCATTTATAGTACTAGTGGTATAAGGATCCACATGATTATGAAAAATTGGTTCCACCCTTATAGTCACTTTAGTTTCCTATCAAGTCCTAAGGATCATATGCGACCAATCAATCGGTGACAGGTAACCACCCATCTTGGTTATGAAATCTCATGAGAAGAAAATGGGAAAGAGAGGAGGAAGATCAATGACCGATGTGTGCTATGTGAACGAAAAAATGGGACATGCATGGATAGTAAGTTGGAGTCCTTTGATAATTCCAACGGTTTGAACTATTGTACCATCCAACTGAATAACTCCTTTGGATACTGGTCTATAATGGATTCCTAGCACGTCTACAATTTTCTTGGGCATGAGTGAGCTATTGGCAACAAAATTGATCATGCAATTATGTACCAAATGAACACCAATGATCAAGGAAATATAGAGTGTTGGTGGTTTATTTTCCTTAGGAATATTTTTCCCTTCTAGTTGATACAAACTTGTAGTAGTTGTTTCCCCATGACCCGATGATCTGTTGGTTGTACCAAAACTTTTCATAGCCTCTTGTAATAGGTTTCTTCGAGAAGGAATTGAGATTGCATTACATGGCAACACTCATGTTGGTCTTCTTTATCTATTCTATAATACTGAAAGGGATTGCTCCTACTTTGTTGAATTTTTTTGGGTGTTATAATCCTCTTTTGGAAAGTTCTTGTTGGGTACTGTGATACCTGAAGAACCTTCTTTCCTTGCATCTTTTCTAGCATGCATTTATGTCGACTTTTTCCCCTTGCCTTTTTGGAAACCACCACTTGTGGCTGAGGCTATGAAGTGGATGCTTGATCAGCTTTGGAAGTTTGGGATTCCATTTCCCTCTTTTTGGAGTGATTATTTTCTACTACTGATGAAGAATCTATGTTCAACCCGTAAAAATCTTCTACTTTCCAATTTAAAAAAGTGGTTTCCTCAGTGCCTACGGTTTATCGATGTTTCCTACATAGATGAAATTTTTGTTGGTTCTGGGTGAGAAAATACACTTTGAACCATAAGGGCTCTGACTAAGAACTCCATTGGGGAAAATATTTTGATTGTGGGGTTGTGAACAAGGATAACACAATTCATATTCTTAAACTAGATTATTCTAGATAGGTATAAAGGCTCTGGAAGAGCTAGCAGCAAGAGGATTCCTAAAGTTCGGAGGCTTGACATTCGCATGATCTTGATTTGCGGCCTTATTTTTCAATTGATTATTTCCTTAAAAATATGGGTGGTTAGCTTGGTACTATTGATTCGAGATTGTAAGGATGATCATATTGAGATTGTTTCTTCTTGATTGCTATGAATTCATTCCCAAAAGTTTTTAGTAGCGACTTGACCTCAACCAAATCATTTGAAGGGGTAGAGTACAGTCATAGTTGGTTGGCTAGAAGTTGATGGAACAGGGGAAATTATTGGCTGATTACTTGAAAGTTCAAGTACACAAATGCATGATAGCTCTGGGTGCAATCTTACCTGCTTGGATCAAAGAATTCTCGACTCTTATTGCAACTTCGTAGGCATCAAGCAGTGTAGTCCCTCCCATAAACTCGAATCATAACTCGCCACATCATTTTTCAAGGCTCGTAAATAATAAAAAAATTCATTATTAGGAGAATTCTTTATAAGTGTCATAATTCTATTCCAAGTCTTTTGAAATCGGAAGGTGAAATCACTCATGTATTCTTGAGGAGATATCTTTATAGTAGTGAGTTGTTTCATGAGTGACAGGTGGTCACTCTTGTCTTTAAACTATTTGCAATGCTTCTCTCCCAACTCATCCCAAGTGGTTATAGTACCAACTTCTAACCCACGAAACCACTGAAGTTTTTTCCCTTGAAGGAAGTGGCAAGGAGTCTAACTACAACATTGTCTTCTATAATATTATGTACTATGCAAATGTTGGATACATCAAGAATATGTTCCACCGGAGTAATATGAGTTTCCCTTGTGTAAAAGGGTAAAATTTTGAGTGCCACACCAGGTATAGGATCACATTGAGCCAATTGGAGAGGACTACTTGCATTGAAAGGAGGAAAACTTCATTACTTGTAGGGGTTTCCTTACGAACGAGAGGTTGATTGTTCCTAGGTGGAGGAAACCTTCCATAAGGAGGAGTTGAATGACCCCTATGAGGTGATGTTGAAATTCCTCTTCTCTTTCTCCTTGGATTAGAAAATGATAACTCGATATGTTGATAATTTATTTCTCATCTTGCGAGAATCTCTTGTTTGAATTTTTCACATGAGTTAACACACCGAGGTTCGAAATCCAAAGATATGGAGTCATTGGGTACTTTCATTTATGAAATTATGAAGAGGAGTACCAACTCTTGTCCCATCGAGCATGCGAAAAAAAAATTCACCAAATCACTACGTCCTCCAAATGGCCAAGTGATGGATAGGGCATTTAATGTGATTAGGTAACATGGGATCACCTCTCAAGTTGTCGGGCTTGGGCTCAAGATGAACCTTCGGAGAAGGCCAACTTTCTCTTCTTATACTAAACACAACTCTACTTGATGCAATAAAAGAGATAACTAGACCTATACTAACATTTTCATGGGATTTAGGAAGAGATATTTATAAGAAGTAAACCAATACTAGAAATGGTGATGCATCAAGAAAGGTTTTTGCTTTGCAAGTTTTCGGTATTCTAATGAAGGAAGATGAAAATGAGAAGGATGAATAAGCACCACAACTCATCCGCATACAAAGCTTCACTCCCAGATAAGCACGAAATTCCCAACACCTGTAATGGAAACTTGAAATTTCACAATACATCGCAAGCTTGAGAAAGGCACAACGAAGTGAAAAAAATGATGAAAGGATTGATAATTAGTCAAAAACATACAAATTTGTATTGCTTCAAAACATGTATAATGCTTCATTACATTATAAAGAGTAAAATTTTGTCACTAAAAGGTTGGAAGAGAGGCTTCAAAGTTCCCACAATCCTGATAGAGTACCTTGCAGTAAAGAGAGGAAAATGAAAAATGTCTAACCCTTTGGAATGAATTCCTCCTCTACATTTATAGAAAATATCTATGAGAGAAGAGAGGAGAGATTCCTAAAATTTTTGGGAATGAATAATGGCACATGATAGCCTCCATCAATCACATCAATAATTACACCACTTAAAAACATTTCACCGTGTAGCTATAACTAATTTTTTTGAATTTTCTCTATTAATAAAAAATAATATTTTTAATAAAATAATATTATAAAATAAAATATTTTAATAAAAATTAAATTCATGCATTTGGTGAGACCACTTAAGGTTCAATTTTTAATTTGAAGGTTTTGGCTATTATCTAAATAAATGGCTCGTCACCCAACTCACCGAGCTGACTCGCAAGCTCCTCTTTTTGCATCACGTTGCTTGATATGGTAGGTTTTTAGACTTATCCCACTACCTTGGTTTGTATTGGGAGCTTTTCCTTTACCATGACTCTTCATTAATCTCCATTGATGATTCGGCATAACCTTTCAACATGCCATGTTGACCGGGTCTCCACTGAACTATAAATCGGTGAGCATCTCAGGATTCGGCACGCCTTTGATTAATTCCTTCACGTGGTGGGCTTTAGCTTGACCCACGTCCCACTTGAAAGCCACCCATCACCTAGACATCATTGATCGACTCACTCTCTTACCTCCTATTCTGTCGTCGATCACATCGGGCGCCCCGTGCTTATCAGATTTCTCATGGCTTGACCAAAATGACTACCAACTACTTAAACGACCTCAACTCTTTGGTGCCACATGTATCTTCCTTAGCTTGGATTTAACTTCCTGAGAGGAAATCAATGAATAAATTGGGGATATCGAGCACATGCATCCATCAAATGCATTGGCTCGTGACTTGGACAACTCAGAGATTAACTCCTCATTTACCTCAGATATCTTTGTGTATTGGCTCCTCGAGCTCTTAGAACCCTGACCATCATTTTGACATGTTAGATTTGGGTGGGGAATCTAGACATCATTTTGACAATGCAATAATCTTGGCAAGTTGACTCTCAACCCCTGCAATTCTAACTTGTAATTTCCTCCTCGGTGATCCAAAATGAATCACCCTGTGAGTTACATTGTATCACCTACTTCTCCTTTAGAAAACAAATGATTGACCCTTCCATTTCAAACCTTCACCATGGCCAAGATCAATCAAATTTCCCATGTCCGTGGTTTGAGCACGGGATTTAGGCCATTTTGGCTCGCTCGATCGGGTTCTTGAACCAAAAATTCCCCAAAACTCCCCAACTTGGGCTATCTCTTATGCAATCCTCATCAAGCTCGTCGTGATCCTCTAAGTACGTGGCTTACCGAGCCATTTTTGTGCGAACTCATTTTGATCTCGGCTCCACCAAGTTCTACCACCTTTGTTCTTCCAATCATCCTCACATGAGGTCACCAAGGTATTTCCAAATGAGCTTAACGAGATCTTACCGACCCACCATGCCCGACATCAAACAAGTCTCGATAAAATTCTTTATAGAGTGCTAATGTTGACATTTCACCAAGTGATCCAGCTCGAACTCATCAAGCCCGAGCAAATTTCTCTATCTCACTAGCTCACCTTCGCACCGAGTTGCAAACTCTTTCTTCACTCAAACTCAGATCCTTTCAAGTCATTCCTCACTAGCTCATCCCTGGTGACTTTTACCGAGTTATACTCTCACTATCCACATTCTTCATGCATAGTTGATACCTAAGCTCTTTCAATGAGCTATCCCACTACTATGTTCTATCATCCTTAATGTCTAGCTCTTCACAGAGCTCAAGCTCTTATTGATGTACCCATGACTCAACCTCTTAGCTCATTGGAATGAGTTGAACCATGAATCTCCATGACTCAGTTTAAGCCCATCGAGCCATATACATTTCAAGCTATTGTGAACTCACTCGCTAAAAACCCATGTTGTTATGTCACCATGCATCATTTCTGGCATGAGTTTGACTCGAGTTCATTGCACAACCATTCCAAAATTTCTAAATTGTTAAGCTCTATGAGCCATTTCATGCTAGATCTAATCTTTACACCGAGGTAACTCGGTTCTCCTTTCCGAGAATTAGGTATTTTGAATGCTTCACCAAGTCTTTAGGCTCACCGTGTCATCTTCTTACTGTAATGACATTCTACGGTGATTTCGCTCAAGCTCCCTACACTTCACCATGCATCTACCTTTCTTGTTTCCTTTATGTGTCGGATCAATGCATCCCCCACTGGATCCTCTGGTTTATACACATGGTGAGCTGATTCAATGGCTAGGTCTCCCATATTCATGTTGAAAAACTCGCTCATGAATCCAATCCATCGAGCTTCTCTTCACCCTATGTCTCCACCATTTGGAACCGAGACATCCCGCCAAATCAGCTAGGTTATTCTACATTGAATCGAGTAATTTTTATTTTCTCTTGGCACTTACTCATAACCATCAAGACAAATGTGATTTCAACGCCGAATAGCCTTCGAAAATTTGATCTTACATTTTGAGTAACTCAAAAAACTTCTCCTCATCTGCAACTTGATTCCTATAATGACCAATAACCCACACTCAATGAGCAGCTCGTCAAGTTTGCTCGGTGATTTTTTTATCTCAAAGCCTCCTTAACTTGCTAACCTAATTCTTAAAAATGGTATCGACTTCCCTAGGCCTTCTCACAAAATCAGAGAGTAATGAAAACTTAACAAAACCCTTTAATAATGAATTACCAATTTTGATGATTCCTTTCTCGTGTTGGATGAATGTGGGTGACAAAGGCCAAATTTTGATCAAAATTGGAACCTTCAAGACCCAAGATGCCTCAAAATGTTTCATGAATAATTTTAATTACTCCCAATTATAAAATTTTTCCCGCCACCCAAAATTCTCCCATGAAGGTCTTCCTCAATCCCAAAGAACAACAAGACCTCGTTGTCCAATTTTGACAAGTGTGAAAAAATGGATAACATTTGGATCCTCGCCTATCTATGGTATAGGGGGCACGCTAGATGGCATTCCCTTATCTTCACATATTTCTAGGCCCATGTCCTCACTATCAATGTTCTATTCCTTCAGCTCCTCTACATATATCTTCATCTCCTCATCCCGAGGCTCATCTCGCATACCAATTTTGTATTGGATTGTTAGGCGCATTGTCTTTAGTTCAAATTTTTCTTCCTCTTCCCCTTCGAGGGATGTACACTGTGCCTTTTATTCTTCTTAGGTTGTATCTTCATAATAAAACTCCTAGGATATCTCTTGGGGGTTGGGAAGGTCTCACGCCCGAGTCTTTGTTCTTCTAAGTACCCTCTTATACTGAGGTTCCTCAAGATTCTTCTCCAGATCCACCTCCAATGTACCTGTCTCCAACACTTCATCATGTTGCTGCAATGGAGGGGTCACCTCATGCTCACTCTTCTCTCCAATAGTGGGTTGTTTCTTTCCCATGTGCTCTAGACCAGCACTATCCTCCTACATTTCTTCTTCTTCTTTCATAATGGGTAAAGCCGGTTCCTCATTCGTGAAAGTGCCAACTGTATGCTTCCCCTTCGGTGGGCCAAGAATTTTGAACTCATTCTCCACATATCATCCATTTTCCAACTTGGGCTTGAGTTGGATATATACAAGGGCTACCCCAACCTTGCCAATAGTAAAACTCATAGCCTTCATATCAACATTATCAAAAATCAACCTCTCAATATAGGCACACTTACTTGGATACACAAAAATATTTACGAGAGGGCGGTGGTGGAGTCTACCTTATCGGTATTTAAGATCAACCAAAGCACACGTCTAAGAACCGTGTACATATGCCTTGAAATAACATGTGGTGAAGGCATAAGGGATCTTACACTAAGGGCTCCACTTCCTATCCTTCATTACAAAGTGTGTGATACATAAGTGTTGATACACTATAAATTGTACTTTCTTCCCTAATACCGAAGGTAACTCCTTGGGTATTCTCCATTCCTTTTCAAATGAGGTGCAGATTCATTCATACCAACACTTTTACCTTTTTTTTAAATGGTCCACTCATGGACCAATCACGTTTATGTTTCTCAAATATCTCTGCAAGGGATTTCTTCTCTACACGATATCGCCATATTTTCTTTTTTGGTCCATCGGGCACTCCAATTTCTACAAAGACAAGGGATAACAGGATCATGCCAAAACTAATCTTCTCACCTCCATGTGCTTCCTCAATGATGGTTTTAGCAATGAAACCCGCCAAGTTGTAAGTCACCCCTTCAGTCATTTTCTTTTCTATATGCAACCATAAGGTGTTCATCTGTGACCATCACTCTTGGTTATTCAGATTTTTCGGAGGTGTGTTGTTGTTTGGATCATTGGGTATTTCTTTAGCTTATCAATGTCCATTTCACACCCTCCCTTTATGTAACCCAATGCTTTGTTTATATCCATGGTTCTGCCTTATCTATCAAGTCACTGCTAATCTCCATGCCTGAACTCCTTAATCATGTTAGGGTACCAATCGGGGCACGCTTATCCTCATCCATCACCCAAAAAAGTAGAAGAAGTCCTCATAGATTCGCTCATCACTCCTTAGTACATGCTTTTTTGGTTTTCCAAAATAAGGGAGCTAATACAACTATAAAACCCCTACCTTTCTCAAAAGCTTCTCGCCCACATCGTCATCTACGGCCATATCATCTTTCATTTTCTTGTTTGTCTTCTTCACAAATAACTTATCTAGTTCATCCTTATTGTCTATTGTCAACCATAGTTATGTTTGTGGAGCCTATTTTCATGTTAGAGTGTGGTACACCTTCTATGTGTTACACTCGGGTATTTTTACGACATTCCCGCTCACCGGTGAGTGGGTCGGGGGATTCGGGGTGAAGCCCCGGATGGATGGGGTCTCGAGGGCGAAGCCCCGAAGAAAATTTTCATGGGTGGTTTAATAACCCATGGGTAATGGGTAACCGTTATGGGCTGTTTTTGGGCTCATGGTTTTGGTATCCATTGTTTTGATACCCACATTTTTTTATCAAACTACTTAGCGATTTGTCTATTTATATGGTCTTATGCATATGATAGATAGACAAGAAAATGTATTGCGAGATGTGCTTTGAATTCGAGTGTGAATTTCAGAGAGTTTGTTGAGCATAGCTCCAAATGGATCAGGTATTGTATTGAGAGAGTGGAGGCTTGTAATAAAATATGAGCAAGTGATTCTTAGTGGATGTAGCCCATATTGGGTGAACCACATTAAATCTTGTCTCTCTATGTTGTATTATTTATTACGTACTTTTATTTGAGATCTGTAATATTTTCTGCATATTAGTTTCTACTATTGTGATTCTGTAAGGGATTATTCCGCATATTTTATCTCTTATTTCCTAACAATTGGTATCAGAGCCTGGTTTGGTTTGCTGAAGTGTTGAATCGCAGGGAAAGTTTTTAGCTTGAGTGGGAGCTATGGCAGATGATGGAAGATCTAGGGTTGATAAATTCAACGGGCAGAATTTCAGTCTTTGGAAGATGCAGATGGAAGATTACCTTTATCAGAAGGATCTTTATACTCCGCTATCTGAGAAGGTGAACAAACCCTCGAGTATGACAGATGTGGAATGGGATTTTTTGGATCAGAAGGCACTTGGAATGATCTGGCTATGTCTTGCATCTTTGGTATTATTTAATGTTTCAAAGGAAAAGATGACAAAATATCTAATGGATGCATTAGGGAAGTTATATGAAAAACCCTCTACCTCTAACAAGATATTTTTAATGAAAAATTTGTTTAATATGAAGATGTCTGAGAATAGTTCAGTAGCAAATCATTTAAATGATTTCAATATGGTTGTGAATATGCTAGCTTGTTACAATAGAATTTGATGAAGAAGTTAGGGCTTTATTAATTATGTGCTCTTTACCTAAAAGTTGGAATAGCCTAGTAATGGCGGTAAGCAACTCGGTTCTAGCTAACTCGAAGTTGAAGTTTGAGGATGTTGTAGGGGTGATTCTAAGCGAGGAAATGTGAAGAAAAAGCTCTGGGGAATCTTCTACTTTAGGGAATGCTTTGACAGTGGAAACTAGAGGGAGACAAAAGAATAGAGGAAGCTGTGGAAAATTGAAAGATCGGGCAAGGTCAAAATCCAAGAGCAAGATTGTATGTTGGAACTGTGGAAAGTCTGGGCATGCAAAGAAGGATTATTGGGAGCTTTGAGACAAGAAGAAACAACAGGAAGAAAACAAGGAGGCAAATGTGGCATTGGGTAATGTATGTCAGGATGATTTGATTCTTTCTTTGCATAATATTACTAAATCTTGGGTTTTAGATTCGGGGGCTTCTTTTCATGCTACTCCACATAGGAATTATTTTGTTGATTATGTTCAAGGGGATTTTGGGCATGTTTTTCTTGGTGATGATGAGCCTAAAGTATAGTTGGAAAAAGGTTCATTCAGTTAAGATGCAGAATGGGAATACATGGCTATTGAAGGATGTCAAACATGTGCCTACATTAAGGAGAAATTTGATATCAGCGGGGCAATTGGGAAGTGATGGTTGTACTGTGATATTTAGAGCTGATTCTTGGAAGGTTACCAAGGGTGCTCTTGTGGTGGCAAGAGGTAAGAAGGTTGGAACCTTGTATTTATCCACTGATAGTACTAATGATTGTAATCTTGTGGCTTCAGATGTAGATACAACATTATGGCACTATAGGCTCGGTCATATGAGCCATAAGGGCATGGACATCATAAAGAAGAATTTGCCTAGATATACAGAAATAGGTCTGGATTTCTATGAGAACTGCATATATATGGGAAATGAGCAGCGAGTAAGGTTCCTCAAGGTTGGACCTACGAAGAAAGAGAGTAAGTTAGAGATGATACATTCTGATGTGTGGGGGGGCTCAGGTATCATCTCTTGGGGGTTCAAGTTATTATGTTACTTTTATTGATGATGCAACAAGGAAAGTTTGGGTTTATTGTATTAGAAACAAATCTGATGTATTTGATACTTTTGTTAAATGGAAATCCTTAGTAGAGAATGAAACAGGTCTTAAGTTAAAATGTCTCAGGTCAGATAATGGAGGGGAGTATTGCAGCAATGAATTTGATTATTATTGTTCTAAGAATGGAATCCATAGGAAAAAGATGGTTCCAGAACTCCGCGGTAGAATGGGGTATCAGAAAGGATGAATAGAACAATAATGGAACGTCTAGGAGCATGAGGATACATGCAGGACTCGCCTCTTTTTTTTGGGCGAAGCGGTGAGAGCACGGTTGTGTACTTGATAAGCAGAGGACCCTCAAGTGCCTTAGATGGAGGCATACGAGGAGGCTTAGTATGGTAAGAAAGTTGATTATTCATTTCTTAGAGTCTTTGTGTGTGAGGTGTTTGTTCATATAGACAAGGATGATAGGACCAAGCTAGAGGATAAATCAGAAAAATGTACATTCATTGGTTATGGTGGTGATGACTTTGGATATAAATGTTGGAGTATTAAGGACAAGAAAATCATTCGATCTAGGGATGTGGTCTTTAATGAGAAAGTCATGTATAAGCAGCAGTTGCAAGAAAACATGGAAGAATCCAAGAAAGAATATGTAGCGGTAGAGGATCTTCCGGATGGGAAAGTGACACATGAATCAATTCAGAACCCCTCAACAGGAACCCCAAACTCCTATATTGAGGAGGTCTTCTAGGGTAAGAAGAGAAACTAAACATTTTTCTCCTTCTCTTTATTATTTATTACTCACTGGTAGTGGAGAGCCAAAGAGATTTGATGAAGCAATGCAGGTAGATGCTAGGAAGAAGTGGGAGCAAGCCATGGATGAGGAGCATAAGTCTCTCATGGAGAACCAGACTTGGGATTTGGTGAAGCTACCGGAAGGTAAAAGAGCATTGCAAAACAAGTGGGTGTACAAAGTTAAAGATGAAGAAGGAGGAAAGAAAAGATATAAGGCTCGGTTAGTGGTCAAGGGATTTGCAGAAACAAGGTATAGATTTTGATGAGATTTTTTCTCCTGTAGTAAAAATGACTTCTATCATAATTGTTCTTGGAATAGTGGCAGTAGAAGACTTGCACTTAGAATAGTTAGATGTAAAGACTGCATTTCTCCATGGTGATTTGGAGGAGGAGCTATATGTGCAGTAGCCAGAAGGATATGAAGTCAAAGGTAAAGAGGAGACGGTGTGCAAACTAAAGAAGAGCTTGTATGTCCTGAAACAAGCTCCATGTCAATGGTATAAGAAGTTTGATAGCTTCATGATGGATCAAGGTTATATTATATGTCATTCGGCCATTGCGTGTATACTAAGAAATTTGAGGATGGAAGTTATATTATCATGTGTTTGTATGTTGATGACATATTGGTTGCAGGTAAAAACATATAGGAAATAAAAGTACTCAAGAAACAACTAAGTGAATCCTTTGATATGAAGGATTTGGGGGTAGCCAGACAAATCCTTGGTATGAGGATAACTCGGGATAAGAAGGAACGGAAGCTGACTTTATCTTAGGAAGAGTACATTAAGAAGGTATTGGATAGGTTTAACATGCATGATGCTAAACCGGTTGGGACTCCTTTGGCAGGCCAATTTAAGTTATCAAAGGAGCAGTGTCCCAAGATAGAGCAGGAAAGAAACCAGATGTCCATGGTACCTTACTCATCAGCGGTTGGCAGTTTGATGTATGTTATGGTGTGCACTAGGCCTGATATTGCCCATGCAGTGGGAGCTATGAGTAGATTTATGAGTGATCCAGGTAAAGAGCATTGGTAAGCAGTAAAGTGGATCCTTTATTTGAGAGGGACCATGGGGACAGTTTTGTGCTACAGTAGATCAGACACCACTTTACATGGTTATGTAGATTTAGAAATGGCTAGAGATGTTGACAGTAGGAGGAGCATGACAAGTTATATTTACACTATAGGTGGGACAGCAAAGTGAGCTGGATTTCATGACTACAGAAGCTAGTGGCTTTGTCAACCATGGAGGCTGAGTATGTTGTTGCCATAGAGGCAAGAAAAGAGATGATTTGGTTACAACAATTGCTTGAGGAGTTGGGGCATAAGCAAGAGGAATGTAAGCTGCATAGTGATAGTCAGAGTGCTATACACCTAGCTAAGAACTCTACTTTCCACTCTAGGACGAAGCATATACAGTTGAGATATCACTTCATCAGGATAGCTTTGGAGGAAGATAAGTTGAAGTTGGAGAAGATTCATACCAGTCAGAATCCTGCAAACATGATGACCAAGGTGGTCACAAGGGATAAACTAAAGCTATGTTCAGCTTTGGTTGGCCTTCGCGGATGACAGTGAAGGGTTGAGAAGCTTTCTCAGTGAAAATTAGTCTCCAAGTGGGAGATTTTTATGTTTGTGGAGCCTATTTTCATGTTAGAGTGTGGTACACCTTCTATGTGTTACACTCGGGTATTTTTACGATGGTCCCGCTCACCGGTGAGTGGGTCGGGGGTTCAGGGGGTGAAGCCCCCGATGGATGGGGCTCGGGGCAAAGCCCCAAGCAAACTTTCATGGGTGGTTTATTGACCCATGGGTAATGGGTAACCGTTATGGGCTGCATTTTTTGGGCCCATGGTTTTTTAATACCCATTGTTTTGATGCCCGCGATTTTTTATCAAACTTCTTAAGCGCTTGTCTATTTATATGGTCTTATGCATATGATAGATAGACAAGCAAATGTATTGCGAGATGTACTTTGAATTCGGGTGTGAATTCTATAGAGTTTTTTTGAGCATAGCTCCAAATGGATCTAGGTATTGTATTGAGAGAGTGGAGGCATGTAATAAAATCGAGCAAGTGATTCTTAGTGGATGGAGCCCCCAAAATAAGGGAGCTCATCAACTATAAAACCCCTACCTTTCTCAAAATCTTGTCGCCCACATCGTCATCACACCATTATCATCTTTCATTTTCTTGTTTGTCTTCTTCATAAATAATTTTTCCATTTCCTCCTTATAAGCACTTAAGGTTTTAATCACTTACTTTACTCCTCAGATAGTGGGAAATTGACCCTTCCCTTTCAAAAATATCCAAAATAAGTCATCTTATTTTAAGTTAACTCACCCATTTTCCTTTTATTGTTTCTACCCAATTTTTAGATATTCTAAGCACTTAAGGTTTGCTAAAATAATTTTCATCAAGTGGGAAATTTTTCCCTTTCCCAAAATATAAAGAAGTCCTTCTAACTCCTCATATTTTGCAAGTGCGGGCCGGCGGGCAGTTAGATGATTTTTTGCCCAAGTGGATTTTAGGTCGGTGGGTCTACGGGGAGTTTTGGAAATTTTGTGATTTTTGCAAATAGGGCACAAAGTGAATTTTGGGCCCACAAGCCCATAGGGGATCTTAAAGCCAAATGAATAAAAATGCCTAAGGCCGCAAAGGGGCACACGTGGCCATGTTGAAAAGTCAAAGTGGGCTGGCGGGTCGTCGGAGGCAATTTGAAATTTTGCCCCAAGAAGGCGTAAAGTGAAAAAATGAGCCACACCTCCACCGATGCCCAAGGAGCCACATGTCAAGCCTCAATTGCATGTGGGCTAGCGGGCCTGGGAGAGACTTTTCGCCCAAATGGAAAATGTGGGCGGCGGGCCCAAAGATGATTTTTTGCCAAAAGTGAATTACGGGGTTGGGGAAATTTTTACATTTTGTATTTTGGTGCCAAAAGGCACAAAGTGAGTTTCGGGCCCATGGACCCATTTTGCTAACTAGTTTTCACCATTTTTGTATGGACCCGACTGAAACATTCAAATGAGACATATCTTTCGACCCAATGCCCAAAACTCAACAAATTTGGCACCATTGGAAAGGTCTCGACCTCATCTACACCATGGAAACCTAAAACTTTAATGTTGGTGAGGTTGGGTGGGTGAAAAATGGGAAAAAATCTTCATGCCATTAATATGTGATCTGATTGCTCCCCAACAACTAGATCAAATTTGATTTGATCCGTCATTCTTCTTTCTTCGATACACCGAGAAAACACAAAGCGGTGGACTCGACAGATTGTGGGTGGATTTGTAGGGCATTGATGGCCTGGTAGTTGAGCTTCAAATTAGTTTTCCCACCTCTCTCTCCTTCTTCTCTTTGTGTTGAATCTATAAAAGAAGGAGTGGGCTCATTGAAAAGGGTTGGACATTTTTGTTTTGCACCCTCCCTTCTCTCCTTTGCTCTGTAGATGAGTTTGTGGAGTCCTAACCTCCCCATTCAAGTTGTAATGCTAATTTTTTCCTCTTGGCCACTATAATGTACTATATCGACTTTGGAGCAATAATATATGTTTTGGATGATTCTCAACCCTCTCATGTGTTTCATTGTTTCCTTTTGATCTCTCATTATAGTTTGGTTACTATGTGCATGGTGTTTGTATTACATTTTGTGGTCTGTGTTAAATTACAAAATGAGTGTCTAACATTCCTTTGGTGCATCACCTCATTAGCTTAGGTTTATTTTTTTTGTATCTTCTCAACCTGTCTCCTTGGTAAGATAGAGTAGGTTTTAGAATAGATCCTCTGTAATTTATTTGTGTGCACTGAACAGAGGAATAGGAACCGACCTTAATCTGAGAGAGCTCTCTCAACTCGCAAGGTCCCACACTTTGAGAGATGCTCCATGTTGTGCAATCACACTGAGAGTCTCAACCCATCTAGTTGCAGACATTCAGGGGTGTTGTGATTCTACACTAATATTTTTGGCATGCCCGGTGGGACCAAGAAGTCTCCATCTTTATTGCAGCAAGATTGATGTGCACTTGCTGTAATTTTAGCTTTTAAGAAGCTTTGAAATTACACATCTGGTGACTCCAAAAGAATCAAAATCTACTGGTTTCAATAGTCCAAGCTTGTCAAGTTCATGAGAAGAATACAAACAAGGTCAAGAACAGAGAGGAGGGACTATTTTTCTATCTACACTTGTCCCCAGACAGAAGGGGAAGAGGGAGAAGAGCCCAGAGGTCTCCATCTCCACCAAATAGAACCTTGTCAACACCTCCTCCTAGTAGGCCATTCATTCAATCAACAAGGGTTCTTAGGCCAATCAAGGATGGCACAACCAAATCCTTATGTCAATTTCACTGGCAGTAGCCCACTCACCCTTAATGCACAAAATCCAGTCCCAGTTGCAGCATTAAAGAGCATCCCATATTTCACTGGAGAGAACCAGACTTCTCCTAGTGACCACATTCAAGACATTGCAAATGTCTGTGCAATTCATGAGATCATTGAGATGGACATTGCAAGTCAAGTTACTAGCCTCTTCACTCAAGGGTAAAGCTTCACAATGGTTCAGGAGTCTAACAACAGGCTCTATTCAAACTTGGGACCATCTATGCAGAGCTCTTCATAATCAATTTGGAGAAAAGGGAGATAATCTATCCTTGTTGGAGCAACTGACAACAATCAAGAGGGCCCCTAATGAGTAGTTGATAGATTTCAACCTCATATTTCAAAGGACATGGGATAGGATTCCATTGGTTGTAAGGCCCACAAGATGAAGGTGCTTTCTTATACTTTCTTAGAGCTCTAAATTCTGATATTGCTTTAATGGTTCAATCAATGGGAGGCACCACCTTACCTGTAGCCTATGACATTTCCATAAGAGCTGAAAATTGTTTAATTCAGGCTATGGAAAACTTGCTCCTAGGCCACCCATGCCTCTATACCTAGAACTATCAGACCTCAAGCACTAGTCAGACACCCACATTGGCTCCTATACCTACTCCTAGGAATCAAAGTTCAGTTGAAGCCTCTACCTCATCCTCTAGCACCTCAAAAGAGCTTCAAGAAGTTATGAAACAATTACAAAACCTAGGGAATGAGTTAGTAACTATCAAGAGGCAACAAGCTCAAAGTTCTAGGCCATATCAGCCTCAAGCTCAGTATCAAGCTAGACCCCATATCAACAAAATAGGCCACCAGCTCAGGCTGTAAATCAGAACCAAAACCAAGGACAACCTCAAACTGTTAGGCCTTTTCTCGGTCATATGATCCAAACATAGCTTCAACATCAAGGGCCTTGGTTCCAACACAAAACAACATGGCCCAAGAATATGATTGGTGTTTCCCATGTAATCAGCCCACATAACCAATCAATGTGTTTTAATGGTGCACTAAACTAGGCCTTGATGGTACAGACCATTGGTGTGTCACAAGAGTCCTAGCCAAGAAGAAAATCAGTAGCAAGGAGTTCAGCAAGAAGCATCTCCAAGTGAGACTATGCTTGTCAATTGGCAGGCTGAAGATTTTGTGGGATGAATCAAACACCTTCTCAAAGTGTAGCTCTACTAATACATGGTCCAAGAAAAGGAATATTGGAGAGGGAAAATCACCAAACTTAGGTAATCCTCAACCCTCCATTACTCCACAAGGTATTGGCACTCAGAATGCAACTCCCAATATGTAGAGTCATTCCAAGCCACCTTCCAAACCCACTCAAGCACGGTTGTAATGACCCATGTGCAAGAGAAAAATGTACCAGAAAGGGGAAAAAAAGGATAGCTCATTTAACATCATCAAACAAATGAAGAAGAAAATGTGAATATTTCAATGTGGGAGTCATTGGCTATTCCAGATAGAGAGATATATTGTAGACTACTATGGCCAATTGGTCAAGCTCAAATCAGCCCCCTAACCAGCAAGAGAAAGTGTTTACCAATGCAGCTCAGACTGGGGAAATCATGGAGGAAAACAAGGTAAGAATATGAAGCCCCCTCCATTCTATGTTTCATTGATCATTGGGGACAAATTGGTACATAATTGCATGATTGATTTGGGAGCAAGTAGCTCTGTAATGCCAAAGCAAATAGCCGATCAACTAGGTCTTCAATATGAAGTCATCTCTAGGGGGTAGTGCAATTGGATGGGACAATAGTGACAACTATTGGAGTCATCAAAGATTTGAGCCTCACACTGCATGCCTAGCCCCAATGTGACTGTGTTGCAAAACGTATCAGTCATAGACTTGCCACCACATTTTACATTGTGTTTGTCAAGAGACTTCACTGCTAAGATTGGGGCTATTTGTCTGATTGATTGGTCACACATGCTCTTTAGAACAAGGTATGGAGCTAAGGCCACAATTAGATCTGAGCCCATTGTAGATTACCATATTGAGTCTTATGTACCCAACCCGATCAATGCCAATTGTTCAGCCTTTGATCAAGAGGACCTCCCAAGCACTTGTGAAGTAGATACCAAGGTTGGTTGTATTCCAGACTTGACTCTCGATGAGTGGGTGAACAAGAGGCATGCTTTTGACCCTTATAAGGAGATGGAGGAATCTGAGCTAGGAGTCTACTGTTTGCATGAGGAGAATCACCCTCTTCCTGACATCATTAAGCCAGAACACAAAGATGATAATGAAGTATGGAATTGTTCTTTGATGGCTCAAGGAGTAGACAAGGAGCCAGAGGAGGGGCTATGCTTGTTTTCACCTCAAGGTATGAAATACTACTCAACTTTCCATTTCCAATTTTCTTGTTCAAACAATATAGCAGAGTATGAGGCTTTGGTCCATGGACTGCATTGGGAAAGGAAAAGGGTATAAGAAACTTGCAAGTGTTTGGTGATAGTGAGCTAGTTGCAAATCAAGTCCGAAGACAAAATGCTGCCAAGAATGACCTGCTAAAGAGCTACAAGAACCGGGTATGGGACCTCATCGAGGATTTTGAAGCATTCAACATCAATTCCATCCCAAGGAAGAAGAATGAAGCAGCAGAGAGATAGATGGTAGTGATTGGGGAAGCCTTGATGTTGTGGAGAGTATCAAGAGTGATAAATCTCAGCCCCATATCAAGTTGGTTGTGAGGCCAGTTGTCCCAGACAACAACACAAGTTGGAAAGTTTTGAAAATGATCAACAAATTGTCAACTTTCTACAAGAAGAAGTTGAGTTCTCCTCCAGGAACCAAGACAAGTTGGAGCAGTAGTATGGTGATCAAGTGGTGCAGTTGAGGACCAACAAACTACCAAAGGGTCTTGTCACTTTGGAATCAATATTCAACCCAAATGACCAATTTCGAAAGGAGAAGGTGAATATTTAGGTAAAGGTGAAGATTCAGAGCCCATTTTCATAGAAGAAGGAAAAATGTTGTAGATTGGCAAGGTAAGCACTCAACAAGAAAAATATGAGTTTATTCAACTTTGTCAAGAATTCCCAGATGTCTTTTCTAGACTTACAAATATTTAAGAGGTTTCAACCCAAAGTTGGCACAACACACTATCGAGCTAGATCTAGGATCTAAGCCTTTAGACATAAGCAAAGGCTAGTAAATCCCTCACATCGAGCCTCTCATGAGAAAAGAATTGAACAAGCTAATTGAGGCCAACATCATCTTCCCTATCAAGCATTCAAGTTGGGTTGCAAACTTGGTTCTGTGAGGAAAAGAAGTGGGGAAATCAGGTTGTGTGTAGACTTCCATGATCTAAATAGAGCATCACTCAAAGATCACTATCCACTTCCATCAATGGAATAGATCTTATAGGTTGTAGCTGGCTCTGAGAGGTTTTCATTGCTAGATGGATACTCTAGGCTATAACTAGATAATGGTGAAAGAGGAAGATCAGTTCAAGACAACCTTCACCACCAAATGGGGCACATATGCTTATAAGAAGATGCCATTTGGATTATCAAATGTCAGAGCAACATTTCAGTGAGCTATGGACATGGCATTCAAAGGCCTAATCAACAATATTGTCCTGGTGTATCTAGATGATATCACCATCTTCTCAAAGAATGTTCAGAGACCATCTCTTCCACCTCAGAGTAGGTGTTTCAGAGGTGTAGAAGGTTTGGAGTATCACTGAACCCAAAGAAGTGTGTGTTCTGGCTCATGAGGGGAAATTTTTGGGCCACATTGTCTCGAGAGAAGGGTTGACAATTGATCCTGAAAGGGTGGAAGCCATCCGGACACTTCCATTGCCACAACACAAAAAAATCTCCAAAGCTTCTTGGGGAGGATAAACTTTGTTTCGTAGGTTTGTACCTGATTTTTCCACTCTTGTGAAGCCTTTAACAATGATGTTAAAGAAGAGTCTTGCATTTAAATGGACAACAGAAGGAAAAGAGAGTTTTGAGGCCATCAAGCTCGCAATATCACATAGCTCCAACTCTTATTAACCCAGACTTCTCAAAAGACTTCATGTTATATGCTTTTGGAGGGTTAGACACCATCTCAGCCATCTTGGTCCAGCCCAACAAGGAAGGTTCAGAACAACCAATAGCCTTCTTCAGTTAGAGCTTGGAGGACTATGAGGTAAAATACTCTTTCATTGAAAAACATGTCCTTGTTGTTATTAGGAGCTTGAAGAAGTTTAGACACTTGGTCTCAAACAATAAGATTCAACTGCTAGTGTCCCATGCTGGTGTCAAGGATTTTCTCCTGAACAAGGACTTAAATGAGAAGAGAGCAGGTTGGATCACTCGGGTAATGGAATATGACATTGAGATCAAGGTGACCAAACTGGTTCGAGGCAAGGGTTTGTGTGAACAACTCACCTCCAAGCAACAAGGTTGAGTTAGTGGGTGGAAAAGAGGTTGTCCTATTTCTACAAAATGATCAAGAGCAACCAACTAATGATGCACCTACTACATGTTGGACCCAAGCCTTGGTGCATTACCTCCAAATAGGTTTGTGCCCCCAGAATGGAACAAAGCAAAGAGAAGATACTTCAGACTACAAGCCATTCCATATGTGCTTGTTGGTGGTGTCTTGTTTAAAAAGGATATCAATAGTGTTCTATTGAGGTGCGTTGAGACAGGCCAAATTGAGAGAGTGTTGCATGAGTTCCATGATGGAGAAGCAGGAGGTCACTTTTCCCTCGAGTAATAGCTCTCAAGATCATGAAAGCTGGTTATTATTGGCCTACAAAGTGTTTAGGGACT
Source organism: Taxus wallichiana var. yunnanensis (assembly GCA_018340775.1). Lineage (NCBI taxonomy): Eukaryota > Viridiplantae > Streptophyta > Pinopsida > Cupressales > Taxaceae > Taxus > Taxus wallichiana. Next base: position 476,261,669 of record CM031243.1, on the reverse strand, counting down.
GCTACTCATGGGTCAAGAAGTGTAAAAAGTGTGCATTCTTCACAGGAAAGGAGAAGCTAGCAACCCTGCCCCTTCATCCCATTTCAGTGGATCAGCCATTCATGTAGTGGGGACTAGATTTCATTGGGGTGATTAACCCAAATTCAAGCCAAGGCCACAAGTGGATACTTACAACAATAGACTATTTCACCAAGTGGACTGAAGCAGTGGCACTAAAAGAAGCAAATGAATCCAACATCTTGGATTTCTATGAAGGAATAGCCACCAGGTTTGGAGTCCCTACCACCATTATATCAGATAATGCATTGGCATTCCTTGGTACAAGGATCACTGAATGGGTAGTCAAGAATGGTGTGTACCTCAACACTTCATCAAACTATTACCCTCAAGGTAATGGCCAAGAAGAGTCCACAAATAAGAACTTGCTAAGGATTATCAGAAGGACTCTTGATGAAAATTAGAGAACTTGGCATACAAAGCTCAAATCATCTCTATGGGCTGATAGGATCACATCCAAAAGGTCCACAGGAAGCTCCCCATACAAGCTTGTATATGGAAAAGAGGTAGTATTTCCCATATCATTGGAGTTTCCCACTTTGGAGCTCATGAAATAGTTGGAACTGGCTGAGTTTGAACCTATGGAAATCAGGTATGTAGAGTTGATGGAAGTAGGAGAGGAAAGAGAGCATGCAAATGCAGGTCATGGAGAAGAATCAAGCATTGATCAAGAAGACCTTTGATAAGAAAGAAAGAACAAGGACCTTTCAAGAAGGGGACTTAGTTCTAAAGTGGGATGCAGATCGGGAAAAACCAGAAAGCATTCCAAGTTTGATGCCATTTGGAGTGGCCCCTACATGGTCACAAGATGTACAAGTAGCAATGCCTTCCGGATGGCTAAGTTGGATGGTGAAGAATTGTAGATCCCAGTCAATGGGATCTACCTCAAACACTGCTACTAAAAGGAAAAATTCCTCACCCTTGTAAAATATTAGCCTAGGTTTTTAATTTCCTAAAGTGTGTATGCACATTGTTTTGTTGTAGCGTAGGTTTTATTTCCCTAAGTGTTGTGGCATAGGTTTTTTTTTGCTCCAGGTTTGTGTCATTATACAATTTGATGTGCCTCTAGGTGAATGCACCAAGCCCTTCAAGCATTTGCATCAGGGAGACCCATGGTCACCATGATAGTTGCTAATTTTAAAATAGAACAAATGCAGAGCAACTAAAATCGAGTCTCGAAGGGCCCATTTCCAAAAGATTCAGGGTCATCTCTGGTTCCAACAATGTCCAAGTGGCTCAGGATCAGATTTCCAAAGTTTAGATCAGATCAAGCTATCAATTATGACTCCATGCCCAATGGATGCTTCAAAAGGTAGCTGATCTCTTCATCTAGTAGGCAGATGTCCCCTTTGAGTCGCCAAATTGTTATCCAAAATAAGCTCATGCTTATTTTTGGTTAACTGCACCCATTTTCCTCTTTTAGTGCTTCAATCCAATTTTTCAGATATTCTAAGCACTTAAGGTTTCTAAAAACATCTTCATCAGGTGGGAAATTTCTTCCCCTTTCCAAAAATATAAAGAAGTCCTTCTAACTCCTCATATTTTGCAAGTTATGGGCCGATGGACCTAGGAGAGACTTTTCACCCAAATGGAAAATGATGATTTTCACCCAAGGCCCCAAGAAGATGATTTTTTCCCAAGTGAATTTTGGGCCGGCGGGTCTACGGGGAGTTTTGGAACTTTTGTGCTTTTTGCAAATAGGGCACAAAGTGAATTTTGGGCCCGCAAGCCCGTAAGGGATCTTAAAGACAAATGAAGAAAAATGCCTAAGGCCGCAAAGGGGCATGTGGCCATGTTGAAAAGTCAAAGGCAAGGCGGGTTGTCGGAGGTAGTTTGAAATTTTTTCCCCAAGAAGGCGTAAAGTGAAAAAATGAACCACACCTCCGCTGATGCCCAAGGAGCCACGTGTCAAGCCTCAATTGCAGTGCATGCGATCTGGGAGAGTATTCTTGGAAAAAGAGACTTTTCACCCAAATGGCCAAAAGTGAATTATGCGGGGCGGCGGGAAATTTGATTTTTGATTTTTTTGGTGCAAAAAATTGCACAAAGTGAGTTTGTGGGCCCACGGACCCCTTTTTTACCTTTAACTATTTTTTCCAAAAGGCCATTTTTGAGTTGGGCCCGACTTGAAACATTCAAATGGACATATGGTTTTCACCCTGGTGGTCGAAACTCAACAAATGCGCTTTTGGCACCATTGAAAAAGTCTCGAAGCGGTTCTACACCATGGAAACCGAAAATTTGATGTTGGTGAGGTTGGGTTGGGAGAAAATCGAGATCACGCCATTAATGACATATTTGATTTTTTCCAATAGATTTTGGATTTGATTTTCCAACCTTCTTCAACATTAAATTTTTAGGGACTCCATGGTGTAGATGGCAAGGTTGAGACCAAATTAGTTTTCCAATTCTGCCAAATTTGTTGATTTTATAAAAGAAGGAGTTGGGCTCATCAAAAAGGGTTGAAACATATGTCCATTTGAATGTCTGTTTTAGTTCATGGGTTTTCCCATTCAAAAATAATGTATTGTATTGACTTTGGAGCAATAATATATGTCTGTGGATGATTCTCAACCCTCTCATGTGTTTCATTGTTGCCTTTTTGATCTCTCATTATAGTTTGGTTACTTGTGCATGGTGTTTGTATTGCATTTTTGTGGTCTGTGTTAAATTACAAAATGAGTGTCTAACATTCCTTTGGTGCATCACCTCATTAGCTTAGGTTTATTTTTGTATCTTCTCAACCCTGTCTCCTTGGTAAGATAGAGTAGGTTTTAGAATAGATCTTCTGTAATTTATTTGTGTTGGGGCATCCTCCACTTGATTTCAACTTCCTTCTACTTCTTCCCTTTTTGGCCACTCCGGTGCTCCCCTTGGTGCCATAATCACTATAAAGGTGTGTTATTTTCTTTGATTCATTTTTTTACCCCAACTCCTTGTGCCTTAGCTCAAACCCCAAACCCTAGCTGTCAATTTTCTTCCATACATGCCTCTTCTCTGCTCAAACACTTCTCCAAATGGAGTGGCAATCACCCAGTGTGCAAATTCGACAAATTCAATTGGTTCATAGCTCTCCGCACTTCACATATCGTTCGCTAGTTCACTCGTCATCGATTTTCTCAAATACTCTTCATCGCAAATGTAAAAATTCTTTCACAACACCACCTTATATATATTTTCAAAAAAATTTCTACATTTATTTCTCTCCACCTACCACTATACTCAACATTGATTTGTCGGTTCTTCAATTTTTCACATTGCTTACTTTACGCACCACAGTCATAACCTTTTGGCATGCCTTCTACTTCTTGTCCACATACCTCCTTTTGCGCACCCTCATGTGCCAAAATACTTCACCATTACACCTTTCACTAAGTAGTTTCCCTTTGTTGTAACCTACCTCACCTTTACACTTGTGCATCCATTTATCCATACATGGTCTTCAATCATGAGAAAACTTTCTCTTTCTCTATCCGCACCTTTCCTTTGAGCACTTACATAACCTTTCTCCTATGCATACCCATCTTCAAATAATATTCAAACTTGGTTCATGAATCTTTTATATACTACACCCCGCACTAAGGTTATGCATGGTCCTCTATGCATGAAAACACTTAGATAGCAATCATCTTTTGGCGTGCAAGTGCGCTTATTACACAAACCACTAAACTAAATTGACAAAGCATAGCAATAATAGAAAGAAACACATATAAAGAGAATGGTTTAAGGAAATCTAATCTAAGTGGCAATATTTCCCTATTACAAGCATTGAGAAGACTTATTTATAGTAGGTCTTCATCTACTTCCGTTGAAGTAACTAGGAAACCATGTTCCATCTAGCACCTCTAACTGGAAAGCACCTGAATCAGGTATATAAGTTATAACATATGGTCCTAACCAATTCACCTTAAGCTTTCGAAGGTGGCACAAAAAGTTTGAATCATATAAAAGTACCATCTACCCAACCTCAAGCTTCTTATCCTTAACGTACCTATCATGTGATGCATTCTTCCTAGATTTTTCTTTCTTCTAACTCCATCTTGTTATAGCGTGCATTTCATCCATCTGCATCATTTTTTCAATACATTCTTCAAGTGCTTTCTCATCATTCAAACCTCCTACGTGTGCAATACATAGAGATAGACATGAATTCCTTTGGTAGAACAACCTTGGCGCCAAATACCAGCTTAAAGGGTGTGGCCTTATTCAACCTTTGTAGGTTGTCTGTATGCCCAAATTACAACAAAGACTTTATCATCCCAGTCTTTCCTTTCAAAAAAATGCCTCATTAGTTCCATTTTCCTAAGGGTGGTAGGGTGTTGTTTTATGGTGTGTGTTACCATAAATTCATCCAATAATATCCTAATGGTCTCATTAAGAAAATGAGTACCCCTATCACTTGTTAAACTTAAAGGGCACCCATACCTATTGATAATATGTTCTCGCAAGAACCTTATTGTCATAGTTGTTGTGCAATCCTTTATAGGTGCCTCTTCTTCCCACCTTATAAGATAAAATGTACAAGTTATAATGTAGTGCGAACCAGTCCCCCGCACTCTGGTGGGGAAATAGGACCCACAAAGTAAATTGCCCATTTTTCAAAAGGTTTTGCGCTAGCAATAGGCCTCGAAGGCATTTCATGTATATGCCCGATCTTTCCAAGGCGCTTACAATGGTCACATACTTTACAATATTCTTTGTAATCCTTATATAACGTTTCCCACCATAGACCAACCATTAGAATCTTGCGCACGGTGGCATTCCCAACATACCATCCACCTATAATGTTGGCATGATCTTCTTTTTATAATTTCTTCTCGCTCATGCTTAATTACACACTAGAAACAAACCTCATTCGGGTCTAGTTTGTATAAATCTCCACTTATTAACATGTAAGGTGTGACACGAATGGAAAAATTTTCTTCACCAAATCCTTCATTCCCTCAGGCACCACACCGGTGCGTAAAAAGACAACAATATCCTCTAAGTCCGAGGGTGCATAGTTTAACTTGAATAGTTGTGCATCTAACATTGTATCCTCAATGCTTTGCGCATCCTCCCGATTGAATCCTTGATAAATTATCTAGACTAGAATTACTCTTACCTGGCTTAACCATGGTGTAAAGTTGAACTCCTGAAATAACAGAATCCAATGGCATATGTGCCCCTATAAAATGAGCTTGTTTACCAAATACTTCAATGCCATGTGGTTTGTATAAAATATGAATGGGGTATCCAATAAACATTGTCGAAACTTATGGAGCACAAAGACCATGGACAAGGCTTCACATTATGTAGCTATGTAATTTTGTTCATTAGAGTTAAATGCTTGCTCACAAAACAAATAGGATGATCAACAATCCCTTCTCCTAGGTTGGGCTAATACCATGCCAATGGCCATGCTAGAAGCGTCTACATGAACATGAAAAGGCTTGGTCCAATAAGGAAAATGAAAAATAGGAGTTGTAGTAAGCCTTTCCTTCGAGTGTTTCAAATGCTCGTTATTGCACCTCACCCCAATAGAATTTACCTTTACCCTTCAATAGTTCCTCCGGGAGTGCGGCAATCCACACATAACCCTTTATAAAAATTGTAATATCCTTTGTGCCCCAATAATCCATGCATCTTGCTTTGGTTAGTAGGCTCCTTTAAGCCCAAAATGACAACAACCTTAGCAGGATCCACAAACAAGCCTTCTTTATAGATGATGTATCCCAGCAAGGTCCCAAATGGTGTGGTAAACATGCACTTCTAAATGTTTAAGTAGATTCTCAATTCGCAACACCTCTCAAACATCAGCTTCAAATTATCACATTGATCCTTCAAAAGCCCATAGAATTTCCAATCATCCAGATACACCTATAAAAACTTATGAATAAAATCCTGGAATGCTTGTACAACTATGCATGAAAATATTACAGGTGCATTCTTTAATCCAAAGGGCATAACCATGTATGAAAAAATTCCCCACTCATTGGTGAAATTTGTCTTCTCTTGATCCTCTTTTTCTATCCTCGCTTGATGATATCCAGAAAATCCATCAGTGAAGGAATAGATCTCGTGCCCTGCAATGCCTTCCAAGATTTCCTCAATAAATGGTGTGGGAAAAGGATCAATCACACATGCAAAATTTAACTCCTTGTAATCCACACAAATTATGATTCTTCCATCCTTATTTATACTTATAACCATAGGGCTCACCCATTATGACTCCTTAATGGGATCGATGATACCAGAGTTCAACATCTTGTCAATTTCCTCTTTCAATTTGACATGTAGGTTAGGGTTCATCCTGTAAGGCATCTTCCTAACTGGGCATGCACCTTCCTTCATCTTGATTCTCATCTCACCCAAAGATTCATGTACCCCTTTCAACTCATGGTAGCTCTAGGGAACAGTTCTGGAAGTCACATTGTAGTTCAATGATCTTAGCAACTTCAGAGTTAGAGCAATAATCTCTAATGATGGCCTCCTTAGGTTTAGTATTTGTTCCAATGTTCAATTTTGGTCTTCACGGGTGCATAGTAGTTGTGTGAATTTTCATCTGCACTATCCAATACCTCACACGTACCCTTTATGTGCTCAATATCTAGGTTTTCCACCTCTTCATCATCAACCATATAGACTATCTTACCCTTTTCTCTTTCTACAGTAGGCACGCCCAAGTTTTTCTACATCTATCTCTCCCTCTTCTAACCACACCTCCAGTGTCGACTCACCAAGTAAATCCTAAAGAAGCTCCTCAAGCATTTGTACTATCTCCCATACTTAAGCACTTCATAACTTGTAACTCCTCATTCACCATATATTTAGTGGAAAAATAGTCAAAGTTCGAATCATACATGTAATAAGTTCTTGCCAATTTCAGTTTCTCTATTCAACTCGCATAGATATACCATGCGTGTGCGTAACCTCGTAAAGTAAAATAGAGCTTGTCCACCCACCAAGTGAAGGTGGTAAAGCTTCCTGCCCTTTGTTCAGGAGTTTCTCACTTGTTGAACATGGTGTTGACCAGGATCATTATCATGAAATGCACATATCGAGTAGGTGCATTTCTCCTTATAAATCTAGCGAGATAAATTGATTCTCACTTCTCACCTCTCCAAAAGATTATCCCTTTGAACCATCCACCAACGCGATGTTGTCCTACGCAGAGTATAGACTAGCATATTTCTTCTTTCCACCTAGCATTCCCACTAAACTTCCATAGAAGTAGAAATACTTTGAGATTCTCTTCACCAATGTACCTTGGTACCTAGCGCTGCCCAAATGCAATCTTGCATGTCTGCTCATGCTCATGCATGTAGCTGCACTTCTTATTTCACACCAAACCATTTCATAAGTTCCATGTGCCCAATTTTCACATGGAACACTTGTAGTATAGCTCATGGATTGTGCATCATACCATTGGAGAACTCCTTCCTTAGACAGCTCAAGCACTTTTGGATCTCGAATGGTGTGCACATAGATTTTATTTAATTCTTCTTCACTTGGGTTCTACATAGGGTGTATCTTTTCCATCTGTCAAGGGGATAATGATGCACTCTTCCTTGATCCTAAAACTTATATACCATTTTTGAAGCATAGATTAGCGTTGTTTTCATAACACCAAGGGCTTTTAAGTAGTGTTAGGAAGCTGTCTCGTGCCTTCCACAAGTGCCAAGACCTCAAAGTCTCCTAGTAAACTTAGCCCCATGTATAGTAATAGACGCATCCTTCAAAAATCCAATGGGCGTGGCTTTAGTCTTGTTTTCCATAAACAACACATTACAATATAGCTGCAATAGTGGTTTTCCCATCTAAATCCATGTGTCTAAAGTGAGTACATTCACTTCTGCGTATCAATCAAGAATATTACTCAAAATCCAACCATCCACAACAACATTCAAAGTGATCTCCTTGTCATAATACATGCTATGAGGAGGGAGGTTAGCATGAAAAATTTGTCTCTCATGCTTAACTCCAAATTGCGTTTGTTTCCCTTTAACCAATTCCCCAACAAAGGAATAATGTTCTCTTGGCACATTATCTTGCAAACCTCCCTTAGATCATCAAAATCCGTCTAATGCAGCTCGGCTTCTTTATTTTGTTCCAACTTTCGTGAATGTTCCTTTAAACATTGTATCTCACCCTGTAAATTTCTAATTACCTCCATAGTTTCTTGATAAACTTCCTTTTGATGCATAGGGTTTGGATACTTTGCATGTAGTACCTCCTCCTTAGTAATGACGAGGATTTGATTTAGAAATATCCCTGATGCATACAACCTCCACACATGTATTAATATTCACATGTACCAATTTAGGATCCAACGCTAACTTCGACATCCATTGATCTTCCACGGTGCATTGCACTCTAACCATTCCCACGCACTTGTTCTCTTGTTTTTGCTTCTTACTCAAGTGTTCACACAAGTCTCGAGCATTCTTCATAGTTGTGGTACTTTACGGAAAATGAAGAAACAATATTATGTGGACACTCACGCTTGTAATGATTAGGGGATTCGCATGTATAACAAGTTCCACGAGGGAAATCACTTCTTCCACCGCCACGACCTCGGCCTCTGAATCCTCCTCGGTAACCTCATCCTCTACCATGGCCTCCATTAGAGTGCCCTTCATTATGATCATGGTCATGATGCTCACCTTTCTCCTTAGATTTATTTACAACATTGGTCTATCGTACACCGACATCAATCACATCATGAATTTGATCAATCAACCTACAATCTTCAGTATCATGAGTGGTAGACCTGCAAATCTTACAGTAACAAGACATGTTCTTTCTTATTGCATGTTGCAACAATGGGCATCGACTTGAACTATGATCCAAGTGATAGATCTCAAACTTTATTAATAAGGAGTGCATTGACTTATGAGGAAAGCTGTCCTTAGTATGCCCTTCTACTTCACAATTTGTACACCAAATTCCCTTTGTGTTTTATATGCCGAATTACCTAATAATTTCTCTAACTATTTAGCCATTACTGCAATCTGAGCTTCCAAGAATGGGCTCACTCCTATGTCTACACTCCTAAGCGCCTCTCAAAGATGCAAAGTTTCTTCAAGCACCTCACGTGTATTTGTATAAGTCTTATGTGAAAGCACTCTTCTAAAAGGCATGCTCAGTCCTCTAACGAACCACTGATCATGTTGGATTACATGTATATCATAAGATAACTTGGATAAAAGGGTCTTGAACTGGGCATCATATTCTTGAACACTCTCACTAGTGCCTTGCTTGATATCCTTCAACGACCGATGTTTTTCTGCTTGAATTCAAGGATATATAACTCTTTATAGAAAGAATCTTGTAGTGTTGTATAATCCACACAAGTCGATTGGGTTCAAAAAAAATTTACCAACTATGCGTGCGCCCCTGCAATGTAGTTGAAAAATGACTAGCCTTGCGTTCGGAGCTGTAATCCCCTTCGTGTGCCATAGTATCTCACACATAAGCACGTGCTCGGCCGCATCTTCTATGTCCTTATATTATAGAAGATAGAGATACATTTCCATATAAATTTGTTGGGGTTGGTGCAAAACTTGCCCCCAAATCCATAACCTGTGTTTCCACCACCCCTAGAACCACCATATCCACTAGCACCCAAGCCACCTAACCCTCATGATCCTCCCCCAAAAGTAGGCAACAAAGTAGAGGATGCACTACCTTGTAGTCCACAGTTATACTAAACTAAGCTCCCATAGTTTGTGAAGTTGTGTTACTTCCATACATTATGCCAACATTCTACACACCCACGTTACAAGGCCGATGACACACCAAAAAAGATACCTCTAATTGGACCTCAAAATAAAATAGATGATGATTGCACCATAGATGAAGAAGCTACCTAATTCACTCCCAAACTTGAATACAAATTAACTCTATCTACTGACTCTATTGCCTACACTAGGTTGCTTGATGTTAACTATCGTAGAATCTGGAAAACCAAGTGCAAGGGCTACATCGCCAAGTAGGTTCAGATGCACAACCACGGTTCACACTCTTTCTTCAAGTGCACCTTCATCCGAAACCAAAGAGGTTTCTCTGCCATGATTTCCCAAATGGGGGAGTGTCGATACTACGGCTCCATGTCTTCTATATGAGCTCCAAATCCTTCACAAGCCATCTCTCTCTGCAACACCATTCCTTCTGTGATCTCTTGTTGCTTCAAAAATCCCTCTCGCGTGCTTCATTAAACTTAGGCTACCTTTCTTCTCTTTTTCTCTCTGTCACTAAGTCCACCATCTTCACCAAACCTGCTCCTTCCCCATACATGGTGGGTTTAGCTAGCTATAGGATTCTCTTCCAAATCCAGGGTTACGATCAAGATTTTAATTTCCAAAGGAATATCACACAAATGTGTTCCCCTAGGTTCACACAAGAAGCTGGAACTTATCAAATTCTAGGCAAGAGCATGTAGAAACTAAGTATTCCAGTATATAGTTGTTCATAACACCACGGAACCAATGATCCATAATGTCTAGTCCAAATCATATCTACACCATATAAGGCCTGGAATTCTTCTTGTGTCCAAACAAGTGTGCAAAACCTCCAATTCCTCTTAGACGCATAAGCAACCAACCACTCGTATAGATCTATATGAAAGATAGCAAAGAATGTCTCATACAATGTGTATAAAAATTTGTTCAACCCATATGTGTGCATTGAACTCGGGTCGGTGCTAAATCCACGAGCATACTCTTCCTCTAAATCTTCTAACCAAACTTTAATACTAGCAAAGGTTAAGCTGGTATGTCTTCATCACACAACATACTTGAAAAAGAGGTCCTGGAAATGGAACCAATGATGTAACCTAGATTTCACTACAACATGACCCAAGATGCGCTAACACATCACTCGAAGCAGTCGAGCGCTCACCCAAAGCGCACAAGGGTACCAAGTCCCTCTTTAGAGAAGCTTGTTCAAGATGTTAGCATGATTGAATGTATAATTCAGATCCATAACAAATAATCAATTATTCCATAGTGCATAAACCAGATCTAGATCTTAACCATATGAAATAATAACTAAACAATTACTATAATCAGATTTACCATGCAAGATCCATGTTCAGTTACATCAACACCAATATCCAACCAATAAGATCCATTATATTAAGTACTGCAAAACATAGAAGCTTCATACATACATAATCCAGTCTCCATAGTCATGCGCACTAACAAACTCACAACATAACTCTACAATAACAATGGCTATCTAAACCGTGCAAATCAATACATATTTATAGGGGTGGGGACTTTCCCTTCACTGCCCATGCACCTTCAAAAATAGGCTACATGCTAATAATAGCCATGCGTTACATAAAAGATTACAAAATCAAGAAAGCACTAATAATAGATCGCTTTGATAATGCAACAATAATATAATCCTATTATTAACTCCAAAACTCTACATGGCGCTTGATCTTCTATTAGTCCCAAAATAGCCTTTGTGTATTCTCCAAGTCTTCGAAAAACCATGATCCTCACTCCACGTCTAAAATTAGCTCCAAAGCTGCAAAAATAGCTAAGTAATGTTTTCAAATTATTCCTAGGCGCACCCTATTCTACTATACCCCCATGCTCTCTCCGCACGCCTTGTGTATACACGCCTAATCCTTCTAGGATTTCATACTTGATTTGTATTTCATTAGCTCAACAATGAGGCTTACGGATGTGAGTCTCTTATGAAAAAAAAAAAAAAAAATTAGTTTGAAATTTGTATGTCATGCTCCGAGAAAATGATTTTATAGTGTTCTACGGGTTTTGTAGTGACTTGCGGGTTCTATAGTGTTTTGCGGGTTCTAAAGTGTTCCACGGGTGTTTGTAGTGCTTTGTGGGTTGAGAAGTGGTCCACGCATGTTTGTAGTGCTTCACGAGTGTTTATAGTGCTTCTCGAATTGTGAAGTGTTATGTGGGTGTTTGTAGTGTTTTATGGGTTATGAAGTGTTTTGTTGGTGTTTGTATTGCTTCATGGGTTGTAATAGTGCCTCATGAGATGAAGGACTAGGCGAAGTATGTTGTGCAATCAATAGAAAGACACATAAGCCAATAAGTGATACATTACAAAGGAGTATTTCCATGCTACAAAGAGAAGTCTCCAAGAATGTATAGATTTTTCCGCGATGGTCATGTAATGTTGCGGGATCAAGAGAAAATAGGGGATGTTTGCGGGAGTCTGGAAAAATTCAAATATTCAAAATTCAAAGTATACTAAATTTGACTCATGATGAATATTTAAAAAGGATTGTTGACTCATGAAAAGTCATGTTTATTCATGAAATGAACATGGTATATAAGTGGATTCAATTGTGAGTTTAAAGGTGTGCTCAAAGTATGAAGATGCCATTCTAAAGAGAAGAAATATAGTAATAAGAAAGGAGCGGTTAATGAAGACATATCAAGAGGATTAGAGAAGAAAATGAAGAGAAAATTCAAGCAAATAAAAATATCAAGTTTTTGAAGAATATTGAATACCGAGGAGTACATAAGTAAAGTCTAAAGTGTGGGTATACAAAAATAGTAGGAAGAAGTGAAGATTTATCTATACGTCATCATCAAGTTGAATAATTAACTACAATGGGTAGATCTTTTGATTGTTGATTAGGTGTTGGGTGTTGGGGATTGTGTCTCCAATGGGTTGGTGATCAGCATTGGGGATTGATGTCTCCATTGGGTTGGTGCTCATAAATCATAGTTGAGTTGGTGCTCGACATTAGGGATTGGTGTCTCCAATGGGTTGGTGCTCACAAATCATAGCTGATTTGGTGCTTGAATTGGGGATTGGTGTCTCTAGTAGGTTGGTGCCTACAAATATTTGTAATATAATTATTATTGTGGCTAGATTTGGACAATAGCTCCAAGCAGTCTTTTCTTTGTGGTTTTCTCCCAACAAGGTTTCCACATAAATATTTGTTTGTGTAATTGCTATATCTCATGTGATTATTGTTGTCATAGATATTAATGTTCAATAAGTAAAAATTATAAGTATACTGATTCACACCCCCCGCTCTCAATATCGTGTGTTTTCTACATGGTGATGGACCAAATCAAGTAAGAAGTCATGTAGAATGTTTTGTTGTGGTGTGCAACTCAATCAACTATTTTTGGATTGATTCATTCATGACCTTTCCCCAATCTATGAATTATTTTCCATTACCCACAATGGAAATGTATCGAACATCCATGGTTGAAATTCTCTAGTAAAGAAAGGTGGTGATATTAGAGATAAGATCATTGAAGTAATTACGTAGCTTCTTATGGAGATTTATCCTTCCAATATTTCTCACTTTAAACCGATTACGTATTGATATCATTGGACATATTAATCATAATTATTGTATCATTAGAGTTGATAACTTTCTAAAGTTAGATCAATTATGACTTCCTAAATGAAATTTTGAAATATGCTTCGAGGAATTTGTTGTCTAGGAAATTAATGGGAAGACTTGCACATGAGTACACTTCCCAAAGCTCATTATCATAGTATTCAACACATGTCATGTGTAGTTTGATACATTGTATCAACACAAGGAAATCGGTGACTTTATTCAAACTACTATTGGCCATCCTTTGTGTGATCCAATACTTATTAAGAGCCTATAATGAAAACCGTATAGATATTTTAGCATATAGAGCCCACCTATAGAGGGAAAAATGTATTGTTGAGCTTAAGAGTGTACTTATTTATTTTAATCTATTTCTTTTAGGAGGACGATTTCTCCTTTTATTTTTGTAACCGATTAACCATTTTTTTTTTGCAGTCTTGGGAAGCTGTTGAAACTCAAAAGTTGAGTTTGGTTTTGGCTTGCCGTTTGCGCCTCGAGTGAAGAAATGGATATCGGCCTTCGTATACCTCTAGTATTTACATATGAGAATTCCTTACAACATTTAGAGTTAAGAAGAACACCTCACTAGACAATTTTACAAGGGGGTTTTGTAGACCTCCAAACGTTGAATGACTAGGTCAAACTAGTCCAACTACGACTAGTGGCTTCGAAAAAATAGTCGTCATTCATACCCAATTCCCGGTTCCGAGTTCATCAACTCCATTGTACTTCCTCTATAAAGGTAAATGTATAGGGTTTGTCTCATGGTGCATTTGACCACCATAAATTGTTCTCCAAATGCAGTTTTGTAGCCACTTGGGCTAAATCAGACGTTTTTGTAAACTAGTAGTAAAATCAGAAAACATTGTCGTGGACCCATATTGAGTTAAATTATTAGTGAGAAAACTTGTAGGCACTAATGTATGATGTCATGAATCTCGATTTGGTTGTTTGTTTCGATAAAATTGATTTTGGGAAAACATGATGTTGTTTCTCTCTCCTCTCTCTACTCCTCTCTAGTTTTGACTTGTAACAAAAATGAAAATACATCTCTTACCTCCACTCAAATTCAAACATCATCAGGTGTATATTGACTAAATCATCCAGTTCATAACTTACATTAAAAAAATTAGTAATACAGCAAAAAGAAAAAGCTACAAATCTAACATTAAAAACACATTCAACAATGGAATGGTATTCTTGTTTAAACTTTTACAAATGTATATTTTAATTATTTATATAATAATTTATTATTCCCTAAGGTGCTTTACATACGTCAAGAATACAAATCCCACAAGATTTTATCCGAATAATATAAAAGGCCAAGGGATCTTCATCTTGTTTTGTGAGAATCTTCTACTTAAAGCCCTAACTTTGTTTAATAAATAATGCAGATACTAATGTCACTTGAGAAATTAAATATTTTCTACTTATTAGTCAAAGGCTAAAAGGGATAGTCCCAAAAGCGACCACTCCAAATATCTTAATAAATCATTTATTTAATATTTGGTGTGGCAAATACTAGAGGAATTGGGAAGAATAAAAAATATGGTCAAGAAAATGAGAGGAATTAAGTGAGGGTAACATAGACTTAGAAACAAAATAAGCAAACTATCATCTCATCTGTGTCGTTTTCTTAAATAAATATTCTTAAATATCTTCTAAAGATCTATACATCAAATATTTTACAAATCCCTAAATTAAAAATCATAATTAATCATATGCTTGATAGTGGCATACCCACATCTTACTCTCCATAAACAAAAAATCTAAGTATGTACGACACTTTTATATTTATAAATAAAAATGTAAAAATAATCATATGCTTGTTAGTTGCATAGGTACCAACATTTTTAATTGAAAATTTATTATTATATTTTTGATTAATTTTTTTTTAATAATAATGATGGTCTGCAATAAAAATAAGATTGGAGATTAGTATTTAGAGATAAATGTGAATGATATGTTACATCCCACAACTAATTGATAATTATTTTAATTTATTTAGTAAGTGAAGGAAATTGAGGTCAGCATAATGGCTTGATGTTGTAAAGTTTTAAGACGGTGTGAAGCCTCCTATTATGCAGTCGGTTTGGACCCTCAATATAAACTATGGGTTAATTGTGGGAATTGAACCACAACAGGGCAGCAAAACAGATGAAGTCGACTTGTGGGCCAATCAACTATTATTTTAGTAAGAGGTTTGCTTTCATTGTGGTGTCATTCTTATGGGCGTGATATATTGGGGTTTATATGTCATTACAAACTAAGCCAATTAACTAATGTGAGATTAAGTTTTTTATTGAATAAAGAATTTTAGAGTCGTATAAACAATTCTAACAAAGGGGCACGTTTGTCATGTGGTAGTAAGGCATGTATTTAGAGGTGATTGTGCATGATATATATTTTTGGATTATGAAGCTAGCAAGATGCACTAAAGAGGCATATTCGTCTTACGGTAGTAAGGTATGGAATTAAAGACATTTGTGCATGATACATTTTTGAATTAGAAAGTCACAAAGGAAGAGATAGAAATGTTGACTGCGCAAATATACTCACCCCGCAACCAATCAACCATTATAATAGAAAAATCGTTCAGAAAATGGAAAACAACTCAAAAGAAGAGTTCCTCTAATAACGAACCCAACCCCACTTAATCATCCTAAATAACATCCCCACATTTTTTCCAGTACATTTAAAAAATTGGAATATTAAGTTGAATTGAAGGCTTTTACAACAATTTCAATTAAATTAATGGGTTTTGTTAAAAATTATTACACATATACTCTTCCACCAAAAAAATCCACCAAAATCAATAATCGAAGTTATAAGAAGACACTTTTGTATTTAAATAATAATTAAAGTTGTATATTATTTTTCCATTAGTTCCGAGCATGATGGGATTTGCAAAGGGCACACTCTATATATATATATATATATATGCACTTTTAAATTTTATATAATTTTGAGTTGTGAAGTAAGCATTTCCATGATTCATTAATGTTAAATATGTAAACTATGTGCCTCCATGCATTTATTTTTACTATTTGATTAGATTTCTGTATGATCTTTAGGAATAAAAGTGTACGCAGATTGCTAGATATGTCATCTTTGTAAATAGATTCTATTTTAACTTTTTTGCCATGATTTTCTTTTCTTTTCTTTAGACTATATCTTCTAGATGGAATATATTTATAACTAGTGGGCCACCAATATTATTTCTTTCTTGTAAGGTTATGTACTTGGTGACTCTTTAAAGTATGAAATCTATGCCCATAGATCAAAAGTAAAATTGAAAATATGCTCTTAGATTTCGAACCCAAAATAAATAGTCATAGTTTATTAAGAAAATATTTTAATAATAGGTATGGTCAATAGTTTATTGAGAGTTTTATTTAATAGGAGCTATGGTCAATAGTTTATAGAGATTTGTCTTTTAATCGGAATTATGGGAGGAGTAAGTAAACTAACTTTTTGTGTGTTTGTACAAAGTGGGCCATTAAAGAAAACACACAACTTTCTAGAGATACTTAGGTAGCATAGTTGATAAAAAAAGATTTGTATGTGGGGTAGACAAATCAAATGGCTTTTTAGTTGTCCACATTCAAATCTAACCCACATTATAAATGTCTTCTCACAGGACAACATATGTCTCTCTGTCATCATCTCCACAAAAGTCCTTGAATGGAAGACCTTCCAAATGCTTGAAAATGATGTTGTTCCTTAGGGCTCAATTACTGCATGATTATAAGGTTGGTTAGACATTTTCCATGAAAGAAGTTTAGGTATGTAAATGTTGGCAATCAAAAATATGATTTGATAGAGCCCACAGTGGTACTATGGAGGAATCAAATCTTTGAAAAAGGAATTGGGCCATGATCTAACCAATCCTTAGTCAAGGAGGATGGCGGAAATACTAGGAAAGGTAGGAAGGATACACTTATGTGGGGGCTAAGTTAGGACAATAGTGCTTGACTATTTTGTCTCTATGTGAACATGGAGACATTCGTGACAAGAAAGCTCATAGACATATTAAATTTAATGGTACTGGCCTTCTCATTCTCATCGAGTAAAAAAGAGATTGTGAAGGCAATTCTCAAAGTAAACTCTTTCCTCTAAAGCCATTTTCCAAGAGTTAAATTGTGTACTTATAAAGGTGCTCTCCAAGAGTTGAATTGTATCTTTGAAGGAAATGTTGCGAGAATAATTTGTTAAGATATGCTCTTTTTTAAAGATTATTTTTATTTGCTTGTTTTTATTATGTGGTTGTATATATATATATATATATATTTTTATATAAGAAATAACGTGAAATTGGTCTTTGATTTTAACTGCCCAAATATTATAAAGGGTTCATTTTGTGTTAGGGTTTCATAATTTCGAGACATTAGATGAATTTCAATTTTTTTGGTTATCCAAAAAGGTCTTTATAACATCTAAAGACTATATTCATTTTAGCAACTTTCCACAAAATTAATATTCACCGTAATAAACTTAAACACATTCATAGAAATGTTAAGTTTACCTCCCTTAAATATTGTTATAGTGAATACTCATATTAGAGATTGTTTGATTACTATTTTATTACGGTTAGCTAATATTATTAATTGATGTATATTGTCATCGTGTTTATTTCTAGCAATGAGAAAAGTAATTATTTTTAGTACAACATGAATAAAGAAGTTGAAGATAAATATATTTTGCAACTAAGTTTCTAAAATGCAAAAATATTTATCTTAAAATAATAATAATAATGATAATAATATTTACATCTTTCTCAATATACTTTGAAATTTAAAGAACAAGTGCTAGTTTAGATTTTATCTTTTAAAATATTCTCTTAAATTTAAATTGTATCCTCTAAATAATTTTTATAGTAATTTTTTTTTCATTTTTGAAGTTTTTAGTATAAATTCTCAAGTTGATATGTTAATATTTTCTTTCTAAAATTAACATTTTTAAAAGAATTTGTGTCTTCTACATCCATATCTTAAAATTTCTACCCAAATAAATAAATTTTAAAATATAATTAATTTTTTTCTTTTTTTTGAATTTTTTGAGTATAAGTTGTCATGTTAATGTGTTAAGATTTTCTTTCTAATATTAGCACTCTTTAAAAGAGTTTGTTTCTTATAAGTCCACATACCATAAGATTACTATCCATATAAATATATAAAAGAAATGTATATAATGAGAAGAAGGAAATTTATATATAACTTAAATTATTTTAAAATATAAATTATGATTTTTATAAATGGCTTCTATCTTCCTAATAGTCTAATACAAAAATATTTCCGAAGAATGTAATAAATAAGGAACAAAGGATTGTAACATCGATAAAAATTCATAAATACATGTTTATACAAAGTTAGAGGACATGAAAGACGTGTAAAATTTAATGTATTTAAATGATGTATTTTTATAGGTCCTATAAACTAATTTAATTTTAAAACTTTAAAAATCATCGTCATCGTATTAAAATACTATTTCACTTATAAATCCTACTAACATATATATAATAAATGTTTACTTGATTATAAAAATTGAAGCGCCATCTTTTTTGACAAACTAAAATGTGAATCAATTTTCCAAATGATTCTTAACGTATTAACACAAAAATTAACCCCACGAACAAACTAATCAATTCTAGTCTATCGGCACAAAATCAACCCATCATGCCTTTATAAATAACCGCCATAATATAAAATTTTAAATATATAATATTCTAATATTAACACAAAATCAACTCATCGTGCCTTCATAAATAATCACCATAATATAACTTAGAAATATGCATACCATAATTTAGAAACATGAATGCCATAACTTAGAAACATGCTCATAAATTAAAACTAAAACGCCATAAAGAAATGTATATATTTATATCACATCAATCTTACAAATGGAAGGTAGGACTGGAAATCTATGATTAGAATTTTAAAATTACAATGGTAAATTAAAAAAACAAACCATCTCAATGGTCAATACTTGAAACATGAAATAGTTGTGAATAACTTTAAAAAGGATTTTGATGATACCAATATAATCAATGTTAGAAGTGTTTAGAGAAGAAAATTAGGAAAAGAGCTTTAAGTTTTTATACATGTTTTTAGTTTTAAATTGAAGAGGGAGAGTGCCTTTATGGTTATTTTACCACTATCCACGGTGTCATGAGTTCCCCACACACCTCCCAACTTGGGAGTGGCCCTACCATTAAAAAGAGCAATATATATGGGGAGCCAACATAATGAGAGTAAATACACAAGATTACTATGTTTCATTGTTATCATACATTACACAAAAAAAAACAAACACAGTAAATAAACACAAAATTATAATAAATGTGACACATTCTTTCACATGTAACAACCTTCTTTATTGGGAAGCTGAAAAATAAATCATGAAAAAATTGTGACCGTCTCCTTTCAACGGGATAAGAGAATATGTTAACTATAAACAAATCCCAACCTAAATGAAACACAAATTGATCCATTTACTCCAATCTAGACATGAGTTAATCTTCTCCATCCATGTTGGTTATGGACCCTCATGTATTACTTCTTATGTCACTTCTAGCTGTCAAATATGTTTTTAATAAGCTACTCTAATCCCCTTAACTACAATCATGATTTTTCATTTAAGGGTTATATTGGGCAGATGTACAGCTTAGTTCCTCTGAGGTTTACACCTATTCACAAATAACCCATACAACACATAGGTATCCACTAAAACATGTAAGGAATCACATGTCTGCATTCTTAAAGTAAATTCTCCTAGCATACCTCCTTACATATACTATAATTTAGGGTTATCATACAAACTCCTTGAGAGGTATAGTTACATAAGAAATACAACCTTTCTAAAGAGCAATAGTTGCACTAATTTAAAATACAATATGTCATATAGACTATAGTGAGAACAACCATTTCACTAACTACTTGAACATATCTTCTACCCATGTTTAGAGGATGCATAAATTTATGTAATTTGTCTCTATATACGATCAAAGATGAGAGAAATGAAACAAAATATGTTTTCACATGAAGTATAACTATAAGAAACAATTATATTGTCAAGTACATATTAGAAACCAATATTTCAAGATGACAATTGTTGGTGATTAAAAGTTTACGATGTGTGAACTAAGTTTATTATCAACACAACATGGGATTGATTCACAAGTGTAGGAATTTCATAGTAAAGAAAGCCTCCAGAGATATTTAGTCCTAATATACTTCTATTTCTAATGATATCGCTAGTCTACTTACTCTAACACTATAGTGGGAAAAGGGAGAAAGAAATAACATAAAAGAGAAATGTGATGTGCCAAAAGAGAAAGAGGAAACTTTCTTCCACTCTATGCTTGAGAGTAACACAAGTATATTAAGTAAAGACAAGTATAATCCACACACACACATTTCATAGCTTAAAAAAGGGGAGACAATATGAAAGAGATAAGGAGACAAGATAAAAGAGTATGGAAGATATAAATGATGCAAAGGTGGACAAGAAATCACCATGTCACCATGTGGAAATTGTTTTCAATGTAATGTGAGCCCATCTATGTGAGACATACCTTCAAGTATTCTTTAAATTTCTAAGAATAATGACTATGTCATCACCTTTGGTTGGTGTTTCCAACCTTTCATCCAATTTTCACTCACCTCCTTATGTCAAACATGTTTCACATGCTCAAAGTCAGATTAGACAATGTATATAGTTTCATTATAGACTAGTGGCACTTCTGAAGAGTCAATCCTCTTCATAGTAATTTGAAATTATCTTAGGCTTCTTTTTATTGTCCTTCGTTGCTCCTACAACTCATGAACTCCGATCTTGCCCACATGCACCCTAATATTCTTCACCCACAGTTTTATGTTCTCTTATTGACCTCAATGTGCTTCTTACCAAATGACCTTCTTGAATGCCCTAATAGACTCATTTACCTCTCACTTTTCATTCTCACTCTCTTGTCATTGTTTACTCACTTCTTTAATCTTGAATGTGAGCTCTCACTTTGTGGACTTTGTCTAGGTCTACACTATAACCTCTTCAACCTTCAAGAAACTTATAAGTCTTTATTACCTTGTCTTGAGAGTCAAATGTGCTAAACAAATTCACCATTCGGGATTTCCAGACCTCACAACTCTACCATTGATCTTCTAGTGACTTCCGGGGACCATAAAATGTTGCTCAAAAGGCAAGGCGGAAAGCTTGGAACGTAGAAATTCGAACAATGTTTGACCCCGAAATCCACGTTTAAGGGGCCCAAATTGTGATTTTTGACTTGCTCTAAAAAATAGTAAATTCTAAAAATAGTATGTTTCGCAAAAATGAAATTAGTACACATGTAAGTCTTGGAAGATGAAACACCTCGTCTCCTCGAGACCGGTGACTCCACATCTTTCTAGGTGTCCTTTCGTATTTATAAAATTATTATAAATACATATATGAGGAAGAAGAGATAGACATCTCTTGGCAGAGATAATTGATGTATTTTGAAAGAGATATAAATTCATTTGGCACATTCTCCTTAAGTTACCCTCAACCATGTTTCACTTTCAAAAAAGAAAATATAACTATTTTGTTCTAACATTGTCATGTCTTAGTGAAGCCTAATCTTACTTCCTCTAGCCTTCATTTCAATCAACTTTATTGATTCCACACACCTATTTTGACTTCCACATTGGTCTAATCCTTGTAATACCTATAATCATCATAGAAACAAGCATAAATTTTGTGTTATACTATATCCTAGGTGACATAGTAACTTTGTTTCTTCTAGAATATTGTATTAAGGTTGTTTGCATGAAATTCCATTCATAACAAAAGAAACTTGTTAGGCCTTTTTCAAGACTTCATATACTCCATTTCAAATATATTTTAGGATTACAAACCCTTGTCAACAATGAAAGCACAAGAAAAAAAGATATTAAGTCTTATTCTCCCTTAACTATGCCTACACGATTTAGTAGCCCTATGAAACCCGATTTTCCTCAATAATGTTTCATAGAATCGGTTTATCAAAGAAAAATTGTACTTTCCTAACACCCATTAAGCCCTTTCAATTTCCATCTCAATCATGCTAAGATTTATTTTGGTCAAACCACACGAAATGCTCATTTCCTTCTTAATTAGGTCACTTTAGGCCTCTAAATAGGATTATCCAAAAAATAGCATACCATACAACTCCAAAACTATTAAAACCAATAAAATATCTTCTTACATCATGCACAAATGATTTGTAGAAATTTTTATTAAATCTCTTGAACACAAGTTACATTCATTTTAGCCTTTTAGCCCTAACCTAGGGTTTAACGAGAACCCGAGAGAGAGAGAGAGAGAGAGAGAGAGAGAGAGAGAGATTCTCTCTTAAATTGGAGAGATAAAGGAATAAAGACCTAAAAATTATATTTTAATCTCTGTATGAGCATCCTTCAACTTTCATCTTCATATACTAACTCCTGAAATGTACCATAAACTCCCAACAATAATATTTTCTTGATTTAGCTTAAGGAAACCGGGTTTTCACACACAAATTCCATCTAATAATCACTCAAATCCCACTTTCTATCATAGTTCACCCTTAAAATTAACTCTTATACTTGTTCATGCATAACACAACTCATCTCATCATATAGTTCATTATTCTCTTACTTATTTTATCAAACACTCTTAAGAATGCTTAAGAAACTTACCACTTTTTGCCTTCAAATTGATAACTTCTCCTCTTCCTGTCACCTCAAACCCCGAGAGGGTTCATTAAAACATTTTAAAACCTTTGTCACACAATTTAAACACCTATAAAGTCACTCATTCAAGACAATAATTCTCAACCATTACTAAATCACATCATATTCATCAAGTTCTCAAGCCCTTCATAGCAAATACATTACTAAAGCATTATTACCAATATTAAAAACCATTCATAGAGTGAAATCCACCTTAACACACCATTTCAAACTCATTAAATACAAATACATACATGGATATCATGAAAGAGTCATTTTTATTCATATTTACAAGAGTTTTTCCATCTTTCTTCACAAGAACCTTGTTTCTACAAGTTCTCCATGTTTATCATTACATGTTCTTGCCTTCTTGAGGCTCTTCACCTATTCTTGAACCTCTATTCATCTCTCCTATTCTCTTCTTCCCTTCTCCTCTTTGAATATCTCTATGATCATGACCTAAAAGGTGAGAGAAAATAACTAATTTACAACCCTAACCATGGTGGAGACTAACCACAACATGGTGACCTTGACTCAAGGGTTGAAAACACCTTAGATACATCATATATAGTCATTTAGGAACTTTTACAACCTTCCATGACTTTTTCACACAACATTATGCC
The DNA here is from genome assembly GCA_018340775.1 of Taxus wallichiana var. yunnanensis. Taxonomy (NCBI): domain Eukaryota; kingdom Viridiplantae; phylum Streptophyta; class Pinopsida; order Cupressales; family Taxaceae; genus Taxus; species Taxus wallichiana. The sequence continues at coordinate 476,237,928 of CM031243.1, read as the reverse complement.
TTTTAAGCCAAGCTTTCTAATTCAAATATTCATTTTGGAGGGAAACTCCAAAATGGTCACTAAATACTCACCAAGGGACTTAGGATGATGGAGAAGGATTCAAAAACACATTAAACGATTCTTAAGACCTAATATGAACCAAAATTCATTGTAAACTAAAACTATTTTGTGTAAGGTTGATGCTCCCGCATCAATAAACCCAAAAAATTTAACTACAATTATAATAATTGTGAAAGAGACCTTGGATGCATTATAATTACCAATATAGAACCTAAGACAATAGAAAGAATAAGAAATGATTAAAATCCATGTAAGAAAGATCCCAAGAATATCCAAAAGTTCCCAAAATGGATAAGAATATGAAGAATAGAACATAGTCTATTATTTATAGAAGAAATAAGGGAGAAGAAAGGAAAGAAAACTTAAGAAGTAAGTCAAGATTTGCTAGAAAAAAAAATAGCAAATTATCCATTGTTGCAGAAAATTTGGGATCCTAGACCACGTATTGAATTATGGATTTGAGTGTGAGTTGGATCCTTTAGAAGGATGCTAGATGAATGTTATTATCCACTTGCATGACATTGGTTTGAAACATTAAATTGTGTAACCTATTAAATTAAGACAATGAGTTCCAAATTTCTTATCACTCGAGGAATTAATTAATCTAAAGTTATTATCAATAATGTTCCACATCCTAAGTGGAATGGAGGAGCATGTCCAAGTGCATGTGGACATGGAAAGATGATGTGAACTATAAATAATCTCTACACATCCATAAAACGGGTAGAAGAGTGTATAGGAGGAAATGTTGCACCAATATATAACCAAAATGTTCAAGCATGGCTCACCAATCTCTTAAGGAATTAGAGAGAAAAGTATTTCATGGATTGGGAATAATGTTAGGGTGCTAACAAGGTTGCACAACTTGAGATAGTTATGTGCAGCTTTGAAAGGATCTTTCTATAAAACATAATGTATCAAGACATTAAAAAATCCCTATGGATTTGGATTTACTTTGTGGAACACGTGCATTGAAAGTGCAATGTGAAGAAGAAGGGGAAGGAAGAAAGGAAAGAAATGATCGGGAAGAAAATGGAAGAAGGGAAAATGTGTCGGGATGATGAATTAGCATCTATTAAGTAGGGAAAAATGTTCATGAGATGCCACATCTTAATATTTATCATGAAGAGGAACATTGAGTTTTCCAGTGATGCACGGCTCAAGACAATACACCATGGGCCGAGATATAAAGGAAAATTATGAACAACAAAATAGACAAGTGTTTGGGGAGCGTCGGCTATTAAAGCACAAGGTTGATCAAAATGGAAAGAGACTCATTTTGGTTAACATTTAAGGTGACTCATGGGGATAATTTTCAATTGAGTGTCAAAATCAGTAGAGCTTGAGCATCCATTAGGCATGAATTCTTACCGATTTGGAGCTTGGGAGCAAAAGATTTGTTAAAATTTTGAAACAATGGGCAAGGAAAAATATACAAGGGCTCAAAAAATAGTAGAGAATTGGAACACAAATCAAGGTAGAAAGGGGTAAAATATATACAAATATGTAGAAAGTGTATTGCATGCACTTACGGGTATTGCTTTAGAAATATCCCTTTCGACCGGGATTCTACAGAGGGTTTTTTGTCACTATTTTGGATCTCGAAGGCATTTCCTTCCTTACACTTGATGATCCAATATGGAGCACTAGAGATAGTGATAAACTCAAAATTCCTTCTAGGATTAGCTTGATTAGCATCACACCTCAATACAAAGTCACCAACTTCAAAACTTTGATTAGTAGCTCATTTTTCAAAGAACCTTTATACTACTTCTTGATGCTCCTAGAGTTTATCTTTGGACTTCTCCTTTATCTTTGAAAGGTACAACAATAATTATATATTAATTGCCCTTATGTCACGATGTTCTATTTCTAGTTGATGACCTATCTCTAAAGCAAGAATATCCAATGAGAGTGGGAGCTTGGCTTTATTTTCATACACGAGTATGAAGAGAGAGTTGCGAATAAAGCTTTTTGGAATAATGTTTGTAGAACACAAAGTTGATTTTACCTTAACATACCATTTTTTTATCCTCAATTGTATCGTTTGGTTCATGATACTAATCAATTTATTATTTGTGAACTCTACAAGTCCATCTCCCTAAGGATAGTAGTTGGAAGAAATTTTGAGATACATAGGTCATACTTAAAAGCAAAATTTGTGATCTTAGCTCCCACAAATGCCTCTACATTGTCAAAGATGACTATGTGGGGGATGTTAAATATGGTGATAATTCATTTTAGTAATTCAATAATTAATTATTTATCAACTTCCTTGAGTAAAGTCGCTTCAATCCATATAGTGAAGTAGTCAAGTGTAGTGAGGATCCATTTGTGATAGGCACTAGAATGTGGATTGATCATGCCAATGAAGTCTAGTCCCCACTATGAGAAATTTTGATCCACCATGATAGGCTTCAAAGGAAGTATGAATTTATATTTCTTTCAATAAATAATAGGAATTTGTGGCATTTCCTTACCCACTTGTATGCACTGTAAACATGTTAGTCTAGTAGTAACAAACCCCCATGATCTTCATGGCTATATTATGACGAGAAAAGTGACTACCATAGAATCCTTGATGAAACTCTTTTAGAACCTCCTCTATTCCCTTGGAATCAATGCACCTCAACAATAAATCATCTAGGCTTCTTCTTAATATGATCCCACAAATTATCTCATAGGGAAATTCCTAGATTCTTAAATACCTTCTCTTCGTTCAATGCAAGTTAAGAGGATATTCTTCAATTGAAAGATACCTAACCATATTTTGAGTCTAATTGGGCTTATTTCATTCATTCCTAGGTTATTCATCATGGATGCATACACCTTTTGGAGAGCCATTTGAATCCTAAGAAAGGTGTTGGCAAAATGTTCTACTTCTTATCATATTGGTATATCTGATCTCAATGTAAAACTTCATTATCTTAGTGATGTAGCTACCTATTTTTCATTAATTTCTCTCATAATATAGTATCTAATGTTTAAATGAATGATGAATACCATGAATTTTTGTTGGAATGGAGATACTTGAAATTTTCAAATATTTGAGGACCGTGAAGGCTTGTTGCTCAATGAATTTATATTTATCCTCATAATCCTTAAGTGTTTGGCTTGCAAAAGCAATGGGTTTTCTCAAAATTATTGGTCATTATGGATGGATTTGTGTTAATGCGAAATCACAACACCCCCAAATGAGTTATGGATATGAGGTCATCTGGTGTGATTTGCATAACATGGGACCACCTCTCAAATGTGGGACTTGTGGACTTGAGATGGCCCTCCATGCTTTTCTAAGACAGGTCATGGATGAGGGGTGTGATTTGAAAGTCGGACTTGTGGACTTGAGATGGCCCTCTGAGAAAGTCTTCTTCCTGATCCTAATGCTAAACTACTCCTAATGTAGAAATGACGTCTAACTACACCTATCCTAACAATGCCAAGGAGACAGGAGAGAGAAAGTGCATAAAGAGGGAAATCCTACACTAACGAGGTGATAGCACCAAGAAAAGGGAAGTGTTGGTCACAATCTCAGCTGCCTGAAGTGGAGAGAGGTGAGCAAAGGAGAGGGTGGACAAGATGCACCACAGACTAGAGATAGATTTCACATAGAACACCACTTCAAAACCCATTAAACACAACTCCGTGACTGCAACAAACATTAGAATATGCACAGTATACCCTGTAATGACGAGAGGTGAGGAGAGACAATAAAATAAGCAAAGGATGGATAGACGCATCACAAAATGGAATTTATTACTCCAAAAGTTCACACAGTACATCATTAGTGGGAAAGAGGCAAGAGAATGCCATTACAGAGCCGTGAAAGGAGGTTCAAACTCCATTTTCAATCGTGGGGAAGAAAAGAGAGAAGGGGGCAGGGAAGAAGAATGAACAACAACCTTTACAATGAATCCTGCCCCGTATTTATAGATTTGATCGAGAGAGAAGAAAGAGAGAGAGAAGTGGGAAAATTAGGTTGAAGCTCAACCACCACTTGTTAATGCTTCTGATAAAATCTTCCCCAAATCCATCTTTACTGCATCGATCCTTGGTTCGGCACCTTGAAGGAAGAGGAAACGGCGGAAACAGATCGAATCCGATCTGGTTGTTGAGACAGATGGATCCTGCATTGAAGGCCCAAAGATGTTTTCCTCCATTTCCTTTACCTAACCTCCTCAAAAATAAAGTCTCAGACCTCCATTGCATGGGCGAGGCCGAGATCTTTCCAATGGTGTCAGATTTGCAATATTTCGAGCCCTGAGTCGAAAGATATGCCCCTTCGAAGTTTGTATCGGATCCGTATGAATGGACGGGGAAAATAATTTGAAAATGGGTCCCTCTTTAATATGGGACACATGGCACCCTTTGGTTGGCTGGGGAGATGCACTCCAACTTTTTCCTTTATGCCTTTTGAACAAAAGGCAAACTTTCACTTCTTTCCCCGACTGCCCACCTTGGCTTTGACTTGGGTCTAAATGCTGACTTTTTCCTTGGTGGAGTTGCTGGCCATTTTGCAACCAATTTGTAGGATTTGAATGAGTTTTCTCAGGTTCCTCCTATGCGGGGTCATGATTTGATCCAATATTTATCTGGGAGGGAAATATGGATAACAATTTGGTGACTCACAAGGACATCTGCCTGTTAGATGAAGAGACCAGTAGCCTTGAAGCATCCATTGGGCATGGAGTCTTCCTGATAAACATGAAACTGATCTAAAATTTTGAAGATATGATCCTCTGAGCCACTTGAAACCCACTGAAACTTGAAGTTGGACTTCACCAAAAGCCATTACAATGCACACTGCAAGAGCAAAAACAATAGCACCAAAAACTATGTACAAACTGAAAATCATACATGTTCCAAATGGAACATGCAGAGTGTGAAAAAGCACTTCTTCTATTGAAAACAAACCTACCTACTCTACTCTAACCAAGAGCAAAGGGAACTCAAACAAAACCTGCAACTGGCAGGGAGAAATAGCTTCCCTTCCTCAAAAATGGCAGCCATACAACTGATTTGGCACTGAACATGGCTAGTTGGATGAGTGAAAAACTAACAATAAGCCGGTCCTCCACCCAAATCATCAAGGTATTAGCATTAATGGGAAATACCTCCTCAAGCTGACTTGCATCGGACTTCTGGAGGTGTTGATGGTGACCCTTGGTACTTTGATGCTCATCCTCATGCCCTAAAGTAGGCATGACTGGTTTTGGTTTCTCCTTTGGCTCCAATGAAGCCAAGTACCTGATTGGGCATGGTCTGATCCTTTGGATGTGCCCATTTCTCTGAAATTCAACTCCAAAAATGGAGTCTTCTTGTGGACCTTCTTGGGTGGATGGTGTGGGAGAGATGGGGTCTTCATTGTTTCCTTCCTCCTCTTTTGAAGAACATGGAAGATCAAGATCTTCCAACCTTGGTTCCAGAGGGCTATTATGAAGTGCAAGTTATTGTTCTTGAATGTTCTCCTCCATGGAAGCAATAGGCTCATGTGCATGGAAGATGGATGGAGGAGTGGATGATGTAATCTCCATGGGCTCCTCTTCATCAAAGAAATCTCTCAAGTCTGACAGACAGTCTACCTCCTTGTTGTCTTGTTGCAAGTGCTCTACCTCCTTTATGGTGTCCTCTTGATCTGCAACTTACTCACCATGGTTCCCTTCATCCTCAAACATGATGTTTGAAAGATCAAATTCTTCTTCAACATCAGAGCTTGAAGGGGATGAAGTGGGAGGAAGAACTGAAGGTTCTTCTGTAGCCTACTCCACACTTAGAGCCTCTGAAACTATATGGTCCTCCTCCATCATGGGTTCATCAATCAAATTAGGCCCTTGAAATGAAAGCAAAAATCTTCAATGATGCCTTCTTCATTGAGTGGCCTCAACACTAATTTGATCTCTCCAATTGCTCCTCTTCAATGGGGCTTGGGACTGATTGATTCCTCCTCTTGTTCTTGCTCTTCTTCTTCTGCAAACTTAGCCTCAACCACCACTAGTTCTTCAATCTTGACCTCCTCTATTGGCTTGACCATCAAGGGGACCTTTGTAAACCCAAATTTGGCAGCCCAACTCTTCAGATTGTCTGTCATTTATTTTCTATTGGGATCCTCTTCTTGTTGTTCTCCTTGATTGGATTCTTGAGTCTCTTCCCAACATGGGCTTGGGAAAGAAAGAGGAGTGGCAGGTTGGGGTTCAACCAACTTTGTAATTGTTTTTGGTGGGGAGGGAGGTGGAACTTCTTGTTTGTTTGGAGGGGATGATTGTTTGGAAGGGAAAAGGATAGAAGAACTGAGATGAGGTGGAAGACTAGGGGATGGAGAAATGGATTTCACACTTGGGGCAACATTCAATGGGAAGCTTGGAAATTGAAGCCCAAATTGAGATGGTGTTGCTTGAGGAGTAGAGAGAAAATTACCAGATAATGGTGTAGGATTTACCCATTGACAAGGCTTCCTGGCACCAAGTTCATAGGCCTCTATCTCTTCTGCCCATTGTGCAAGTTGGGGCAACATTCCAATCATGAAGTCCAGCTTCTCCTGAGGGTTGTAGTGTCTTGGAAAAGGGCCTTCCCATGGACAAGGTGCCTTGCAACCAATTCTGAAAGCTTTCATTTGAGTTGTTGCCCTTGATTGCACCATTCTAGCCTCTATTTTTTGGATTTCTAGTAAGCTAGCATCCTCTGCATAACTATCACCATTATATGCGTCCCCTTGTCTTGATAAGCTTCATAGTCAAACTAGTTTTGACACTGCTCATATGGGTAAGCATAATGGTTCTGGATCTGATCATAATGCTGATCTAGAGGAGTTGGGAAATACATTGGAGGTGGATTGCATTGTTGTAAGTGTGAGTTCCATGAAGGGAATGAAGTCATGATTGCACAACTTCATGGAATGGGAGAAAATGAAATAGATGGAAGAAAAAATGGATGAAATGAGTGGAAATGGATGGAAAAGGTCTACAACTCAGAGAATGGGTTTTGACCTAGATGGAGTCATTAGATGTGCTTGAAAGTGCCTCAAAGGCTGAAACCTTCACCAAGAGCACATCAAACTTGATGAAGTGAAGTGGTAAGGTTATTCATACTGTCCCACCGGGTGTGCCAAAATGTTAATGCAAAATCACAACACCCCCAAATGAGTTATGGATATGCTTTTCTAAGGAAGGATCATCTGGTGTGATTTGCATAACATGGGACCATCTCTCAAGTTGTGGGACTTGTGGACTTGAGATGACCCTCGGAGAAAGCCAACTTCTTCTTCCTGATCCTAATGCTAAACTACTCCTAATGTAGAAATGACATCTAACTATACCTATCCTAACAATTCCAAGGAGACAGGAGAGAGAAAGTGCATAAAGAGGGAAATCCTACACTAACAAGGTGATAACACCAAGAAAAGGGGAGTTTTGGTCACAATCTCAACTGCCTAAAGTGGAGAGAGGTGAGCAGAGGAGAGGGTGGACAAGATGCACCACAGACCAGAGATAGATTTCACATAGAACACCACTTCAAAACCCATTAAACACAGCTCCTAGGACCTGCAACAAACATCAGAATATGCATAGTATACCCTACAATGACGAGAGGCAAGGAGAGACAATAAAATAAGAAAAGGATGGATAGATGCATCACAAAATAGAATTTATTACTCCAAAAGTTCACACAAGTACATCGTTAGTGGGAAAGAGGCAAGAGAATGCCATTATAGAGCCGTGAAAGGAGGTTTAGACTCCATTTTTACCCTGGGGAAGAAAAGAGAGAGGGGGGCAGGGAAGAAGAATGAACAACAACCTTTACGATGATTATGATTGATCGAGAGAAGAAAGAGAGAGAGAAGCGGGAAAAGCAGGTTGAAACTCAACCACTATTGTTAATGCTTCTGATAAAATCTGCCCCCAAATCCGTCTTTACTGCATCGATCCTTGGTTTGGCGCCTTGAAGGAAGAGGAAACGATGGAAACAGATCAAATCCGATCTAGTTATTGAGACAGATGGATCCTGCATTGAAGGCCCGAAGACGTTTTCCTCCATTTCCTTTACCTAACCTCCTCAAAAATAAAGTCTCATACCTCCATTGCGTGGGCGAGGCCGAGATCTTTCCAATGGTGTCAGATTTGCAATATTTTGAGCCTTGAGTCGAAAGATATGCCCCTTCAAAGTTTGTATTAGATCTATATGAATGGATGGGGAAAATAGTTTGAAAATGGGTCCCCCTCTTTAATATGGGACATGTGGCACCCTTTGGTTGGCTGGGGAGATGCGCTCCAACTTTTTCCTTTATGCCTTTTGAATGAAAGGCAAACTTTCACTTCTTTCCCCAACTCCGCCTTGGCTTTGACTCGGGTCTAAATGCTGACTTTTTCCTTGGCGGAGTTGCGGGCCATTTTGCAACCAATTTGCAGGATTTGAATGAGTTTTCTCGGGTTCCTCCTATGCGAGGTCATGATTCGATCCAATATTTAGCTCATGAGGGAAATATGGATATGATGTGACTATATTATGCATGACACCAAATCCATAAAGGATGAAATCCTTATCAAATTTTAGGTTAGATAAGACTAGATCTTAAGAAATGGCTAGCTTGATTATTTGAAAGCTAGTTGAAAGATCTCTTTTCGCTCTCGGCATACATTTGAAGGTGGCATATTTTTAAGCATGCACGTGATATGCTTGACATTGCTTATAAAGTTTTTGATGCACTTCCTTGAAAAATAAATATAGTAGTGTCTTTGTGTGAGGTGAAAGAGATAGAGGAAGGATGATGGACACATTGTCATGATATATTGCAAGACTATATTTTGAGACAACATGGCCTATAATTTTACTTGGTACCCTCAAGGACCATGACTAACATAGATTTATTGGGTTTAATATAAATCATATACTAGCTACATCATTGGAACATATACTTCATATGATCTTGATTATATTCCTATTTCTTGGAGAACATTGTAATATTATCAAGGTAAACTAAGATGATATTATTAATGAGACCTTTGAAGGACATGTCGATTGTCCTACGAAATGTTGATCTTGCATTGGATAGTTTGAAAGGAATTTTTTTCACACATATATCCCCCACTTAGTGGTGAATGTGATTCTAAATTAGTCTTCCTCCTTGACCATGACCTAGTTGAAGCCATAAACACCGTAAAAAAAAAAAAAATTCTCAACTCTAGCTACTATTTGCTAAATTTGGTCCATAAAAGAAAGAGGATAGTGTTCTTTAAGTGAATATATGTTCAATTCTCACGAACTATACATATATGTGTATCTCTCCATTATTTCTCCTTATTATAACCAAGTTATCTATCGATATAGAGTGCTTGATGGGTAAGATGATGTTAGCCTTAATCACAATTTCTAGCTTCTTCCTCATCGGGGGCTCAATTTTGAATTGAAATGCCTTTGCTTCTATTTGAATAGTTTGGCATCATATGTGAGCTCTATAATATGTTTGATGACATCTTAATCATGGTACTTTAGGTAATCATAAGTCCATGCAAATATATCATCATACTCGTTGTATTTTTCAATAAAAATAGCTTTCTTGTCATGGCTAAATGTCTTTCCCAATTAGAAAGACTTGTTAGGGTCAATCTAAACTTCTTGGTAATATTCATCTTTGACCACCATGTTCCTCTTTTCTCCTTTGTACTAATCATCATAATTAAAAATATTCTCCAACGTCACAAGTCCCTTAGGAATATTTTTTATCTTTAGTTGAATTACTTGATCATCGTAGGATTATCATAATTTGGGCTCTGACTCTTACGTGTAACAAATTTATGCACTTTAGACATTTATTTATCCCGGTCTCATACTACTATTTATAAGGTTCTTGAGTGAAGAAAGTACTAATTAACCCCCATCTTTTGGTCATCTTATTTTACTTTTATTTTGTCATTTCCGCACATTTTTAATCTACATGCCCGGTCTATTTCAACATTTTCCCGTTATTTTAGCCTTGTCATGGTGCCCAAGCTAATATTGGGCACACTGTGGGCTCCCTAGTCCCACCAGGGGTGCCCCGATCCTTTTCTACTTTCCTCCACCTTTTTGGGCTCTTTCTAGCCGTTTTTCATTCTTATATTTTTGGTAGTCAGCCATATCGAGGTTAATTACGAAATCATATCAAGAGAACCCTATAAATATAAAGTTATGAGACCATAATGAGGGACCTAGCATCATTTACTACTATCACTCATCTAGAGTTGCATCCATCTATTACATTTGCATCCACATAGCTCCATCATCAAGGCACAAGCTAGGAAGTTTGCATCACACTTCATAGGGGAAGGGATTCTATTATATTCCATGCACACATGCTATTACATTTTCTACATTTAGTTATTGCTCGCTACTTCACAAAGTGTGACTGGCACAAGAGCACCTAGGGCATGACATGCACACACTCACCAGAACTACATTTGGGTCTAAAATGTAGTGCAACGCTAAGAGTAGTAAGCCCACTATTGTGGTAAATCGAGGTCAAGACAACCCATTCATTTACATTTTTATTTTTAGGGTTTGATACTTCTTTTGGTCTTCTTGCAGGTCTTCCCTTCATCTTGAGTTATTGGCGACATCGAGCGCAGGACAACGAAGTAGATGTGACACACAACAAGGGTTTCAGACCACCTTCTAACCCTGTGAGAACCAATTGAGCTTTTCATAGACCAAGGTGCCCATATTGTAGACCAAAGTCCCATGGGTGCCCGGTCCTATCCGAATTCCCTAGTCCACTTATATCGTCTCAATCCAATCTTTTAGGGGCTTTGGCATAGTTGTTCCTGATCCTATTTTCTCTAGTTATCTCTGTGAAACTCTATGATAGACATATCTATTATCGGTTGAGTTCTTTCCCTTTCTCCTTGCACATTAGGGTTTAGTATTTCCTTTCATATATTGTTCTAGATCATTTATATCTTTGTTTACTGCATTTACTTAGTCATTTACATTGTGCATAGCTTAGATTAACTATCCCCAACTTACTCCTTGTTATTTAATTTTAGTTAATCATTTTGGTGAACCCACCTCTTATCATGGACCAAAATAATCCTTATGAATCTCTAATCATTCTACAGTTTGATAGCTTTGGCCAAGCCTTTGTTGATACTCTTGTTGATCCTTTCGGCTATAAGCCTAGTCCTTCGCTTATTCAACTTCCATATTCGGTATCGATTCTAAAGTTCTCAATGATGTCATTGTCGTTTATATATCTGCTATTGATCCTGCTTATTTTAGCCTGAATCCTAGAAGAAGCACAAGCTCCTCAACTTGATCACATAATTGTAACTCCTACCATTTCTGAACCACAAGATGACTTTCATTCACATTCACCCATTAATTCTCCCACATTATATGTAGTTGATTCTCCTAATACACTATGTGCCCCTACCTCTCCATCTTCTTCTCTTGAACCATAACCTCTTGAATCTCACATGACTCGACATTACTATGTGTATGGTGTATGAGCTTCCTCTTGTTTCGTCTCTCGACTCTTGATGTCAAAATTAGTTTGAGTTCGTTCTTTGAGTTTTTTCATATTTGGTTGAATTCCTATTGAAATCAAACACCCTAAATTTTGACCTTGATCCCTAAATCTTACCATTTTGGGGCATCATGGTGAGGCCATCCACAAGAGGAAAAGATAATCCCATCACTCCATGTAAAAGCTCGACAGGATGAGGATGAGGTAGTAGTTAATGAGTTAGAGTTAGAAGGGGTAACTACGAGTCCTCAGGGTTAGGTTTTACTTCAACGGACCATAAGGTAAGCCAACTTGAGTTTGAGTGTAAAACCTCGAGGTTAGAGTGGCCAAAAAATAAGATGTAGAAAATATTGGACCTTATGGAAGTGGTCTCGTAAGTATAAGAAATAATAAAAACTTTAAATTTATTTTAGTAAATATAATAGATAGTTATTCAAGTTTTTCAAAATCTAATCTGGTCAGTACTTACTCATTTTCAGGATTTCAACAAACGACCTAAAACTTTCAGGGCATATATATTGTAGTCGGTCTTTGTTTTGGGAAAGCATATAGTCATTTTTAGGTTTTTTGACCTTCTAAAATGGATTTTGGCCCTACCACTACTTGAATTGGTACTAATTTTTAAATTTGGTCCATAATTCACTTTAGTGACCATGAATTAACTCTATGATGTTTGTCTACTTCTTACTAAAAAGAGATCCTCACTTTGTAGATAGAGGATTGTTCCCTGAATGGGATTCATGTCCTATGGCCAAAATGAGGTGATTGTAATGTGCCTCCTCCTTAAGGTGTGATAACACTACTAGGTGTTGAATGAGTTGTTACGAATAGTACCAAGTGAATTGCATCAAGTGAACTCAGATGATTGCTCATTCTTAGAAACATGGTGCTCCATATAAAGATCATCCCCTCACCTTTCCTAGCTCTAAAAGCATCCTTTCATGGAATCAAATTCATGATTCTCATACATGCTTTTGCTCATATGTCTCTTATGGAGACAAACGATGCCTTAATACTTCACAAATAATGGTCCTTGATAACTCTGACATGACTAGCTCATTTTAGCTTGTTCTGAAGGGTGTTCAATTAACTACAAAATGGCCAAAAATGCCTTTTTAGGCCTTCAAAGGAAGTAGTCTCTCATAAAAACTAAATGAGTCGATCGATCACCTTAAACACTATTCCTTACACACTAAAACACGCTAAATGATCTTTTTAGGACTTTCCTTTGGGTGAGGGTTTATGATTTAGGGTTTAGGGTTTAGGGCTCTGGGGTTTAGGTTTAGGGCTAAGGGTTTAGGACTCAAGGTTTAGAGTTTTAGGTTTAAGGTTTAGTGTTTAAGGCTCATAGTTCAGATTTTAGGGTTTAGGTTTAGGGCTCAAGGTTTAGGGTTTAGGGTTTAGGGTTTATGGTTTAGGGTTTATGGTTTAGGGTTTAGGGTTTAGGGTTTAGGGTTTAGGGTTTAAGGTTTAAGGTTTAGGGTTTAGGGTCAAGGTCAAGGAGGTTTAGGTTTAGGCTCAAGGTTCAAGGTTTAGGGTTTAGGGTTCAAGGGGAGGGTTTAGGGTTTAGGGTTTAAGGTTTAGGTTTAGGTTTAGGGTTTAGGTGAGAGGGTTGAGGTTTAGGGTTTAGGGTTGAGGGTTTAGGGTTCAGGGTTCAAGGTTTAGGGGGTTTTTTTTAGGGTTTTAGGGCTCAGGTTTAGGGTTTAGGGGTTTAGGGTTTAGGGTTTAGGGTTTAAGGTTTAGGGTTTAGGGTTTAGGGTTTAGGGTTTAGGGTTTTTTAGGGTTTAGGGTTTAGGGTTTAGGGTTTAGGGTTTAGGGTTTAGGGTTTAGGGTTTAGGTTTGGGGTTTAGGTTTTTATGGTTTAGGGTTTAGGGTTTAGGGGGGTTTAGGGTTTAGGGTTTAGGATTTAGGGTTTAGGTTTAGGTTAGGTTTAGGTTTAGGGTGGTTTAGGTTTAGGGTTTAAAGGTTTAGGTTAGGGTTTATGGTTTAGGGTTTAGGGTTTAGGGTTTAGGGTTTAGGGTTAGGGTTTAGGGTTTAGGTTCGAGGTTTGAGGGTTTTAGGTTTAGGGCTAGTGGTTTAGGTTTTTAGGGTTTAGGGTCGAGGGTTTATGTTTAAGGGTTCAAGGTTTAGGGTTTTGGGTTTAGGTTTAGGGTTAGTGGCTTAGGGTTTAGGTTTAGGTTTAGGGCTAGGTTTAGGTTTAGGTTTGGGTTTAAGGTTTAGGTTTAGGGTTTAGGGTTTAGGGTTTAGGTTTAGGGTTTAGGTTTAGGGTTTAGGGTTTAGGTTTTTAGGGTTTAGGTTTAGGGTTTAGGGTTTAGGTTTAAGGTTTAGGTTTAGGGTTTAGGTTTTAGGGTTAAGGTTTAGGGTTTAAGGTTTAAGGTTTAAGGTTTAGGTTTAGGTTTAAAGGGTTTAAGGTTTAGGGTTTAGGGTTTAGGGTTTAGGGTTTAGGGTTTAGGGTTTAGGGTTTAGGGTTTAGGGTTTAGGGTTTAGGGTTTAGGGTTTAGGGTTTAGGGTTTAGGGTTTAGGGTTTAGGGTTTAGGGTTTAGGGTTTAGGGTTTAGGGTTTAGGGTTTAGGGTTTAGGGTTTAGGGTTTAGGTTTATGATTTATTTTTTTAGGGTTTAGGTTTAGGTTTAGGGACCTTTAGGATTTACATTTAGGCCTTAAGGTTTAGGGGGTTTAGGCTTAGGCTTGGTGGGTTTAGGTTTAGGTTTAGGGTTATGGTGCATGGTTTAAGGTTTACGACTTAGGGTTCGGGGTTTAGAGTTATGGGTTTAAGGTTTAGGGGTTAGTTACGGGTTTAAGGTTTAGGGGTTAGAGATCAAGGCTCTAGATTTAGGGTTTAGGGCTCAAGGTTTAAGGTTTAGGGTTTAGGGCTCAAGGATTAGGGTGTAGGGTTCAAGGCTTAAGGTTTAGGGTTTATGGTTTAGGGATTAGGGTTTAGGGTTCATGGTTCATGGTTTATGGCTTAAGGTTCGGGGTTTAGAGTTATTGGTTTAAGGTTTGGGGGTTAGAGCTCGGGGCTCTAGATTTAGTATTTAGGGTTTAGGGCTTAGGGCTCATGGTTTAGGGTCTAGGGTCAAGGGTTTAGGGTTTGGGTTTAGGGTTTAGGTTTTAGGTTTAGTTTATATTTAGTGTTTAGGTTTAGGATTTATTATTTTGGTTTTAGGGTTTAGGGTTTTAGGGTTTAGGGTTTAGGTCTCATGGTTGAGGGTTAAGGGTTTAGGTCACAAAGTTGTGGTTCATCAAATTTCAGAGGCGTAACATTCAAAGAGAGTCATCAAAATTTGATGTTTTTCATCTGTTGATATTTTGAAGGAGGGAAATGTCATATTCCTGATTGTCCAATCCTTCCAAAGACCCCAGTAGTCCTCAATCCTTGGATGTACAGGGAGACACTATTACTTGGCTTCCATTTATAATGATAGAGATATTTGAAAATTCGTGTTATGACCTCTAAATCTATATGAATTTCAAGTTGCTTGGAAATCACATCACACCCTTCACTAGGATTGATGACTACCCCTATCTTTTTGTTCAGGGATTTTGAAAACATCCATGGGTTTATCATATAAGGAATTATCAATGAATGGAAGGTCACTAAGTCGTAGGCCAGGTAACTCCCATTTAGAACTAAACAAGAAAGATTTACTAGGTGATTGATAACCCCTTAGTGTTCTTAGCCATTCCCCTATTTCTATGCTTATTTTGAACACTTTAGGAAGTTCTGTCAAATTTACTATCCATTCCAGAGAACACTTGAACTTTATCTTTCTCTCCGGAGGAGAGGATACTACAGGAAATTCAATTATGATCCTACACCTCTGCATTGATATATTCTCTATGTTTCTTTTGTTTCCTTTAAGATTAATTTTTTTTTGTGATGGTTATTTTTTCCAACTTCCAATGGGTCATCCTGGCTTGCATAATACCATACATGGAAATATGAGAAATGTGAAATTTGTTTCAGAGTGTGAATAAATTTACATTCAAGAGTGCAAGTATATGTGGGGAGAAACAAGTTTGGAAGAGATGTGTAATATATGCATTACAAGGCACAAGGTAGATGTCATATCCATTTAGTTACTTGTCCCACCTCTCATAAACAAGGTAGTTCTATAAGTAGACTCAATGATGGTTCTAGGCACGAGACTAGGAAATATTGATGAAATATGGTTTGGGGTTTAGGGTTTAGGGTTTAGGGTTTATGGTTCATGGTTAAGGTTTAAGGGTTTAGGGTTTAGGTTCAAGGTTTAGGGTTATGGTTTAGGATTTAGGGTTTAGGTTTAGGTTTAGGTTTAGGTTTAGGTTTAGTGTTTATGGTTAGGGTTTATGGATCGAGGTTAAGGATTTAGGGTTTAGGTTTAGGGTTTAGGGTTTTGGGTTAAGGATTTAGTTTAGGGTTTAGGGTTTAAGGGTTTATGGTTTATGTTTAGGGTTTTAGGTTTATGGTTTATGGTTTAGGGGTTTAGGGTTTAGGATTTAATGTTTAGGGTTTAAGGTTTAGGTTTAGGGTTTAGGGTTTAGGTTTAGGGTTTAGGGTTTAGGGTTTAGGGTTTAGGGCTTAGGGTATATGGTCTAGGGTTTAGGGTTTAGATTTTAGGGCTCAGGGATAAGGGTGTAGGGTTCAAGGCTTAGGGTTTAGGGTTTAGGATTTAGTGTTTAAGGTTTAGGGTTTAGGGTTTAGGGTTTAGGATTTAGTTTTTACGGTTCATGGTTTAGGGTTTAGCATTTAGGGCTCATGGTTCATGGTTTATGGTTTAGGTTTAGGGTTTAGGGCTTATGGCTTAGGGTTTAGGGCTTAAGGCTTAGGGTTTAGGGCTCATGGGTAAGGGTTGAATGTTTAAGGTTTAGGGTTTAGGGTTTAGGTTTTAGGTCTAGGGATCATGGTTAAAGGTTTAGGGCTCAAGGTTTATAGTTTAGTGTTTAGGTTTATGGCCTATGGTTTAGGGTTTCGATTGTAGAAGTTAAATGCTAAAATATTTAGGCTGAATGCTGAAATCCTGAAAAATTACCTATGTACTGACCAAATTATACTTTAAAAACTATCTCCTAAACCATGACTCATGGAGCTATGAGACTAATTCCATAAGGTGCAGAGTGACCCTAATTTCTTATATTTACATAAAATTTAAAGTATAAAGAAATAATAAAATATAAATAATAATAAATGAAAAAACTTATATTTAAACATTTATTTATGTCAAAAGCAAGCATAATGTCAAAAGCATACATAATGTTTATACTACATGTAACGCGTACGTTATGTTTATGTACGCGCACATGTTTACGTTTTGCATTTTTCTTTTCCCAAGCCATGCCTCAAGGCTTGGGATCCGGTTTGGATCCCCAAGCCTGAGGCATGGACCTGCACAAACACAACAAACAACGTGTTTTTACAAGAAAATGTAAAAATGCCACTTCCTCTATGATAAATCAAAATAAAACAATCGATCCATTTTAAAAAATTATACCACGATGTAGAGCAGAGTCTCTTCTTTCTAAAAATATAATTTTTCAAATTTTTTGACTAATATAAGGTTTCCATATTATTTATTTTCTAACTATGCCTTTTTATAGCTATTTTTGAAGTGTAAATATGTCTATCTTTCATGGTGTATCTTTTTTTTGGGTGATCAAAATTTAAAAAAATTATACTAGCCCAAACTAGGCATAATTCTATACATATTCAAAAAAAAAAAAAATCTAATTTTGATATTTTTTGAGGTAGTTAGGGGGCATGGTTGGAGCTCCATTATTTTTCAAAACATAAAATTTTGTACTAGAAAAATCATAAATAAAAAAATATTCGCTAAAAAAATCTAAAAAAAATGGAGCCCAAACTAGATGCTCCTAGCTATCTTTCTACCAAAGGGTTTTCAAAAATACTAAATGGTGCTCAAAAAATGGTGGGGGCACGAAAGTCACTCTATTATGTTTTTTAACAAAAACAGAGCATCTGTTGGTATTTTAGTTGTTTGACCCACTTAAACTTATCCGTTTTCAATAAAATTGTGTGTCGAGAATTATTTTAGCCAATTAGAAAAGTTAAGACAAATAGGATCAGTCAAGGATTACATTCATCAATTCCAAAACCTTTCCTTATGGGTGGAAAATATTACTGAAGAGAATCTAAATGACTTATTTCTTGGGGGTCTTAAGGAACACATTGAGAATGAGGTGCATATGTTTAATCCTCATAAGGTTTCATATTCTATTATCATGGCACGTAGGGAAGAGGAAAAATTTATTTCCAGTAGGAAACAAACTATCAATAATAATAGAGATCGTAACACCTTTCCACCATCATTCCCTCATCCAGTTAGACTGACACCCCAACAAATTGAAGAAAAAAGAGCCAAAGGATTATGTTTTAATTGTGATAGAAAATTTGGACCAAGATATAAGTGTGTTGGAAAGAAATTTTTCTACATTGAGGGGCCTAATGAAGAAGATGAAGAGGTAGAGCAGAGGAGGAATTAGGAGATCCCCAGCCAACGATATCATGTCATGCAATTTCAGGTATTAGCACTCCCCAAACTCTCAAAGTGGTTGGATTCTTAAAAAATAGAGGGTAACAAAGTGTTGATTGATTCGGGAAGTACTCACAACTTCATCAATCATAAGTTGGTGGTATGCTTGAACTACTTTGTTTATCTAGCTCTAGAATGTCAAGTAATGATCGTTGATGGGGAAATTGTTAGTTGTTCAAGAAAATTCCATAACATTAATCTCACCATGGAGATTACTTTCTAACTAGCAATATGTATGCCATTGCCATGGGAGGAGTAGACATTGTGTTAGGAGTTCAGTGGCTTACCACCTTGGGAAACATTGAAATGAATTTCCAAGATTTGTTCATGTAATTTTAGTCAGAAGGGAGGAATTTTAAACTAAAAGGATTAAGAGCAAAGTCCCCATAGTTGGTGAGTTCTCATCAGATGCAAAAATGTTTAGAAAAGGTGTAGAGGGGTTTGTGGCACAACTATTTTCATTGGAAGCACATCATTCAAATACATTTATACCCTCATATATGCAAAGAAGTTATAGATGAGCACTCAATGGTGTTTGGAGAAATGCCAAAGGGTTTACCTCCAAAAAGAGACCATGACCATGCCATCTAGCTAGTACCAGGGAGTCAACCACCCAACATCAGACCTTATAGATACCCATATATGCAAAAGAGTTATATTGAGAAGATAGTACAAGAGATGTTAAAAGCATGACTTATTCATCATAGTCAGAGTGCTTAATCTTCTCTTGTAGTGATGGTATGAAAAAAAGATGAAAATTGGTGCATGTGTCCAGATTACATGGAACTCAATAAGTACACAGTTAAAACCTAAGTTTCTTTTTCCTGTAATTGATGATTTTCTAGATGAGTTACATGGTGCAGTTTACTATACAAAACTTGATCTTCATTACGGATATCATCCAATTATAATCGGGGATGAAGAAATTATAAAACAACCTTTAGGACATATGAAGGACACTATGAGTTCTTGGTAATGCCTTGTGGACTAAAAATTCACCCTCTACATTTCAAAGCTTGATGAATTATATCTTTAAGCCATTTCATGGAAGTTTGTTTTAGTGTTCTTTGATGATATATTAATCTATAGTAAAACATGGGAGGAACACCTGC
The DNA here is from genome assembly GCA_018340775.1 of Taxus wallichiana var. yunnanensis. Classification (NCBI taxonomy): domain Eukaryota; kingdom Viridiplantae; phylum Streptophyta; class Pinopsida; order Cupressales; family Taxaceae; genus Taxus; species Taxus wallichiana. Next base: position 476,218,734 of record CM031243.1, on the reverse strand, counting down.
ATCATGTAAATAAGGTGTTGGAAACTCTTAAACAACATCAACTTTATGAAAATCCTTCTAAGTTTTCTTTTGGTGTCAAGGAGGTTGAATATTTGGGTCATATTGTCTCTTATGAAGGTGTTAAAGTAGATCCTAACAAGATAAAATCCATGCTTGAATGGAAGGTTCCCAAAACCCTAAAAAATCTTCAAGGATTTTTGGGGCTTACAAGTTATTATCATAGATTTGTAAGGAATTATGGCAACATCACAACACCACTCACAACTTTATTGAAGGAATCTTTCCATTGGAATGAGGAAGCTACTACAACATTTGAGAAGTTGAAGGAGGCCATGTGCACCACTCAGTTCTAGCCACCCCAATTTTTTCCAAAAAATTCATTGTTGAATGTGATGCTTTAGGGTATGGTATGGGGGAAATACTCATGCAAGAAGGTCGACCCATTGCCTTTGAGAGCTGCCAATTCAAAGGTAAGAATATATCTAAACCAGTTTATGAGAAGGAAATGCTAGCCATACTTCATGCAGTGAAGCAATGGAGACCATATCTAATGGGTAGACATTTCAAAGTAAAGACAGATCATGATAGTTTGAAATACTTCTTAGAGCAACGTTTATCATTTGAAGAACAACATAAATGGGTCTCAAAAATGTTGGGGTATGATTTTGAGATAATATAAAAGAAAGGGAAAGAGAATGTAGTTGTTGATGCTTTATCTTGGAAGGATGAATCAGCCGAGGCATTGTTGTGTGCCATATTTGTATTACATGAGGATTGGATAGAGGATACAAGGTCTGAATGGAAAAATGACCCAAGTACACAAAATATCATTCAAAATGTCCAACAAGATCAAAGCATGTTAGACAAATTTGTATGGAAAGGAGATGCTTTATGGTATAAAGATATATTATATCTATGCAAGAATTCAACCCTTTAAAATAGGGTTTTATATGAGCTCCATGCTTCTCCAATAGGGGTCATTCTGGATTCTTAAAGACTTATCATCGAATCAAGAACGATTTCTTCCGGGAAGGGGTAAAAGGGGATGTCCAAAAATTTATGGCAAAATGCATGGTTTGCAAAAGCAAAATAAGGGTGAAAAAATTAATTCCCCGAGTCTTTTATAACCTCTATCTATTTCCTAGAGAGGTGGGAAGAGGTGCCATGGAATTCATCACAGGATTGCACGAATAAGAAGGTAAAAATGTAATCATGGTGGTGGTGGACAGACTTACCAAATATGCCCATTTTTTTGCCTTATCACATCCATTTTTTGTGAGTACAGTAACAACAACCTTCATGGATATAGTTCAAAAGCTACATGGGATACCAAAGATTATAGTAAGTGATCGAGACCCTATATTTACTAGTAATTTTTGGACTGACTGTTCTCATGCTTGGGCACACAACTAGCTCATAGTTCTTCTTATCATCCCCAGTCTTATGGGCAAACAGAGGTGGTAAACAAGTGCTTGGAGGGATATCTTTGTTGTTTTACCTTAGATAAGCAAGCAAGATGGGTCCAATGGTTATCTGCTAAGCTAGAATGGTGGTATAACACCTCCTTTCATACTTCATCTAAAATGTCTCCTTTCTTGGCATTATATGGGTACCATCCACCATCCATCACCTCATCTTTGAGAGTCCAACCAAGGCTCCGAGTAGTTGAATAACATATTAAACACCAACAAGAGGTTCTTTCTAGTCTTAAGGATAATTTAGCCATGACACAAAACCGCATAAAGCAGCAGGTAGACCAACACCACAATGAAAGACATTTTGAAGTCGGTGATTGGGTTTTTGTGTGTTTACAACCATATAAGAAAATGACCTTGAAATAATAGAAAAAGGATAACAAACTTTCACCTTAGTATTATGTCCCTTATCAAGTGTTACAGAAGATTGGCATTGTAACATACAAATTGTAGTCTCCCAATGGATAATCGAATTCATCTAGTCTTCCATGTATCTTGCCTGAAGAAGGTAATTGGAAGATAGTATCAGCCAGAAAATGTTACCGAGCTTGACGAGGAGGAAATAATCATCCCGGAACCAGAATGCATCCTTTAGACACACATTAAGCGATTGACGACAAGGGTCATCACTGAGTATTTGAACAAGTGGAAAAATCTAGACAATGAAGATGTAACTTGGGAGGATGCAAACTTCCTGCAACAACATCTAGATCTTCTCAACATTGGGGACAATGTTGTTTCGAAGGGGAAGGGCATGCTACACCCTTAATCATATATCTTACATTAGATGTATATAGACGACTTGTGGCTATCATAAATTATTATGATGATGTATCTCTTTCATATATGTTATATTATCATTAGTGGGTCAGCCTTGGTGATGGCCATAACATAGGAATAGTATATATAGGGTTTTTTTATTAGGGGTAAATACTTTTGAAGGGACTATACCCTATTACAAAAAGGGCTCAAAAGCCAGATAGAGCAGATAATGCAATCAATAGTTTTGAAGGGACTATACCCTATTACAAAAAGGCTCAAAAGCCAGATAATGTAGTAAATACATCAAGTTTGGATCAGCATCCAGATTATACATGAGTAACCAACTATAGTTATCTGAGAAACTATACAAAAAGGATCAAACAAAGAATGTAAGCGCAACAAAGCAACATGAAAACAACATCTAACAAAAATAAAACATGAAACTAGGAGTAAGGACAATCTTCTTCACTTGTCTGCTCTGTCAATATTTGTCCTCACCTTCTGCAGAGAGGTGAATAGTTCCAGGGCAATGACATGGGAGGGATCCTTCTTGTCCAGTGTGAGAGAATCAAGTCCCGTTTTGGTCTTGGCTCCCAAATGGTAGTAGGAATGTCACTGAGCACACAAACACTTTTGACATGTTGCTCCATGAAGTTATACATAGCCTTGAGAACAGAAAGGGTGCAATCATGTCTTCCTTTTGCATTTCCCAGTATGTTATCCAAGTGAATTTAGCTTCTTGTAGACTTCCATAATCTGATCATTATCCTGTTTTGGATGATTCTGCAGCTTCCTTTTACCTTCTCTCTTGGAAACCTGTTTGAGCTCTTCTTTCAAAACCCCAACCTCCTTTTCCAGATTTTACAATTCTATTAAGAAGGGATTCCTCCCTTTCCATAGCAGAGGCACTAGCAGGATTGCTAATGTGTAGCAGGTTTTTAGTAGACTCAATGTCTTTGTTGCTACAAAGGTTTCTTTGGGAGGGGAAAGGATGATTGATAGGGTACAATGGGTTTTTGGTTATGATCTTCCTTCGACCTAAAGGAGTAGTGGGGGAAGTGGAAGGACCAAGGTTAGGGGAGGCAGGGGTGATGGGGATTGAAGGGTGTTAGGAAAGGAAATGACGGTGAAGCAACAAAATGAGGCCTTGATGGAGGGGGTGACATAGGTGTATCGGGGTTAGTAGGTAGTAATTGATCATCATATTGATAATTTGAGTCTTATTGTATTGTTTGGAGGTTGTCCCCTCGAAGTGGCTAAGTTATTCTACTTGCATATTGAGATCATTTATCCGTAAACTTTTGTTCTTTGGTGTTTTATTGGAATTAATAATCATAATTATTCAAGTAATTCCATTACATAACGTAGAAAAGATTTCACTTCGAAACTAGTGATGTAACAATATGCTCCATTGTCCACATATATTACACTTCCGAAAGTGACTCATACAGACACATCACATACACTATCAATCGAGGGGTCATGTGGGTCATATTTCAATAGAACTTCAACAGACCTCAATGTTTTTCTTAATACATGCCTAACATGTATTTTCTTAGCTATCAAATATGCCTTGTGTTAGATTTTCATTTTCCTCCAATGCATTACTGGTTCTAACAATGGTCCTATAGATTTACAAGGCACCAAGCGGAGAGACACTACAAATATTGTATATGGACCTTCTTTTAAAGTAATCTTGATGAAGCGCAGTTTAAGTGGTTGAGTCAATGGAGGCTCTTGAAATCGAAGCCAACGATCAATGTTTTTGTAGGAAGGCGGGGATAAGCAAAGGCGCATGACAAGAGCATCGATGTTTTCAAGTACTACCGCAATAAAAACTATAATGTAGTATGTTCGAAAATGTGAACTGATTTGGATGGACACATATTCATCGGGCTAGGTGGGCTAGAGAGCAAGATAGAGGAGAGGGAATCAATGACGTAGGTGGTTTATGAATGGGGTTATGGAAAGAGTTGTGGTAGGAGTGGCAACGAAAAGGGTAGAGATAGGGGGTGTCATGGTGGAGGGATTATGGTAGGAGGGGTTACAACAAATGGGGCGAAATGGGTTGGGTAGTGACCGGGGAAAAAAGAGTGGGGTTGTGGAGGAGGTAGGAGGAGAGCCGCGACGAGTTCTTTGGCCAGAGGAGTGGATACAATGGGTGCTACCTATTGCAGTAGTGTGTTGGTTACGGGAAGAGTATCGATGGTGGTGAGATGAGAGTTTGTGGTAGTGGGAGGAATGATAGTCACAATAGGAGTCATTGCCTTGGTTCTTTGAAAAATTCTTGGGTGACCCTAGTAAAGCTGTTAACCAAGTTTTTGATGCAACAGATGGAAATAGTCTATAAAAATAGGAAATATCTATTACATTAGGTTTTTTTATAATGCATTCAATGGTGGTTGTTTTATAGGAGTCGATGTATAACTACCAAACACTTTTTATATATATTTTTGTTATTGAAGTGACACGTGGATGCAAACATTAACTTCTTGATGAGGAAATTTTTATTGATGTTCAATCTTCATATTAGTATGTGCTCATATTGTATGGCTCAAAAAAAGTTTTTTGTTCAATGGTGTTTGTTTTGAAGGGTGAAAGACATATAATATCGCCATCAGAAACTATGGTATAAATTTTAATATCATTTTGAAGGATTAGACTTAGTAAAAATTATGTTGGATAGAGGGGTGCAATTGGGTTAATCTAGCTTTACCTTTTGGAGATAATTAAGTTTGTATTTTTCTAAATTCAAAGCTTGCACGGGTTAGGTAACACCTTTTACACCATCATACACACCATTTGACTACAACCCATTTCATAACTAGGTGTTTTTGAAACACTATTTTTGTAAACTTGTGTTTTTATGCTTATTTCTAACAACATTATCAAATTTGAACTCTTGTTAAGAAAATGTTTATTAATGTTTACCCATCATGTTAATTTGTGCTCATAATGGATGGATACACAAAGGTTCATTGTGCCATGTTGAAATGATAATTGAAAATTGAATAGAGATATAATTCATTGCTAAAGTTTACATTTTTGTCATTTTAATAAGTTATGAAGGTATTCAAATTCTTTTGTAGAAAATTATGTAAAATCTTATAATCAATTTATATATAGACGAATGTTCTTTTTTTTTAATAAAATGAATAACAAATTTTGATTTAGTTGTCATTCAAAGATGTATTTTCTCCTTGTTTTCACAAATAACTCCCCACTATTTTTTAATTTCTTCTAGTGGTGTTATTTAACATGTATTTTCATCCACCATATATGCATGCATTTGAATACATGTCAACAAAATGAAACTACATAAAGGCCGGTCACTAACAACTCTACATGACTCTTTTAGACTTGTGTGCATTATTTTATATAATGAAATGGGGTTTTATTACAACCAAATTGCTTTCCCTTGTTTACCTTTTCCTTTGAGAGACATTCCCCCACCAAACAAAACCCTTTTTGTAGTAAGCACATCATTCTCATTGGAAACCTTACAAAACTACATCATGTCAAGGATATACCAATATATACAGGAATTCATATGGGGTAATCCTTTAGATAATATTTCAAAGAGCCATCACGTTGTGAATTATCTTTTGTCAACAATATTTTAACCCAACATAGGTTTTGTATCACCAAATGATTCTAAATATTTGTAATGTTGAAGTAAATTTCCATGAATGGAAAATTCTACCGACACTTTTTTTTTTGCCTCTATAGGAAAAAATGCCTTTCGTCACCCCATTTGTTCACTGTAAATGACTTGATTCACCACCACAACAAGGAAATGTTGAGATCATTGAATGTTCAAGTTGCATGTTATGATTCTAAGTAGGAAATTTGTCACTCTTTTGGAAAGATTGACGATGATTAATTACAATTAAAAAAATTCTTTGCATGTGACAATACAAAGTGTGAATCCAATGCACCTATAACAAGGTTGCAAAGCTCTTATCTTTTTGGTGGAAGGTAATTTGGCATCAGGTAAAAAATGATGTCAAGTAATGTGGACCTAAAAAACACACATATATATTTATTATAATCATGCTCTACACTGTAGTGGTTGTCAGCCCTTTCAAATATTTATAGTTGAATTATTGTTCAAGCTTAAAACATCCTACCAACCGCATCTTCCATTTTGGTATAGGAATTTAAAATCAAACATACGATCACATCAAAAAATTGTCTCACAAATTAGGATATCCACATCGAGCCACTTCTTTTAATTTCTAATATGTAGAAAATCTTACAAAACTTAATTCGCCAAATAACACTTATCTATATTATTTTGATTGCATGTTAGTTTCTAATATCTCTATCCCCAATTAAGGTTTTCAAACATTAATATGGATAAATCATTCCATGAACCCACTTATTTATTGAATCCTTTACCTATTTGGCTTGGGCTTCCTATCCCAAATAGGATTTTTGTTACAACCCCTAATTTCCCTAAGGTAAAAAAGTGGTGTGTTTGAAATGTTGTTCCCCTCCTTTTTACATTGTGTTTTTAGCAAATAGTTAACAATTTTGTTTCACTAAATAGATATGCAAATAAACATCATAAGACAAACATGCAAATAAACGCAGCTAAATCATATTTTTCAAAAAAATAGTACCTTTTTTATTTGTAAAATAGGATTGTAACATTCGTTGCAAAATTCAACTGCCAACCTAATACTCACCTAAAAAAAAGGTGTAAAACCAATATTTATTATCAAAACAAAAACTTAGACTTGATTATCAAAAAACACTTGACTTATAAAAAAGGGGCAACGATTTATATATAAACGAAAAAAATAGAGACATTCCTCAACATGAAATTGATAAAGGTTATCCACTACCAAGGCTTAGAACATAGGTCATCCACAACTATCTCAATAACCCCCTTTTTTGGGATTTAAGTTTTAAATGGTAAACTATGTCCTTACTTTTCAAAAAAATATAATCATGGAGGCATCCCCAAAAGGATTTGCCACTAAGGGAGAATAACCATCTATGAGAAAATAATTGTCAATCAAACTCGAAGCCCAACACCCAAGCTTCTTAGATGACGAGGTTGGGGAGCCTTTGAACCAATCGTAAGGAGTAACAAAATGAATAGGAAGATGAAATTATCAATGGAGAGACAACAATAACTCAATACGAAAAGATAATCAATGGTGGCAACACCAAGACATCTAACTCCTATAGACATCTAAAGTTGGTAACTTAACACTTGATAATGTCAAGTATTGACTTAATCCCTTGAATCATGACTTTTATGTTTTACTATATACTTATCATGTGTCTCAATTGAATGCAACTTATCAATATCATTTTACATGTATTTTCATATTTGAATGTTGGAGCACTTATCTAGATTATTTTGATTGCATATTAGTTTCTAAGATCTCTATCCCCAATTAAGGTTTTCAAACATTAATTTAGATAAATCATTTCATGAACCCTCTTATTTATCGAATCCTTTACTGTTTGGCTTAGGTTCCCTATCCCAATTAGGCCTTTTGTTACAAACCCTAATTTCCCTAAGGTTTCCAATTGTCACTGTTATCCATTACTTATTGCATGTTTTATTCCTTAGCCTAATCTTACAATTTTTAATCCTCTGTGCTTTCATGGCTTACTCTATCCATGTCATGTCATTATATTGTGCTTACAATAATGAGCAAACCTATGAGTCTTTAGTTGATATCCCTATATGTGAGGAGGTTAGTGGTGGTATTGATAGTTTTTATACACCTGAGTGTGAAAATTATTCTGCAACATGTGCAAGAGATACCACCTCCTACCCATCTTATGACCCATATCTACATATATGATGCAATATGGCCTTCTCTTATGACCAAGTAATTATGTTTGTTCTTGAAGATATGTATGTTTTGTTGAATATCCAAGTACTTACGATCATGAGGATGATTACACTAACAATCTTAGTGATTGTGGAAATTTTGTATCTCTCATTATCCCTTCTTTTAATGTTTCAATCAAATTGAATGCTAAAGATAAATCAAATGATTTTATCTCCTTTCCCTCTCTTGAAATAAACTGTTTTGGATCCCTTTCCTTCTCATCATAGTATAGGGAATGATATAATTCGATATGCTTTCACTTCTCCTCCTCTTGACATAGAAAATGATACAATTAAATTTGTTATCTCCTACGTGCCCTTATTCATTATGATGCCCGAGAGGTGTGTAGTTTTATTTATCAAGGAGATGACCCAACATATATATGGCCTCCTCAAACATCATCATGGCGCACCTTGCGGTCCCCGGAATATTGGTGCATTCCTTCAGCCTTCTACACAACACCGGAGGCATAAATGGGCACATGACTTCACACATCAGTCACGATCTACCAGGCGTAGAACCTCTTAAGCATGGCACATAGACTTGTTGCATCCCATGTCTTTGTTGTTGCTTCTTGTATTTTGTTTTGTATTTGTTTTTTTCCTTCGTGCATCGTCTTGTTCTCTTTGCCCCTCTTGTAGTCCCTTTAACCTTTTTGGTTACTTCTGGACATTAATTTTAAATTAAATTAAATTAAAATTCCTATTAAAATCAAGAATGTTATAAATTATTACTCTACCACTCTTTCTTCTATCGAGAAAGATGCATTTTATTCTACAATTGTTGACAAATCAATTACCTTAACCAACATAACTCCTCTTCTTGCTTACCTTCATATTTTCACAAATCATTTCTCAATCGCATCCCTCTTGGCGTTCACATCACACTACTCGCGTACAATGCTAGTATAACAAAATATGTACACTAAACCCAAACCAAAACCAATAAAATGCAAAACAAATCCACCCCACAACAAAATTGTTTTTTGTTTTTAAGTAAAAGAAATAACGAAACAAAACTATAATTTGGAAAAACCAAACAAAACAACTAACTACCAAACCAAAAATATAAAAACAAAATATTATGATATAATTACTTAGTCCTCCTGCAGGCTGCTCCTATTCCAAAACTCGCCATCCAAGAAAGCTTACGTGGACATCAATGTATAGTCAAGTCTACCCTAAAACACCCCTTTTAGATTTCACCACGTGCAAGCTTTGAGCATCCGCCGCCACAGAACAGCCGTACACGTGTCTGATTTAGAGGGTGCCAAATCTTATCCGAGTCGTCCAATCAGATCGTCCGTAAATTCACACAGTCCTTCTGCAGGCATATTAAATTCAGGATTTTCTAATCAACTTTTTTACCGCGGTTGAAAAATAATGTTACCCCGATCCGCCCAACACGACTCCCGCAGTTACCGCTGGTCAAAGGTAATAATTCGAAAACAGATAAAAGAGTGGGTGGGAAAATTTGGGTGAGAATATTTCCCAAATCACGATGCGATCTTCTTCTTCTTCTTTGACGGCAGTACGATAACGTATAAAAGATAACGGTCGCAATGGTGCGTCAACTGACGCGTGATATTTGTGTCGCTTGACGGCGAAAAATAAAATAAAATACGAGTCACGATCTTTACATTTGTGAATATAAATAAATAAATTACCAATTTTTATATTTTTCTTTTAAGTGGTTTTAAAATTTATATTTTTTCGAAGGAAATCCCTTTTAAGTGGTAGAAGATTGTAAGTACCTTATCTGGATTTCTACACTTTTGATAACTATAATTATTTGGAGACTTGTATAACAAAAAAAGAATACAATGAAGGTAAAAGATTTTATACTCGGAATATGATAAATGTAGGAATGTGTTATTATTGGATTATGAAATGGATGTGAAGGTTGGGGCAACACTTTTTAAATATGAGATGGAGATAGAGAAAATTCATATATATCTTAATGAATTTGAAGTTTGGCGTAATAATGTGTAAGGGTTAAAATGGATATGGATAGAGAGAATTCAAAAACACCTAATAACAAGTAGTTTCAAAACTAAAACGTCATTCCATATGAGATTTGATCGCTAAAACATGGAGATTCATTGATGGTCCAAAGGGGTAGTAGAGGAAGACTTTAACGGGAAGAAGAATGCATGGATAAAACAAAATGAGTGGATTAGAAAATAAGGTGTTAGCATGCAATAGTTTCTCAACGCCAATGATGGAATAAAAAGGTGCGTAGAAGAAAATTCAAGGCCACCACGTGGAAAAGAAGCTTAGGAGGAAGAAGGAATACTATGTCGAGAATTTAATCTCAATGGTGAGCATGACCAAAAAGACTACATGAGAGAAGAAATCAAGAGGAAGGTGAAAATGTTGATGGCTCTATGGTGACAAGGAGTCAAAGTAATTCCTTACCACTACATGTATAAATTACCAACAAAAACTTGAACCTAAACATTTTATTAAGTTTGTATGATTCCTTCCCACCACCCAATCTAGTGTTAGAGATTGAATAACTCCAATGGAATAGATGACATTAGAAAATGCATAAACTAACAAAAATATAAGGATGTTATAAATTGAGCCAATTGATTGGAAAAGTTATGATTGATAGAAAATCAATGACAAAAAAAGACACATACTAGTTAAAGGTCATTTTATAAGTCGTAGTCAAACACGGTGTCAATTTGACATGTGAGACCCTATTGTGGAAGCTCACTAAAAGATTTATTTTTCTATTATATGAATTTCATCGTTCAAATTTTCTAACCTTTTAGGGTTTCAACCTCATGTACATCGAACCTTGTTAATTTACCTATACGTGAGGTAGAAAATCCTTTGACCCCTAATATGTGGTTACCTAGGGTAACAAGAAGAAATAAAAATCTAATAATGTTAAGTGTCTTAATTATCACTTCGAGAGACAAGTCCTTGACCCAAAACTCAAACCCAAACCTTTTACTTAGTGGGTACCCCTTCCCCTAATTACTTTAACATAAAAAAATAGGGCATTTGATGAGGACTATGACAACATTAGAAAATGCATCAACTAAAATTCACCATTCAAGAGAAAAATGATAGGTGATTAACAATACGTAAAGGAAAATGATGATTATAAGGAAATAGAAGATTAAAAAGGTTATTTTCAAAGTTAGAGTCAAGTTCAACACTAATTTGGTGTATGAGATCGCATCAACTAAAACAAAATAATTACGAGGACAATTATTGTTTAAAAAATAGTTTTAATAAATAAAAATGTAATAAGAAAAATGAAGACACCTAAAGTATATATGTGCTTGTTATGTTTGTGGAGCCTATTTTCATGTTAGAGTTTGGTACACCTACCATGTGTTACACTCGGGTTTTTTATGGCGGTCCCGCTCGCCGGTGAGCGGGTCGAGGGGGTTCTCGGGGTTGAAGCCCCCAAAAGGGTTCGGGCGAAGCCCCAAATAAAATTTCATGGGTGGTTCATTAACCTAGTTATGGGAAAGTTTTTGGGCCCATGGTTTTTCGATCTTTTGCCCATTGTTTTCACTTTGTATCAAATGCGTTTTATTTATATGGTCTTATGCATATGATAGACGAATAAGCAAATGTATTCAGAGTTTGTTGAGCATAGCTCCAAACGGACAGGTATTAATTTGAAGAATAAATAAAATCAAAATTTATCCGACTTCTCATTAATTTATCCGTAGCCCAAATTGGGTGAACCAACATGTTGTGTTATTTAGCACTTTTATTTGAGATCCGTAATAAGCATATTAGTTTCTCTTAAGCGATTGTGAGGGATTATTCCGCATATTTTATCTCTTATTTCCTAAAGCTTTTTACACTCGATAAGTTAGATCTTTGGTTATATTTTTGTGAGCCAAATAACTTCACTACTAGATTTAAGGTCACTTGAATTTTTTAAGATTACCTATTAAATTTCAACATGATTAATTTGAAGAATAAATAAAATCTCATTAATTTATCCGCTTTCAACATGGTAGTGAAGGAAGAGTTAAGCAAGATGAAGAACATGTGGATGAAATAAAACATCAAGAAAATGGGGCACTAAAGCATCCAGAATGCCCAAACATCAAACATGAAATTAAAAAGTATGTGAGAGAGAAGTAAAACATCTTGGATGAAAGAAGGAATACAATATCAAATAATTTGATCCCACATGTGATCATGGAGAAAAGTCAAGAGGAGCATAAATCAAATGAAAGTAGAAAATGTTGATATCTCAACTTCAAACTAGCTCAAGTCATATTAGCTTGAAATCAACAGTGGACAACGTATTTGTGCACATCTCTGCGCAGAGTTGTGCAACTCCTTTTCAAACCTCTTATGCAAATCCACATCTCAAATGATATTTTTAGAATCCTTTAGAGTGTTTTAGTTCTCAAAATGTATTGGTATCGAGCTTTAGTTGGGTAAACTTAATGCACTTGTAGTAACATGTCTAAACTAACATATGTCTTAAAGCATACAACCCTTAGAATACATAATGTAATATGTAATAATATGTAGCCAAAATTTCTGATATCTTTATTTGGTTCAACAAAATGAAATACACAAAAACAACACACAAAAATTTCACAAACCAAGTTTCCTCGCAACACTAGATCCATAGATCTATACTTGCTAACATTGGCCTTCGCAAATATATCTCTAAACACTCACCCTCTCTAAACTAATTAATCCAAAATGTAATCTATCTTACTCTTACTCATGTGAGAGTCACCCCTAACACAATAGTAGGGGTATGATTATATAAACACAAGACCCACTTACTTAAAATATTACTTCAAGGATACAAAATATACATATGACATTAAATATTTTTCAAACCTCTATGTAAGATAGGGCTTAAATGATAGGAAATTTGATGTAATTAAGTTGGCTCAAAAACTTTGATTATGGTTTATGTGAATCATTGCATTCTCCTTCTATGCACTTGAATAACAATGTTGTGTATGAAACTTTGGCATTTCTCAAATATTGTACACACAGAGACTTCAAAGCACAAAAGAGAAGGTACTATAGTAAACCACACAATAGTAGTAGGAATAAAAATCCACTTGCATAATTACTTCTTTCCTCCATGTTGGTGATGGCCAAAAGAGTGATAAAACCAATCTTACACAAATCTTTGCAAGTTATAATTGAGTAATCAACACTTTTTGCACATTGACAGACTTGCATAGAATTACACAATAGAGGCACTCTAGAAACAAGCACACACAAAAATATAACATTTTCATTCTCACAGTCGCACAAAACTACTTGAAATATTCGAGAAAATAAGACATGTAGAAAAGTCACAAAAAGACTAAGCACAATCACAAACTTGTGCAATACTAGACTTGGATTATTTTTTATTTGATATGTTTTTGTTGATGTAGGACTACAAGTGAACTTTGATGCTCTTCCATTATACGCCCGGGCAACAAAGAAACCATAGACTCGTACTTATGAGATTTTCTTGACTTCTTCTAAGACATGTCATGTTTTATAACTTCAAATGTGTTTATTTATGTCACATGTGAGATCTCTTAACCCTTCCACTTGACTAGAAATATAAATTCCTCTCTCCCATCCTCTTACCAACCCTTGTGTTGATTTCTCTTTCTACTAGTTTGTATTCATTCTCTAGAATTTTCACTCTCCAATCAACTTCTCTAGAATCTATATATGTTCTCGCACCTCTCCTCCATATTTCACTTTGTAGACACTTACAGTTTGATCAAAGAATTATTATTCCTAATATTGCACTAACTATTTTCCTTCTTTCCAATCGACGACATACAATCGGTTAGACCTATCTAACTCCTCGTTTACATTATATTGGTAGTATTTCTCATATAAACCAACTAATGTATTTGATCTAGTACCTTATTGGCTAAACCATCTTCCCATTCCCTTCTAGACTACTTATACTAGTTTTCTAGATTATCAATCCATTTCATTGGATTGATTAGACCTCTCAAAACTCTCTCAAAACCCTAATTCCTCTCTAAACATGATTAACTAGTCTAACCTAGTTTACCTAGTCCTAACCATGATTAGCCTTTTCTAAACCTAGTCAAATCTTACTTTGACTCCCTAATTAACTTTTTGACTTATCCTTTAGTCCCACATGTACCAAAATTCCTCCACTTTCCCAAATGGAAAACTATAAATAACCCACTACCCCCTCTCATTTATAAGAACTCTCCTTCTTCCTAACATAAACTATAGTATTATTGCTAGGATTAAGAGCTTATTTCATTTCTTTCATTGAGTTATTACTTTGTTATTGCACTACACACCAAGCATTGAGTAAATGGGAAGAACCATTGGCCTTGAAGCCATTAATGGTGAGCTCCCATTCTCATAATCACAAACTAATTGCTTAGATCCTTACTAGGTTCATTTATTTAAAGCTTTCAAGAGTAGAGGATTACTAAATATGCTAGATTTTCTTGTTTCTTTCCATATTAATGTATGCAAAGTGAGGAATCCTTGTTTATCTCTTATCTGATGGTTAACTGACTAGTTTGTTAAAAGCCTATGGGGTTTCTTTAGAGATTCTTACCCCATGTCCATGGCTTTTGCAACTTTTCATTGAACACATTTGGCATGCCTAGTGGGACATGAAGTCCATACTCCATTAATGGGTTCATTTTGAAGCTTTTATTTCATTTTCTAACTTTTTACATGTTTTTGTAGGGTTAAATATTTTGCCTTGGGATTTTTAGCTAGGTTTTATGTAGTTAACCCTCATTTTCATGCTTCTTTGTTAATTTTATACTAAAAACTGTATTTAATGGCTAATTTCTAACCTGTTGACACTTTTAAAATTTCATTTTCCATGTTTTTTGGTGGTTTTTCAAGAAGGGGCAAACACACCTTTCTACCAAAGTGCAAACGCCTTCAAAATGTCATTTTTAGTAGAGGTGTGCAGGCACCCAAAACCACACATAGGTACCTTAAACTAGGTGCACACGCCCTTCTAGCCAAAGCACAAACACCCTACCAACTGTCATTTCTACTAGGGGCATAGGCACCCAAACCCACGTGTAAGTGCATTGTGTACGATCGACCCTCTGTCAAAAAATTTTACCAGGTGCACACACGCCCAAACTATGGCGCATACACCATTTTGTTGGCGCATGTACCCCTCTGCCAGCACACATGCACTGTCATAGTTTTTACCATTTTTTCTGCTACCCTAGCGTAGGCACCTATTCTCTGGCACATGCACACTTACCCAAGCACGGGCACCCTACGGATCCACTAGGTTTACACCGAGGGTGCAGGTACCTAACCCACACGTACACACATAAAATGGAACGCATACACCTTGAAGGGGGCGTAGGTATATCTATTTAATTCGGATTTGTTTTATTTTTTTAGTGCTCTTAGTTTTGGTCATATCTTTTGATCCGTTGAACCATTTTCGGAGTTTGAATAGGCATCGGAAAGAGAACGAAGAAAAATTCCCTCGTGAAGTTCCAAAATAAATTTAGTATCATTACTTCTATCGCAAAACTCCTAAAGTGCTCCGAAGACCTCTAAAAATGCAAAATACTAAAAACCACTAAACAAATTGCTAAAAATAGATTTATGGATTTTTCTAATATTCTTGGTTTTCTAACTTTCTCGTAGGGTTCTAACAGTGGTTTGTAGGTTTATTTTCCTTCATATTTTTGTGCTAACTTAGTTGAGTGTTCACGTTTTTAATTGTAGGGGTCCTTTGAAACACATATGCTCTTCCCTCGCACCTTCTAGGTGATCTTGGGAATCAAAAATGTTTCAAAAACCTTCTATTTTACTTCCAAAACACTTCAATTTAAGCTTTAAAATGGATTAAAGTTCAAAGTTGGCTAAAACAAGTTTCCTTTTGTAAAACACTTAAAGTATTATTTTCCATAACTTGTTTTAGTTGAGTTTTTCACGTTATGTATGCTCTTCCTTCGCACCTTTTTGGTGATCTTAGGAATAAAAAACAACGTGCAAAATCTCTTTCTTATTTGATGGAAAATTACTAACTCCTTACATGTAGGGCCTAACGCTTGTCAAAGAAAGGAGAAGTCGAGACAAAGAAAAAAACTTCTAATACACATATTTTCATGCAGGTTGCCAAACGGTGTGCTACTTAAAACCACATTAAGTTAAGAAAGATAAAAAACACACCATTTCACTTCACACTGTATTGTAGGTTTTGAAAAAGGGTACATCCCTATCCGCTCAAGTGGAACATAACCCCTTTGGAATAATGCCTTAAGCTACAATAATGGGGGTGGTTCAGAACCCTAAAGTAATCCTTTTTGAGTAACCTCGTGGATGAAATATGAAGTGCTTGCTTACCCACTTGACTAGATTTACATTGTAAGTTAGAGTCAAAGTTGTCTGTATCGCGACCCCAATGATGGTATAACTGAACGCACTAGTTGCTCATTATATCAGAAGGGGGTAAAGTAAAGCTGAGATACTCCTAAACCAGTCAGTGCGACTCTTTGGGAAAATCAAGCTCGCTCTTAGAAAATTATGACACCGAGTTGAGAGGTCTTATTAGGGAAACCATTTTGTCTTAGAGCCCACTTTGCTAGTTCGTTGTCGCATCAAGCCATCATGAAGTGACGACTCACTTGGAGTTTGAACCTTGTTTCTCGAACAAGGAAAAGAGCCCACGTAAGTTTGAGCTAAGTGTCTTTCATCATAGAACTAAACAACGTCCCACTTAGCTCAGTTTCATTCTCATCTTCGACGAGGTGAAACTCTGCCCAAGTGGCGCTTAGTTTATTTTCATCCTTTTTATCTATACCCTTGCGTTCTCACCACCCATTTTTCGGGGTGAGAAGGAAGCATACCTCACACGTTTTATCAAAGATAGTACTCACCATTTTTTTTTTTCTGTTTACGCCCATCCATGTTTGTGGTTGGGTTGTTAAACGTCTAAAGTGCATAGCTACATTTTGTATCTTTGATAGCTCTCTAATATTGATTTCAAGATCATCTTCACTACTACGATTTCGGTTCATGATTTATCTCTCCTTAGGTTGATAGTTTTTGCTCGCATTTTAGTCACACAATTTTTGTACTTATGTCATGTTTTCGATTTCTTGAGAACTTGATATAAGTACCTTTATTGTGTGGTTACGTTTCTCGTATAACTAAAAACTTCTTGCTATACTCATACTTAGTTTCAGTTTAAATGACATCTAAGTATTTTTTGAGAGTGTCGATATTGCCTTATATATACTAAAATAACGTCATCTTGATACTAACACCTTTCTTTCTCGGTTAATGTATCAGGATAGTGTTGTTACGCTATACATACTCACAACTTCCATTTTCTAAAAACTTAGCTTTCATTGGCATTCAAACTAGTTTTAGTATACCTCATTGAGAGATTACGTCAATACCACTTTAATATTTAGGCCTTGTTAGAATTCTAACTCGACCTACGTATTGATACAATATTGTCACTATCTGCTTTGGACCCCTCACCGTAATCGTAGTTAGGTATAAGCTTGGTAGAATGACAATTTGAGTGATCATTGGATTTGAGTGTTCATATGAGTGTTCTTTGAATCATAAAAACTGCATAAATTTACTTCTAGAACACCGCGAGGTTATTTCAACATCACATTGAGCAACTTGCATAAACATACACCTAGGTTTCACATAAACCTTTGAAAGCATTTAGACAAAATCTAGTATCATTTTAACTAGTAATGTCTAGAATCACGAAGATGACGTCCGAACAAATGATCATGACTTAGGAGAAAATCCTTTTGAATAGTTCTCATTTAGCGGAAATAACTTAATGCCTCTCTTTTCATAGGTTAAAGACACAGAGCCGTTGATTGATCATAGCGGAGAGGAGTATGACTCTTCTGAAGAACAACACCAATTAGACCTAGGTCACTTTGACAAACTCCTTTATTACAACAGGGATCAAGTACTCGTAAGAGTATTAGAATTAGGAGCCAAGCTTTCGCAAGAACCCAAAGTAGAAACCAAAGTCATTAATCATAAAACAGAAGAACGAAGGTCCCTCTTAGACATAGATAACCCCTTTGACATGGGGTATGCTTCTACTTCTGGTCAACATCATAACACTATTGAAGGAGACCCATCCAAGCCACTTGGTGATCCATGAAAACCTTATTGCAAAGCTTCATGTAAAGTGAAGATTGAGTGAAAATCCTCACCGCCTCCCAAGTTTGATGAGGAAGAGGATCCTTTAATTAAAGAAGATATCCGTAAAAAACAAATCTTAAAACCGAGCCAACAATTAGCAAACTTAGGCTCTTCAAGTAGGAATGTATACAAATACAAAATAAAAACAAAATCTTCATGAGTTCCACTTCGATCCGTATAATTACATGACCTTTAAAGTGGCTAAGGCACAAAGACCAATGTCACTGACCAAAGAACAACTCATTGAATGAGAATTATAATCAATGAAAGACACACTTACTACGCTACAAGAGAGAAACGTAGGACATAGCAGAAAAATTTGTATGAAGAACTATGACCTTACCCCTTTCATAAGGACATGTTGCGAAAACCCTTCCTAAAGCATTTTATTGTTCCCGAATTCAAAAATATAAAATTAAAGTGGTCCTTGTGATCACATCAAAGACTTTTATACGGCTGCACAGAGGTCGCATCAACGATAACTTCTTAATACGACTCTTTCCTCACGACTTAGGGCCATTGGGATTGGAATGGTTTTAGAGCATCCCCAAGGGCTCCATTACAACGTGGCCCACGTTAGCAGAAACATCTATACGCCATTATTCCAACAACATGTAAAATGATATCATAATGAATGACCTCTACAATGCAAAGTAGAAGCCCAACGAAACCATTGCAAGATTTTTACAATGATGGTGAGGGTGGAAGGTCGTTTTCCCTTTTCCTTGCTAGAAAAGAAGCTGGTAAGCATATTTGTGCCTAACTTGAACCCAAAAATATCCTTCCATTTGAAAATGCACTACGGCTCTAAATTCAAAGAAATCATAGAGAAGGGTAGTCAAATCGAAAAGGCCCTCATCGTAAAGGGAACACTCAAATGGTTGTGAAAGAAAAACATAAAGAAAAATCCTTAGATAAAACAAAGTTCTTTAACAAAAACAAACATGTCGTTGGAGATGGCATTGCGAACTCCAAGAGAGTCCAAGTTGTGTAGACGGGTCCACTTTTAAAGCTCTCACAAGGACCTCATCCCAAGGCACCCACCAAACGTGAGTTCACGTTGTTAATAAAATCCCTATTTACCATACTAAAACATTTAGATAATGTAAACATGGTGGAATACCCAACCGTGATGGTACCATACCGTAAAATGATCCAAAACTTGTTTTGTTCAAAGAGCATGAGTACTTTGACTTTCACCGTGTTAAAGGGCACAAGACAAGAGATAGGTGCTTTAGACTAATTCATTACATACAAGACCTCATCAAGAGGGTAAAATTGATGTAGATTCTCCCCTAACTCGGGATAAGGGCCAAATGAGAGAAATGGGTATCTTTAAAGAGCCCTTTCCTAACCATGTAAATAACAGGAAAAGGAAGCCGATCACGAACAAACTTCAAATGATTATAGGATTTCTACTTATATTTATCCCCCTAATGATAGTCCCTTTGATTCCCTCATAAGATGTATCCATTCATCTGATGAACAGGTCAATACTATTAGGATCTAGAAAAGAGTTTCCCAAGAGTAGGGACGAGACGTGCTCGTTTAATCATACCAGATCCCCTACCGCCCCTCAGGAAGGTCAATACATTTGATAGACCAATTAGAGAAAAAACCCGCTAGGATATCAATCTTATATCTCCTCAAAATCTCTACTGCACATAAGAACATATTATATAAAACACTGCAGAGTTTGGGAGTCTCAACCGATGTAGATCCCATGCACCTCCAAGCCATGATTGTGCACCTTGACTCTAATGATCATATCACTTTTGATGGTGTTGTAATCTCGTAATAACACATAGCACAACTTACCCTTATACCTAGAAGTGGTTGTTACCCATCAAAAATTTAAGAGAGTACTTGTGGACTGTGGATCTGGTCTAAAAATTTATACTTTGAAGCTTATTAAGTAGTTAGGACACTTAGAAATGGATCTAGGTGCCAAAACTATTACAATCACGACCTATGATAATGAGGAGCGAGAATCAACAGGCACTATAGTAGTTCCAATGGAAGTAGGGCCAAATTTTAACGATACAACATTCCATGTCATTGACCTAGATCTACCATACAACATGCTCTTAGGACGCCCATGGATCCATGCCATAGTCCATTCCTTCAACTTTTCACCAATGTATCAAGATATGTCATAAAAGAAAGATAATCACCATTCAGGGTGATCTAGAACCATTTACACATTACAGAGCCTTGCACATTTTTTCTCGTGTAGCTTATGAATGCCCTTCTGCAAACATTATTGTTCCCTTACAAATAGAGGCTATCAAGGAACGTGTGGATCCAGATTCGCTCACTTCTTGTAATCAAGGATTTCCTTCATTGGTCAACCCTTTTGCATCATGGGAGGAAACGTCGACAAAATATGGCCCAAGTAAGTCGTTCACCCTTGAACAAGCTTTATTAATATCATATTTATCAATGTCACTCAGGATACGTGGAAAACCCTATTTTCAGTTCAAAAGCACTTAGGATCAATGCCATAAACCATTGGATAAGTTCATTAAACGTGGTTTCTTATTTGAGGAAAATAAGTTAGGGGATCCTACTAACAGTGTCGAAGGTACCATGGCTTCATGCCATTAGGCACCCCAATATGTCAAAGGCCACCACATGATGTTTGTCATGGGATACAATGGGCTTGGATGTGGTATCAATGTGCAAGGCCGATTGGAACCCATTCCTATCCCTCACTTCAAATCAAATAAGCATGGTCTTGGAATAAGACCTCATGACGAGCCACCCTTTGAGATTGATTCCACCTCTTCTAAACATGAGGATGACTCATCTTGTTAGATAGAGATGTGGATTCCCAATGTATTCTCTACGAGGATATTGGCTCCATTAACCTATTCCCGATTCAAATTTGTCATGACCTTATTCGAATCTAATCCTCAAACCAATTTCCAAGTAACCCTCAGATATCCCAAAATTGTAGATTGGGATCAATAATTTCACGTGACAATCAAGTTCTTTGAGAATGATGAGGCATTTGATTAATTCATGGGACTCGGTGGATTCTATTCGGCTAGGATCACAAGAAAGGCTTTTAATCCAACTAGACACATGTGCATACTTTGGAGAAGAGTAAAGATATGTGGATAATTGAATAAGAAGGTCGCAAACAAGAGTTATAATACTTCAGAGAAACCTTATGCAAGGAATAAACAAAAGTCTCATAGCAACAAACTCTTTGAAGCACTTATATACAAACAAAATAAAGAACCTATGGACAAAATGGCCTATTCGTTCAAGGATGACGATGAGCTACCTAAGGAGGTTGACCTTACTATTCCCCCTGATACTACCCGGATGGAGGATGCTTCTAAGATGATTGTAGAAGAAACCATCAGTGTCAACATTGGCTCGGAAGAGGAACAAAGAATGATAAAGTTGGGAGCTTCACTCTCAGGTCAAGAGCAGAAGTTTTTGTAGACTTGTTAAGAAAATATGGAGATATATTTGTGTGGTCATATGCAGATATGCCTAGGTTAGACCCATACTTAGCCATGTACAACCTCGTTGTGCACCCAGTGCCAAACCCATCAAGCAGAAGTTGAGAAAGATGCACCCTACAATTGCACTCCTTGTTAAAGAAGACCTAGAGAAATTATTAGCTTCTGATTTCATTAAGCCCATCGACTATTAAGAGTGGATATCTCATATAGTCCCTGTTCAGAAGAAACCTGTTGGCATAAGAATCTACACCGACTTCCGTGATATCAATAAAACATGTCCCAAGGATGATTTCCCCTTGCCTAACATTGATATGATCATTGATTCCATCTGGTTATGAAATGTTGTCCTTAATGGATGGATTTTCAGGTTATAACCAGATTCAGATTGCAGAAGAGGACCAACATAAAATGAATTTCATCACTCTTTGGGGAACATTTTGTTACAAGGTCATGCCTTTCGAACTCAAGAATGCCATGGATACCTATCAGCATGCAATGAATGTCATTTTCCATGACATGATGAATGACATCATGGAAGATTACGTTTATGATATTTTAGCAAAATCCAAAAGCGAGAGGAGAGTAACTTGAAGTGGAGAGACATATTTTCCAAAGCATCTCCTGGATTACAAGATTCACTTAAATCCTAAGAAGCGTGTCTTTGGCGTTTTATCAAGAAAAATCCTAGGTTTCATTGTTTCACAAAGAGGGATAGAAGTAGATCATGCCAAGGTTACAACTATCACAGAAATTCCTCCACCTACGAATCTTAAACAACTAAGAAGTTTATAAGGAAATATTCAGTGTAATCTGTCACTTTATTTCATAGCTTGTGGATAAGTGCCACCCATTTACAAATCACCTAAAAAGGATATTGCATTTAACTAGGGACTAGATTGTCAAAAGGCATTTGCATTGCTAAAACAATACCTTGTCAACCCACCTGTACTCATGTTGCCTACCCCAAACGAACCTCTCCTCTTGTACATCTTAGCTACCTAGTTTTCTATTGGTGCACTACTTGCCTAATATGATCTAAACCATAGAGAGAGGGTAGTTTATTACCTCAGTCACACTTTGATTTCCTATGATTTAAATTACCCATGGATTGAAAAATCCCGCTGGCATGTTATTTTCACCTTTCAAAAACTTCGCCACTATCTCCTTAACAATAAAACCAAACTAATATCCAAATTTGACCCTCTCAAGTACCTTTTATCTAAACCCGACCTTACAGAAAAATGGCTAATTGGATCATTCTCCTAAGATAATTTGATATTGAGTTTGTGAATCAGAAGTCCTTGAAAGGAATACTATTGGAAGATCAATTATCGAAGCTCCTCTACCAGGAATGGAACCCTTGTGTCTGGACCTACCAGATGCATCCATGATGTATGTTGAAGAATCTGTAGAATGGCAAGTCCATTTTGATGGATCATTCACCTTCCACGGATCGGGGTAGGGGTAGTGCTCATCACTCCCATAGGTGAGGTTATTCCAAGAGCATTCCATTTGGGATTCCCTTGCACTAATAATATTGCAGAGTATGAGGCACTCATTGTTGGCATCAAGTTGGCTATCACTTGGAATATCAGACAACTACGAGTCATTAGGGACTTTGTTAGGTTGTGGAGCCTATTTTCATGTGTGATAGTGTTGAAGACTGTACACTAAGATTACTCTACACTTTCCATAGTTGTCTTTTTCTCATATGGGTGGGATTTTGACCCATAGGTTTATGGGACAGTTTTGGCCCATGGTTTTTATACCCACGGTTTTGTAAAACTACTTAAGAACTTGTCTACTTATGTGGTTTTGTGCATATGGTAGGATGGATGTAACATTGTAGATGTGTTTTGAATTAGGGTGTGAATTCTCAGAGAGTTTGTTGAGAATAGCTCAAACAGATCTAGGTATTGTATTGAGAGAAGCGGTGGCTTGTAATAAAATATGAGTAAGTGATTCTTGGTGGATTTAGCCCAAAATGGGTGAACCACGTTAAATACGGTCTCTTTATGTTGTGTTATTTTATTTTGCACTTTTATTTGAGATCCGTAATATTTTCGCATATTAGTTTCTATTGTTGTGATTCGTGAGGGATTATTTTGCATATTTTATCCATTATTTCTAACAGACTCCCAACTCATTATTAAGCAAGTTAATGATGAGTATAAAGTCAAAGATGAAAAAATATTCCATACAAGAAATTGGTTGAAACCTTGAAAGAATATTTTACACAGATTATCTTTGAGAAAAAACCAAGGTCACATAATAGATCAGTAGATGTTATGGCTACAATTGGATCTCTCTTACGCATTCCACCCCAGGAGAGAAAAATTCCTTCCTTTATAGAGCATTTACAAATACCCACATTATGACATGCTAGAATCTTGTTTGATATGTGAAATTGTCGGTCCATCCTCCCCTTGGTATGACCCTATATTTAGGTACCTACAAGATGGCACATTTCCCCAGGACATTACCCATTCTGAGAATAAATCCCTCATCTATTGTATAGCCCGTTATACCCTCCTAGGAGGCACCCTTTATTTTCGTGGATACGACGGGAATATATTTCATTGTTTGGATGTTACTTATTATGTCCATGATATTAAGGAAGTACACGGTTGTATTTATGGAGCGCATATTAGTGGTATGGTCTTGGTTAAGAAGATCCTAAGGGTAGGTTATTATTGGCCCACCATGGAAGCAAATTTTTGTAATTTCATCAAGAAATGTGAGCTATGCCAAAAGTATGGAAACTTAATACATGCACCAACATAGGCTTGCAGCCTATCGAAACACCTTGGTTGTTTTCTAAATGGGGCCTTGATCTCATAGGGAAGCTCCATTCTTCTTCTTTAGATGACCACACCCACATTATTACTGCCACCGAGTATTTTAATAAATGGGTAGAGGTTGTGCCTCTCACTTATGTCATGGTGTGCAAATTTCTATATTCATTGATGAGGTTCATCAATCCTGCCATTAATAATGTCAATCGGGTTGGTGTCGAAGGTTGTATGCATTAAGAGAAGAAGATATTAGAAAGTGGCTCCTTTAAACACAATCCTAACTTACAAAAATAAATCACACATGTAAAAATTTAAAAGCACACTTGTAGAAATGAAAACACACTCGTATAAAGGAAATCACACTACAGGAATATAAAGACACACTTGTATAAAGGAAATCACACTTGCATAAATAAATGTTGCATGAAAGAAATGAAACTTGCATAAATGAAATTTTGAATTAAAAATAACCGAAAGATAAAAAGACACTTGCAGGTTCACAACAAAAATGTACTAAAGAAGGATGTAATGTCCCCTTTCTGTAATGTCCCCTTTTCCTATGCCAAATGGCCCAAGGGCCAAGTCAAGTCCAAACCATGGTCGACCAGGGTGTGGACACTGGAAGTTTTTGGGAAGGGGCCCCATGGTTTTAATATCCCAATTTTGCATTTGGGGGTCACTTTTGGACATGGCGACTCAAAAAGGAAAAAAGTAACTATAGTTACTCTTATTTTATTGGCCCCTCCATGGAATGAAATGCGCCTAGGGTTATGGGGGCTTGTTTTCCGAGGAGAAGTATATAAGGAGCTAGGGGAGGAAGAAAAGGAATTTTTTCACATACATTTTAGCCTCCTTCATGTGCAGCTGTTGTTGTTGCGCATCTACAACTTGTGGAGTCAAATCCCACAGGGACCCTAGCTTTGGTGGTGAGAGACTGTCCTAACTAAAGCAGGCATTCTTCGGTAGTGAGAGATATACCCTAGTTTCTCATTTTGGAGCCACTTTCTAGGATGTGCTACAAAGATATTACCAGAGGGTTTAAAGGATTTTTGGGGGCATTTAGGGAATATAATCAGAGGGGTTCCAGATCAGACTTACGAGAGCCATTTGGGCTGGGCTTAGCATCACTTTGAAGGTGCCTCCATAATTTTCTGACCACTTTCCAAGTGAGGTGACTCGTAACCTTTATTTTAGAGGGTTTTCGGTGGACCCCTTTTAGATCTAGAGGTTGAAATCTCATTTCCTCTACTTGTTAATGTTATTCCCAAAGACTCTTAATTTTTGCTCTTGTATTTGGTGATTTCTGATTTTAGAAGTTTACCAAATTGCCAGGGCATTCCGTAATTTTCTAAAGAAGTAATATATTATTCAAAAATTCCATAAATATTTTTCTAGTGTTTATTATTATTATTGCAACCTTCCCTCAAAAATTCATGCACTTTGGGGAAATATTTTATGAGATATCAATTAAATACCATTCATTGTCCTAGCTGGTCATCTTCTGTAAAAATCAGTATTTTACTTTGCTGCAATTTTCATATAATTTGTGCATTATCAAGTGGTATCCCACAAGGGATATTTCAGTGGTATCAGAGTAGTTGTATCTCTACCCTGTTGGGATTGAAAGATGGGGGATAGAGATAGTGAGGATATAGGGGTAGAGATGATGAAACAATTGTTCACCAACATGGTAAAGCAAGTAGGAGACTACCAATCTCTATTTGAGCCAGCTCATAGGAGAGATTAGCAAAGGACATGTTTGATACTCATATGGAAAGAGGATAAAATAACAACAGGGGAAAATATGATCAAAGAGGTGAGGGTGGACATTCAGGACAACGGTCCCCCCATTCTTCTACCAGGCCTCTGGGGTTTCACGAACCTTCTTTCTTGAAGGATCCAAAAGTTTCACATGTATGATAGCCAGGGGATATTGTAGATGAGGAGTCTTGTTGGGAAAGGTACCAGACCTTAAGTGATGGATTTCGTGACAACATGCCATTCCAAGAATATTGCAAAATGAATATTGGTAGCAGGCCTAGGAGAGATTACCAGGCACATGTACCAGAGATGCAAAGGAGGTCAGTTGATTGCCCACATTTCGATGATTCTAAGAAGTGTACTGCACAGTCTTGGGTCCAGAAGTTGAAGACATACTTCGACTTGAATCCTATGCATGAGGAAGATGCAATTAAGTTTGCAATCTTACATCTAGAGGGAGACACTCATGATTGGTGGCATCATGGGTTGATTACACAGGGACACATATACATCACAACTTATGCAGAGTTCACAAAGAGGCTAGTGAGTAGATTTGATAAGAGGGACTGTCGACACTAAAATTTTCCTCCGTAATTTCTATTTCATTAATGTATGTATTAGGAATATGATGTTTTTAAGTATAATTAGTAGTAGCGTCTGATAGAAGATAACGGTGCCAAGACGGTGCCTTGCCAATAATGTGGAGTACGATAACAGTCAAAGTACAATAGGAATGTTGTAAAAAGTAAATATTTGTCGTAAGTGGTCCAGTAATGTTAAAATGTCAAAGTTTGGGTAATTAGAGAAGTAGGGTCTACGTGATTAGGAATTAGAAATATTATATTGGTAATAAGGACAAGGAGTGAGGTCATAAATATTGTGTATTTTATTTGTAAAAAGTCTAAAAATGTGGAACCCATGTAAAATGATAAGGTTTATCTTATCTTAGAAGATAAGCTTACATGTACGTAGATAAGAGTTAAGGTATGGAATATGATTCGTCAGAGTGGATTTCTTATCCTATCTTAGAGATAAGATGGATAAGCCTGGAAGTTCTATAAATAGAGAGGCTACCCCCTCATTTAGCATAGAAGGAAGTAGTGAGAAATATTGTAGGAAGTGTGTGAAGGAAGCCATCAGTTTAAAGGTGTGTCAAGAAGCCATTAAGAGGTGTAATTGTAAAGTTTCTCCCATAGTCTTGGTGAAAGACAAGTGAAGTCAATAACACTTCAAGTACCTCATGGGTGAGATTGTAATAGCTTTCATGTTAATATTATAATTTATTTTGATATTTCAGATTTGTCATCATTCTGTCTTATCATAGTCGATGGTATTCTTGTGTTATGTTGTTGTTTTGTTTCCAGATTACATCCACCAAACTAAAGGTTGTGCATTAGTAAATAATCATAAAGACGAGGAGTTCGGTGAAGAATTATCATAGTGCTTTGGATTGGTGATGACATTTTGGTTCCGCTTGCCGACCATTCCTCGTTGGTGGATTTTCGGAGAGATATTCCCACTTAGTCAAAAATCAATTCGAGGGTAACCTTGTTTTTACGTGCATAGGCATAGTAGTTACCATGGTAAAGTCATTTTTGCCATGAATAGTAGTTACCATGGTAAAGTCATTTTTGCTGGAATAGTATTTACCGCAAGAAAGTCACTTTTACCGTGAATAGTATTTACCGCAAAGAACTTCACTTTTATCGTGAATAGTATTTACCACAAGAAAGTCGCTTTTACCGCAGTAAGTCAATTTTTACCATAGTTTACCGTGGTCATTTCTATTTTATCTTGTAGAAAGGTGTAAAGTCACTTTCTAGTATAGTGATTCCAATTATTTGTACACATAAGTCTTGTTGATCAGACTTGTGAGTTGGTATTTCACGGTGGTTACTTTTGAAAATGGGAAAGATTCCTATTTTTTCAGCTCAATCTAATGAAGATGCTTCTTCTTTCATTCAAGAGTTTAAGCGATCTTGTATTTGTAATGGCCTTATAAGAAGGGAACAATGGACTGAATTTTTCCTACCTTTTGGATGGTTCAAACACTTAGGTGGTTTGAAACACTAGGTGATAATGTGAAAAATTCATGGGATTTATTAATTGAAAGTTTTCTTGAAGAATTTGGTGAACAACAGAAATATGCAGATCTCATGATCGAGATCACAAAGCTATCCCAAGGAGAGAAGGAGAAGATAAGGGATTATCATGCTCGTGTTCTAGAGCTAAGGAGGAAGCTCGATGCCCAGATCCGGAAGGAAGGACTAGTGGATGGGTTGATGAATGGCGTGGATAATCTCCTCTGTAAGCACTTCATTTTTGGGATGAAGCCAGAGATCAGACAACGAGTGAAGTATGACCACCAACTACCATCAACAAGCAAAGGAGATTGCAAGAAGGCAAGAAGAAAGCATGGAAGAGGAGCCCAAAGAAATTGTTGCTAAAGTAGAGCCTACACCAGCACCTTTGGTCCATAATCCACAACCACTCCCGGTGAGCACAAATATTTCTCCTAGTACATCTACTGAGTATGAAGATCTGCTCAAAAGATGGGTCAAGAACTATTAATCTTCTTCAAGGAAAGGAATTTAGTTCTCAGGGAGGAGATAGAGGTCCAAAAAGAAATATTTCTGAAGTTGTTTGTTATGGTTGTTATAAAAAGGGTCATTATAAGTATAATTGTCCAGATAGAGCTTCTACATCTGGTAAAGGAGATAATGATAAAGAAAAAGCACACCGTGAATTCTTTTGATGTAGTAGATAAGAGCAGTAAATAATGAAGTAGATGTGTTTTGAATAAAAAGAAAGAAATAAAAAGATAATCAAGATGGAAATAATCCTAAGAAGATGAAAGAAGAAACTAGTAAGAAACATAGAGAAGAAAGTTGGGTGTGAAGGATTTTCGATTTCACAGGGGCAAGGACCATACTCCATCTTGGAAGATCTTTCCAAAAGGCCTCGCAAATATTACATATGGTCAACTCTTGGCTATGTCTTCCGAGAAGAGGCGGAGTTGCGAGGTGGACTCAATGATCGAAGAAGGAAGGAGGTTGAGGTCCCTCGTTTTGGAGGCAGAGGCAGATCCTATGCTCCACAAGCTAAGGTATTATGTAATGGTATTTCAATTCATGATGTCTTAGTTGATGGAGAGGTGTCAGTTAATGTAATGACCGAGTCTCAGTAATGAATATGTTGGGTTTAAAAATTGATCGCCCTTCAACACTTATGTTAAGGTCATTAAATAAAGGAAAAACTAAACCAAGGTGTAGTTTCAAATGTGGTAATATCTGTTATGGGTGTGGTATGTGTGGTAGACTTTCGGGTGATGAAAATGGTATGCTGTTGCATACCCAATGCTCTTCAGGAAGACCATGGCTAAGGAGAGTTCATGCAAGAAACTAATGGAATGAAGGTTTCATGACACTTGGACGTGGTAGAGAGAGGGTGAAGATAAATGTGATCCCTCAACATCATAAGGCGTAACTGTGGATTCAAGTGATGAAACCGATGATTGGACATCCTCTCGATTACTCTAGTACCGGTGAAGTGGACACATCAAGATGAAGAAAGTGAGGTTGATGTTTGATCATGGATATCCTTCCATCACACCAACTCATGACCCCATAAAATTATCTGAAGAAGAAGTTGATGATCGTCTCCAACAAATAAAGATTGGTGATGTTGTGATGGAGAGTGAGAAGGAATCCTACTTCAAGCTCTTTCGAAGGTACATACACCTATTCACTTTTGATTACAAGGAACTCCGTCAAGTAAGTTGGGTAGAACATTCTATTGAGCTGGTAGATGGTGCTAAGCCCATAAAGCAAATGCCATATAGAATGAATCCTAATTTTTCCAAGACTGGTAAAAGAAGAAATAGATAAGTTGCTTGATGCAGATTCATATTTGCTGTGGAGAATTCATAATGGGTTTCTCCCATTGTGATCTCAATAAAAAGAATGGGAAGCTATGCATTTGTGTTGATTACAGAAGCTCAATAAGGCAACAAAGAAGGATCATTACCCTCTTCCATTTTTAGATCGAGATCTTGGACGAAGTAGCTGGCCAGAGTGCTATAGTTTTTTGATGGATATAGGGCTGGCTACAACCAAGTTCGTATAAGCAGAAAGATCACCAAGACCACATTCACCACTCCTTGGGAACGTTTTCTTATAGAGTTATGCCTTTTGGGTTGTGTAATGCTCCAAAGAACATTCCAGACGTTTGATGAATAGGGTGTTCGAACCTTACATTGGGACCTTCATCAGAGTATTTCTGGATGATTTTTGCATCTATGGGAGCAAGTTGGACCACCTGCACCAAATGGAGACAAAATTTCAAAGGTTAGATGAAGCACAAGCCTCACTAAACCCTACAAAGTGTGTCTTTGGATGTTCTAAAGGCGTTTTGTTAGGGCATGTCAGATCCAAAGATGGTATTGGTACGATCCCGATAAAGTTTCAAAAATCAAAGATTTACCATTTCCTCTTAATAGAAGTAAGTTGAGATCATTTTTAGGCCATGTGGGTTACTATAGAAGGTTCATCAAGAATTTCTCAAAGATTACACAGCCACTAACCCAGTTCTTGAAGAAGGATGTTACTTATGAACCAGGAAATAAGGCGCATGAAGCTTTTGGACAACTGAAGGAAGCCCTGGTGTCTTCACCTGTTTTGAAGAATCCAGATTGGAGCAAGCCATTCATTGTGTACACTGATGCCTCAGATACAACACTAGGAAGTACTTTGAGCCAAAAGGATGAAAATGGGAATGAACATCCAATTTACTTTGGGAGCAGACAAATGAGCAGTGCTGAGGTAAATTATATTATAACTGAAAAAGAGGCTCTGGCTATCATTTTTGCTGTAAAGAAGTTTAGAAATTACTTTCTAGGGTAAAAATTTCTAGTTGTAATAGATCATCAGGCTCTAAAATATATTGTAAATAAGCCTAACCCATCAGGGAGGATAGCAAGATGGATAATTTTGCTACAAGAATTTGAATTTGATATTATAGATAGGCCAAGAAAGAAGCATGTCAATGCAGATGCACTCTCTCGAGCCTATGATGGTTTAGGATCATCTTGTGATGATGATGATTTCCCGATGCAACCTTGTTATCCCTTGACACAATCCCTAGTGAATACATAGATATTTGGAATTATCTGAATGAATTCAAGTTTCCTGATGGTGCCAATGCAAAGACTAAGAGAAAGATTACTCAAGCCAGTCATCCATATTCTATTCTGCATGGAGTATTATTTCGAATAGGACTTGATGGACAATACAAGAGGGTAGTTGGACGTGATCAAGGGAAGGAACTGCTAGAAGAATTCCACAATGGTACATGTGGAGGGCACTTCTCTAGACAACTTACAACAAGAAGGATCTTGGATGCAGGTTATCACTGGCCCACTCTTTTTAAATATTGTTATAATTATTGTAAGACATGTGATATTTGTCAAACACATGGTAACCGTAAGAATTCATCACTCCATTATGTCCTATTCTTCCCCTTGGTCCTTTTGAAAAGTGGGGAATAGACATTGTAGGTCCACTTCCAACTACATCACGCCAAAATAAGTATATTGTAGTTGCCACAAATTATTTAACCAAGTGGGTTGAAGCTAGGCCATTGAAAACAACTTCCATGGATGAAGTGGCAAGGTTCATGTATGAACGCATTTGTCACAGATTTGGTTGCCCATTAGAAATTGTAAATGAGATCAAGGAAGCCACTTCATTAATGAGGTGGTAGAAGCCCTAGTCAATAAGTTTTCTATTAAACACAGGAAGGCAACAACATACAAGCCAAGCACAAATGGATAGGTGGAATGAACAAATTTTGTGTTGTGTCAAATTATAGCAAAAGATGCAGCCTTGCAGGTACATAAATGGGATAAAAGGATTCATGCAGCATTGTGGGCATATAGGGCAACATCAAAGTCAGCAACAGGATACTCCCCATTTCAGTTGGCCTATGGCATTGATCCAGTTCTTCCTATTGAGTTTGATATTCCCACTGTGAGAGTTATGAAAAATGAAAGGATGGATGAAAGTGATTCAGTAAAAGAAAGGTTGGTACATCTTCATTTGCTGGAGGAAATGAGAGAAATAGCAAAGGATACAAGCCATAAGAAGAAAATGAAGCAGAAGGAATACTTTGATCAAAAGATCCGGTGGTCTCCATTTCATGTGAATGACTTGGTTCTAGTATATGATTCCAGATACAAAAAAAGAAGACAGAGAAAATTTCTTCCAAAATGGATGGGGCCCTACAAAATAGCAGCTGTGCATGAAAATGGTACGTACTGACTGGAGGAATTGGATGGCACTCCCATTACGAAATGGGTCAACCACGACAAGTTGAAGATTTTCCAAGCACTAGAATAGTCTACTCCGAGGACAGAGTAGAAGCTAGGAAGGGGGAAGATGTCGACACTAAAATTTTCCTCCGTAATTTCTATTTCATTAATGTATGTATTAGGAATATGATGTTGTTAAGTATAATTAGTAGTAGCATCTGATAGAAGATAACGGCAAGGCCAGCAAAGACGGTGCCACCAATAATGTGGAGTACGAATAACAAAGTCAAAGTACAATAGGAATGTTGTAAAAAGTAAATATTTGTCATAAGTGGTAAGTAATGTTAAAATGTCAAAGTTTGGGTAATTAGAGAAGTAGGGTCTACGTGATTAGGAATTAGAAATATTATATTGGTAATAAGGACAAGGAGTGAGGTCATAAATATTTTGTGTATTTTATTTGTAAAAAGTCTAAAAATGTGGAACCCATGTAAAATGATAAGGTTTATCTTATCTTAGAAGATAAGCTTACATGTACAGATAAGAGTTAAGGTATGGAATATGATTCGTCAGAGTGGATTTCTTATCCTATCTTAGAGATAAGATGGATAAGCCTGGAAGTTCTATAAATAGAGAGGCTACCCCCCTCATTTAGCATAGAAGGAAGTAGTGAGAAATATTGTAGGAAGTGTGCGAAGGAAGCCATCAGTTTAAAGGTGTGTTGAAGAAGCCATTAAGAGGTGTAATTGTAAAGTTTCTCCCATAGTCTTGGTGAAAGGCAAGTGAATTCAATAACACTTGAAGTACCTCATGGGTGAGATTGTAACAATTTCATGTTAATATTATAATTTATTTTGATATTTCAGATTTGTCATCATTCTGTCTTATCATAGTCGATGGTATTCTTGTGTTATGTTGTTGTTTTGTTTCCAGATTACATCCACCAAACTAAAGGCTATGCATTAGTAAATAATCATAGCATGAGGAGTTCCTGGTGAAGAATTATCATAGTGCCGGATTGGTGATGACAGGACCCCGACGGTGTATTTTAGAGAGTTGACTCATCTAAGGAAGACCGGTTCCATTGATCAGTATATCACCGATTTTCAAAGACTATCGGTCATGGTACCTGATGTTACAGAGGATGAGGTTGATTTCCCTATTCACAACAGGTTTGATAGATGCTCTCACTAGATTTATGAGGGCATTTGAGCCTTCTTCGTTGCATAAGGCTATTAGGAGATCTTGTGACCTAAAGTTATCCACTCCTAAGTCAACGTTTCCACCTCAATTTTAGTCTAATGGTTTCCTTCTAGAACCGAGGGTTCACAGCCGAAGGTACCTCCACCTAGGAAAGATACAACATGGAGACCATTCGGATCTAGAGAGGACAAGGAGGAATTGAGGTGAAAGAAACTATGTTTCGATTGCCATGCACCTTGGGTTACTGAGGACACGATTGTAAGAAGAGTAGAGGGAGGGCCCAATACATAGAGGTCTTCGAGGAGAGTGATGGTGATGAGGAGTTGGACACACAACCATTAGAAGATGATGATGATTATGCATATGATAGTGCAAGGGTATGGAGCAGATAGTGAGACTTTTCCCGAGAAACTATTACCACCTTGTCTAAGTACCCAGAGGTACAAGGCATTCGGAGTTAGGGAAGTTTTATAGGGATAATGAGTGGTGGTACTCATTAATAGTGGGGCAACCAAAACTTTATTGATACCTCATTGGTTGAGAGGCGAGAGTTATGTTATGTTCATGGAGCCTATTTTCATGTTAGAGTGTGGTACACCTTCTATGTGTTACACTCGGGTATTTTTACATCGGTCCCGCTCGTTAAGTGAGCGGGTCAAGGGGTTCTGGGGGGTGAAGAAAATTTTCATGGGTGGTTTATTAACCCATGGGTAATGGATAACTATTATGGGCTGTTTTTGGGCCCATGGTGTTTTCAGTACCCATTGTTTTAATACCCACGGTTTTTGCCCATGGTTTTGATACCCATGGTTTTGTATCAAATTGCTTAAGTAGTTGTCTATTTATATGGTCTTATGCATATGATAGATAGACAAGCAAATGTATTGCATATGTGCTTTGAATTCAGGTGTGAATTCTGTAGAGTTTGTTGAGCATAGCTCCAAATGGATTTGGGTATTGTATTGAGAGAGTGGAGGCTTGTAATAAAATCTGAGCAAGTGATTCTTGGTGGATGTAGCCCAAATTGGGTGAACCACGTTAAATATTGTCTCTTTGTGTTGTGTTATTTATTCTGCACTTTTATTTGAGATCTATAATATTTTTGCATATTAGTTTCTACTATTGCGATTCTATAAGGGATTATTCCGCATATTTTATCTCTTATTTCCTAATGGTGGTATCGAGCCTGGTTTGGTTTGCAAGTGTTGAATCACACGGAAAGTTTTATCTTGAGGGAGCTATGGCTAGCGAGATGATGGAAGATCTAGGGTTGATAAATTCAACGGTAGAATTTCAAATTTTCGAAGATGCAGATGGAAGATTACCTTTATCAACCTCAAGGATCTTTATACTCTGTTGTTTGAGAAGGTGAATAACCCTCGAGTATGACAGATGCGGAGGAATGGGATTTTTTGGATCAAAGGCACTTGGAATGATCCGGATATGCCTTACATCTTGGTATTATTTAATGTTTTAAAGGAAAAGACTACAAAAGATCTAATAGATGCATTAGGAAGTTGTATGAAAAACCCTCTGCCTCTAAAAAAAGATATTTTTAATGAAAAAGTTGTTTAATATGAAGTTGTCTGAGAATAGTTCAAGAGTGCAGATCATTTAAATGATTTCAATACGGTTTTGAATATGCTAGCTTCGGTTATAATAGAATTTGATGAAGAAGTTAGGGCTTTATTAATTCTGTGCTCTTTACCTGAAAGTTGGAATAGCCTGGTAATGGTGGTAAACAACTCGGTTCTAGCTAACTCAAAGTTGAAGTCGAGGATGTTGTAGGGGTGATTTCGAGAAAGGAAATGTGAAGAAAAATCTCCGAGGAATCTTCTACTTTAGGGAATGCTTTGACATTGGAAACTAGAGGGAGACATGAAGAATAGAGGAAACCGTGGAAAATAGAAAAATTGGGCAAGGTCAAAATCCAAGAGCAAGATCAGTATAATCCTTTTGGAACTGTGTGGGAAATTTGCTGGGGGCATGCAAAGAAGGACTGTTGGGAGCTTCGGGATAAGAATAAACAACAAGAAGAAAACAAGGAGGCAAATGTGGCATCGAGTAATGTATGTCGGGATGGTTTGATTCTTTCTTTGCATAATATTACCATGAATCTTAGGTTTTAGATTCAGGGCTTCTTTTTCATGCTACTCAACATAGGCATTATTTTGTTGATTATGTTCAAGGGGATTTTGGGCATGTTTTTCTTGGTGATGATGAGCCTTGCACGAAGATATAGTTGGAAAAGGTTCTTCTTCAAGTTAAGATGCAGAATGAGAATACATGGCTATTGAAGGATGCCGGACATGTGCTTACATTAAGGAGAAATTTGATATCGGGCAATGGGAAGTGATGGTTGTCTTATGATATTTACAATCGACTCTTGGAAGGTTACCAATGGTGCTCTTGTGGTGGCAAGAGGTAAGAAGGTTGGAACCTTATATTTATCCATTGATAGTACTAATGATTGTAATCTTGTGGCTTCAGATGCAGATACAACATTATGGCACTATAAGCTCGGTCATATGAGCCATAAGGGAATGGATATCATAAAGAAGATTTTCTTGGATATGGTAAACAATTTTGGATTTTTTTGATAACTATATATATGGGAAAAGAAGTGAGTAAGGTTTGTCAAGGTTTGACCTTACAAAGAAAGAGAGTAAGTTAAGAGCTAGTACATTCGATGTGTGGGGGCCACTCGGGTATCATCTCTTGGGGTTCAAGTTATTATGTTACTTTTATTGATGATGCAATAAGGAAAGTTTGGGTTTATTGTATTAAAAATAAATTTGATGTATTTGAAACTTTTGTTAAATGGAAAGCCTTGGTAGAGAATGAAACAAGTCTTAAGCTAAAATT
Organism: Taxus wallichiana var. yunnanensis; assembly: GCA_018340775.1. NCBI lineage: Eukaryota > Viridiplantae > Streptophyta > Pinopsida > Cupressales > Taxaceae > Taxus > Taxus wallichiana. The sequence goes on along the minus strand of CM031243.1, from coordinate 476,182,048 downwards.
TTTAGGTCGAGATAATGGTGGGGGAGTATTGTAGAATTGAATTTAATGATTACTATTCTAAGAATGGAATCCATGAGGCAAAAGATGGTTCTAGGAACTCCACATCAGAATGGGGTATCAAAAAGGATGAATAGAACAATAATGGAATGTGTTAGGAGCATGAGGTTACATGCAAGACTACCTCTTTCTTTTTGGGTAGAAGTGGTGAGCACAACTGTGTACTTGATAAACAGAGGACCCTCAAGTGCCTTGGATGGAGGCATACCTGAGGAGGCTTGGTATGGTAACAAATTTGATTATTCATTTCTTAGATTTTTCTGATGTGAGGTGTTTGTTCATATAGACAAGGATGATAGGACCAAGCTAGAGGCTAAATCAAAAAAATGTACTTTCATTGGTTATGGTGGTGATGACTTTGGATTTAAATGTTGGAGTATTAAGGACAAGAAAATCATTTGGTCTAGGGATGTGGTATTTAATGAGAAAGTCATGTATAAGCAGCGATTGCATAAGAAAATAGGGAAGAATCTAAGAAAGAATATGGAGTGGTAGAGGATCTTCGGATGGGACAGTGACTCATGAATCGGTTCAGAACCGACTAACAGAACCCCAAACTCCTACGGTGAGGAGGTCTTCTAGGGTAAGAAAAGAACCTAAATGTTTTCTCCTTCTCTTTATTATTTATTACTCACTTTGATAGTGGAGAGAAAGAGAGCTTTAATGAAGCAATGCATGTAGATGTCAAGTAAGAAGTGGGAGCAAGCCATGGATGAGGAGCATAAGTATCTCATGGAGAACCAGACTTGGGATTTGGTGAAGCTACCGGAAGGCAAAAGAGCATTAAAAACAAGTGGGTGTACAGAGTTAAAGATGAAGAAGGAGGAAAGAAAAGATATAAGGCCCGGTTGGTGGTCAAGGGGTTTGCACGAAACAAAGTATAGATTTTGATGAGATCTTTTCTCCGTAGTAAAAATGCATTCTATTAGAATTGTTCTTGGAATAGTGGCAGCAGAAGACTTGCACTTAGAACAGTTAGATGTAAAGACTACATTTCTTCATGGTGATTTGGAGGAGGAGCTATATATGCAGCAACTAGAAGGATATGAAGTCAAAGGTAAAGAAGGAGATGGTGTGCAAACGAAGAAGAGCTTGTATGGCTTGAAACAAGATCCACGTCAATGGTATAAGAAGTTTGATAGCTTCATGATGGAGCAAGGTTATATCAGATGTCATTTTGACCATTGCATGTATACAAAGAAATTTGAGGATGGAAGTTATATTATCCTATGTTTGTATGTTGATGACATGTTGGTTGCAGGTAAAAACATGCAGGAAATAAAAGTAATCAAGAAACAGCTAAGTGAATCCTTTGATATGAAGGATTTGGGGGCTGCTAGAAAAATCCTTGGTATGAGAATAACTCGGGATAGGAAGGAATGGAAGCTGACTTTATTTCAGGAAGAGTACATTAAGAAGGTATTGGATAGGTTTAACATGTAGGATGCTAAACCGGTTGGGACTCCTTTGGCAAGCCATTTTAAGTTATCAAAGGAGTAGTGTCCCAAGACAGAGCAAGAAAGAAACCATATGTCCAAGGTACCTTACTCATTAGTAGTTGGTAGTTTGATGTATGCTATGGTATGCACTAGGCCTGATATTGCCCATGCAGTAGGAGCTATGAGTAGATTTATGAGTGATCTAGGTAAAGAGCATTGGCAAGCAGTAAAGTGGATCCTTGGTATTTGAGAGGGACTATGGGGATAGTTTTATGCTACAGTGGATAAGACACCACTTTACGTGGTTATGTAGATTCAGACATGGCTGGAGATGTAGACAACAGGAGGAGCACAATAGGTTATATTTACACTGTAGGTGGGACAACAATAAGATGGATTTCATGACTACAGAAGCTGGTGGATTTGTCAACCACGGAGGATGAGTATGTTGCTACCACAAAGGCAAGAAAAGAGATGATTTGGTTACAAAAATTGCTTGAGGAGTTGAGGCATAAGCAGGAGGAATGTAAGTTACATAGTGATAGTCAGAGTGCTATACACCTAGCTAAGAACTCTACTTTCCACTCTAGGACAAAGCATATATAGTTGAGATATCACTTCATCAGGAAAACTTTGGAGGAAGATAAGTTGAAGTTGGAGAAGATTCATACCAGTCAAAATCCCGCAGACATGATGACCAAGGTGGTCACAAGGGATAAACTAAAGCTATGTTCAGCTTTGGTTGGCCTTCGTGGATGACAGTGAAGGGTTGAGAAACTTGCTCAGTGAAAATCAATCTCCAAGTGGGAGATTGTTATGTTTGTGGAGCCTATTTTCATGTTAGAGTGTGGTACACCTTCTATGTGTTACACTCGGGTATTTTTACGGCGGTCCCGCTCGCCGGTGAGTGGGTCAAGGGGGTTCGAGGGGGTGAAGCCCCCGATGGATGGGGGCTCGGGTGAAGCCCCCAAAGCAAATTTTCATGGGTGGTTTATTAACCCATGGGTAATGGGTAACCATTATGGGCTATTTTTGGGCCCATGGTTTTTCGATACCCATTGTTTTGATACCCACGGTTTTTGCCCATGGTTTTGATACCCATGGTTTTGTATCAAACTGCTTAAGAAATTGTCTATTTATATGGTCTTATGCATATGATAGATAGACAAGCAAATGCATTGCAGATGTGCTTTGAATTCGGGTGTGAATTTTGTAGAGTTTGTTGAGCATAACTCCAAACGGATCTAGGTATTGTATTGAGAGAGTGGAGGCTTGTAATAAAATCTAAGCAAGTGATTCTTGGTGGATGTAGCCCAAATTGCGTGAACCACGTTAAATATTGTCTCTATGTGTTGTGTTATTTATTCTACACTTTTTTTGAGATTTGTAATATTTTCTTCATATTAGTTTTTATTGTTGCGATTTTGTAAGGGATTATTCCGCATATTTTATCTCTTATTTCCTAACAGGTTATAGATAGAGGAATTTGAGGGCTTCAACGTGGTTGTAGCCAATGGAGATTCTATGAGATGCACACAATTAGTTCCTCAATTGAGCATCACGATGGGTAACTATATAGTTACCAATGATTTCTATATTGTTGGTATTGGAGAGACCAACATAGTGCTTGGGGTACAGTGGCTCCATTCCCTTGGTGAGTTTCGGACTAACTTCCAGACAATGGAGCTAAAGTTTAAGTCCAAAGGGAGGAATGTGATCTTGAGGGGCTTATCTTCAGGGGCACCCCGAGTTGTTACTGACCAAGAGGATCGAGAGGATCTATAGGCACGATGGGGTGGATTGGGCAGTACACATTGTTTGGTTTTGACCAAGAAATCAGAGGATGGATAATATCAGTACCATGTGGATATACAAGGCCTATTGGACAGACACAATGCCATGTTTGGTGACATACCTCTAGGCATACCTCTAGATAGGGGATTTGAGCATGTGATTGAGCTCGAGGATGCTAGACCGGTGGTCACTTCTCCTTACCATCACCCCAAATGGTTTAAGGATGAGATCGAGAAGACTATACAGGAGCTCATGGATATGGGGCATATTAGACCGAGTTCCAGCCCTTTTGCTTCTTCGGTGGTTTTGGTGAAGAAGGATGGGACCCTACGGATGTGTATGGACTACCGGGCCTTGAATAAGAAGAAAATAAAGAACAAGTATCCCATACCATGCATTGATGAGTTGTTGGATGAGATACATGGTGCAATCTATTTTTGAAAATAGATTTATGTTCTGGATATCATCAGATCAAAGTTAGGGAGTAGGATATGCATAAGACAACATTCAGATGCCATTACGGTCACTTTGAATTCTTAGTGATGCCTTTTAGATTGTCTAATGCTCCAACTACATTCCATTCTTGCATGAATCATGTGTTCAACCGCCACTTGTAGAAGTTTGTATTGGTTTTCTTTGATGATATTTTAGTCTACAACAGGACTTGGGAGGACCATATTAGGCACCTGGGTGAGATATTAGAAGCTAATTCATTATATGCAAAAGCCTCTAAGTGTGAGTTCAGCATGACTAAACTTCTATACTTGGGATATGTAATTGGTGGGGGTACAGTGAAGGTGGATAGAGGGAAGATACGGGAAATCCTAGATTGGCCGCCACCTAGGACATTGACACAATTGAGAGGATTTGTGGGGTTGTGCACATACTACGGAGGTTTGTGAAGAATTTCTTCTTCATTGACTACCGATTTGACCAAGAAGGGGGCTTTTTCTTGGTCAAACACAACACAACAGTTTTTGATCACCTCAAGGAGGTGATGAGTTTTGTCCCATCCTCGCATTACCAGACTTCTCCCACCCATTCATTCTAGAGTGTGATGCATCAGGAGAGGGTGTTGGGGTAGTTCTCATGCAGGATAGGCATCCCATCACCTATGAGAGTTAGAAATTGAAACCCATGGAGAGAGGGTATTCAATTTACGACAAGGAGATGTTGGCCATCATGCATGCCTTGGCCAAGTTCAGACAATACCTTGTGGGTAGAAAATTTGTGGTTCATACAGATCACAACAGTTTGAGGTTCTTCCTGGGACAGAAAGAGCTCAACGATCGCCAGCAAAGATGGGTGAACAAGGTGCAAACCTATGACTTTGACATAGAGTACACTAGAGGTAAGAATAATATTGTTGCTGACACTTTATCTAGGAGGCCTTACCTCACTGCTATGCTTAGTTCTATGTCTAAGATTTCAGTGGATTGGAAGGCTCATATACTTGTTGAGTACTCCAAAAACCAATTTTCCTATGAGATCATGGATGGTATTATACAGGACGACCGATACAGAGTAGTGGATGATCTCATTTTCTACAAGGATAGGATTTTCCTTGTACCAGGATCCAAAATGAAGGAGAAGATCCTTCGTGTAGTACATGATACACCACTAGCTAGACATCCTAGGTATTTCAAAACATACAGGTTCATCAGGGAAAGATTTTCATGGAAGGGAATGAAGGATGATGTCCTTAATCATGTTAGAGAGTGTATGGTTTGCCAGCAAACCAAATCCGAGCATTCTTTCCTAGCAGGATTACTTCAGCCTCTCCCCATTCCCGAACAGAAATGGGAAAGCATATCTATGGAATTTATCACTAGGATTCCCTTGGTGCATGGGCATAGCTGCATTTATGTTGTAGTTGATCGGTTAACTAAGTATGCTCATTTCTTTTCCCTACCCAAGGGGCATGAGGCAATGGATGTGGCCCGGATCTTCTATACCGGTATTTTTAGGCTACATGGGTTGCCTAAAAACATTGTCAGTGACAAGGACAAGATCTTCATGAGCACCTTTTGGCAGGAGATCTTTAGACTAGCAGGTACAGAGTTGACTCCTAGCACTAGCTACCACCCACAGACAGATGTGATGAAGATAGTCAATAAGTGGATAGAAGGCTACTTGCGGAGTTATGTAATAGGACACCAACGGGCATGGATTAAATGGTTACACATGGGTGAGTATTGCTACAATACCACCTACCAGATGAGCATAGGTATGACCCCTTTCCGAGCTTTGTATGGGTACGATGCCAAGACATTTGTAGATTTGGTATTACCAGATAGCTGAGCTCCCAAAGCTCGAGATTGGTTACAGGAGAACCAGGATATTCTGAAGGCTCTCAGAGAATCTTTAGAAGGCACAAAATCAATAGAAGGTATATGTAGATTAGCACATGATAGAGAGGTCTTTTGAGGTTGGGGATCTAGTGTTCTACATTTACTGACCATATAGGCAGTCCTCACTGAAGCGAAGGGTGCAGAGAAATTGAAACCATGATTTTATGGTCCATACCGAGTAGTTCATCAAGTTAAGGCAAGTGGCATATGAGCTAGAGCTACCGGAGCACAGTAAGATACATAATGTCTTCCATGTTTCATGCCTTAAGAAGGTGCTCGAGACCACATATTGTACCATCTACAGAGTTACCACCACTAGATGAGGAAGGGAAGTTGGTGTTGGAACCGGAATCCATTATTGAAACGAGACAGAGGGGGCTTAGAAGCGAGTAATCACCAAGTATTTGGTGTGATGGAAGGGACTACCACTTGAGGATGCTACTTGGGAGGGAGAGTAGATTTTACAGCATCCTAATTTGCATTTTCTTGAGGAAAAAAAAATTGGGAAGGGAGGACTGTAATGTCCCCTTTTCCTACGCCAAATGGCCCAAGGGCCAAGTCAAGTCCAAACTGTGGTCAGACCTAGGGGGTTGTGGATCCTTGGAAGTTTTTGGGAAGGGGCCCCATGGTTTTAATATCCCAATTTTGTGTTTGGGGGTCACTTTTGGACATGACGACTCAAAAAGGAAAAAAGTAACTATAGTTACTCTTATTTTATTGGTGCCTCCATGGAATGAAATGTGCCTAGGGTTATGGGGATTTTTTTCCGAGGAGAAGTATATAAGGAGCCGGGGGAGGAAGAAAATGAACTTTTATCACATACATTTTAGCCTCCTTCACGTGCGGCTAGCTTTTGTTATGCATCTGACTTGTGGAGTCAAATACCATAGGGACCCTAGCTTCGGTGGTGAGAGACCCATCCCTAGCTAGCAGGGCATTCTTCGGTAGTGAGAGATCTACCCTAGTCTGTCATTTTGGAGCCACTTTTTGGGATGTGCTATAGAGATATTACCAGAGGGTTCAAAGGAAGGGTTTTGAGGATTTTTGGGGGCATTTGGGGAAGATAATCAGAGGGGTTCAGATCAGACTTATGACAGCCATTTGGGTTGGGCTTAGCATCACTTTGAAGGCACCTCCATCATTTTCTGACCCCTTTCCAAGCGAGGTGACTTGCAACCTTTATTTTGGAGGGTTTTCCAGTGGGTCCCTTTCAGATCTAGAGGTTGAAATGTCATTTCCTCTACCTGTTAATGTTATTCCCAAAGACTCTTAATTTTTGCTCTTGTATTTGGTGATTTACGGATTTTAGAAGTTTACCAGCCGCCTAGGGCATTCTGTAATTTTTGGCAGCAATATATTATTCCAAAAATTTCAAAAATGTTTTTCTAGTGTTTATTATTATTATTTCAAGCTTCTCTCAAAATTTCATAACCTTTGGGAAAATATTTTGTGAGATATCAATTAAATACCATTCGTTGACCTAGCTAGTCATTTTCTCAGTAAAAATCAGTATTTTACTTTGCTGCAATTTTCATATAATTTGTGCATTATCAAGTGGTATCCCACAAGGGATATTTCAAAGCATCACATAACATGAAATCAGAAGTTTAAAACAAAAGGAAAATTGTAGAAATAAAGAAACAAAAATTAACACATTGATCCATATTCCTTGGAATGAGTGGCAAACTCATTCCTTCGAAGAGGACTTAATTCATACTTTTAATTCATAACTTTCAGAATAACTTTACTTCAAAAGATTGGAAAGAAATAACATATCTTTATTTCTTGGGAGAAAAGAATTACATATCTTAGTGTGGAAGGTTGCATTTATAATTCATGCATCCAACCAACTCCTTATTTTAGGAAATATAATATGATCTTATCTTTATTACAATCCTAACAACTAAGATCTCCATCTCCACAAAATATGGAGAGAGATATATTATTGGAGTCAAAGTCTTATCTCACTTATTTTAGGAAGATTTCCTCACAAATCTTCTCCTTGCTTCTACGGCAACAAGAATCATAATGATTTTATTCTCCTACAAGTATTGAAAGAAGGTTTTTCCTCAAAATATGATTTTGACCAAATACCTTTCCTTGATTTTCCATTTGACTTTGCTATTTTTGATATTGGAACTTTTGATGCTTGTCTGATACGATTTTCCTCAGACTGCAGTTCACTAAAAGTTAGATTTATTTTCATTGGTAAACCATGTTACAAATATGAATGAGGTTTTTATTAAACACATTGCTATGAACAAAACCTCACTCATATTTTATATTTGAATTTTTATTTCTATTTATGGAACTTTTAGTGCTCGTCTAATACACATTTCCTCAGACTGTAGCTCACTAAAAGTTAGATCTCTCTTCATTGGTAAAACATGTAGCAAATCTAAATAAATTTTTGTTAAACACATTTCTATGAACAAAAACCTCTCTCATATTTTCTATTTGACTTTTTGTTTCTATTTATGGAACTTTTAGTGCTCGTCTGATACACTTTTCCTCAGACTGTAGCTCACTAAAAGTTAGATTTCTCTTCATTGGTAAAACTTGTAGAAAATATGAATGAGGTTTATGTTAAAAACATTTCTATGAACAAAAACTCTCTCATATTTTCCATTTGACTCTCTGATTATTCACAGTCCCCATTTGATGCAAGTTCTGGAACTAAACTTGCGAGTTCCAGAACTAACTATACGAGTTCTAGAACTAAACCCATGAGTTTCGGAACTAAGCTGTGTGAGTTCCAAGAATTAAACTTGTGAGTTTTAGAACTAACTCTGTGAGTTCCAGAACTAACTTAAAACATCTATAACTTTTGCATACGATCTCGGATTGAGATGATTCTTTTTGAACTTGCATAATTTTTCAAGAGGAATATAAATATAAAATCAGATTTGAGTTTAGATATACCATCCATGATCAATTCCACTTTTCCCAATACTATCATTATCTTTCCTTTATGGCCTGTATACACAAGACTTTACATCTTTTCCCAAATAATCAATAGGATTAGTCAACAAAATAGATAACAAAATATTTATAAAGAATGAACAAGATATATATCCTATATTCTATCTTAAGAAAACTATAAGTTCCTAGATTACATTTAAATCCACTTTCAAAGGTAACTTGGAAGGACAAAATAATGGTAATTTATGGCCAATTTATGGCCTCTTCATTCATCATGAACCATCTCATCTCGCCATTGTTATGGTATTCCTTCCGACATTGTCATTGATAATGGTAAATCCTTCAAGAACAAAATGAAAGACATTATGTCAATGTTTTCATATTCAACTCAAGTGGTCTACCCCCTATTGCCCTTAAGGTAATGGAAAAATCGAAGCTACCAATAAAACCCTTGTACAAATCATGGATAAAATGGTAAGTAAGACTAGCTATAATTGGCACTTACAGATACATCCCGCCCTCTAGGCCTATCGAACCTCCATCTACACTCCTACTGGTGTGACCCCATATTCCCTAGTTTATGGCACTAAAGCCATCATACCCTTGGAAGTGGAGCTTCCTCCTTGAGAATATCTCTCGGGATTATCTTGATAAAGACGAAGACTATAGAGTAGCTCGGCTAGCAGAGTTAGAGCTGTTGGATGAAAAGTGGATAAGAGTGCTTAATCACCTCAAGGTCTACTAGAATAGAGTATCAAGAGGATATAACAAATGGATCATTCATCATGAATTTTATGTAGGTGATCTAGTGTTGAAAGAAAATCAAAAGAATACCGTCAAAGATAGAGAAAAGAAAGGTAAGTTTGAGGCCAACTGGCTAGGGCCTTATGTAGTGGTTGCTAAATATGGGTTAGGAGATTATAAACTAGCATATTCATATGGTGAAGAACTTCTGGAACCTATGAATGCCATACATCTCAAGAATTTCTATGCTTAAGCATGGTACAAATATAAAAAAATACCTAAAAAGTAGAAAAACAAAGAAAAAACAAACAAAACATGGAAAATTTGAGAAAACAGTAAAGAAAAAAGTAGGTCATCCATGTGTGAAAACCACACAATTGTGGCACAATGGGAAGGTATTTGGGTGAAAACTGGTTTTTGACATTGAAGTAGTATTTTCTAGTCGAATTTACTCTTGCATCAGGATAGGTAAGCCTCACCGCTTTCTAGAAATAAATTCCTTTGCTAGGTCTAGGAACCCTACCGAATCCATCTTCGTTAAGCCATGATTTGGCTTATTTACTCTTATATCTGCATGAAGGATGTGCCTTTGTATATTCCCATCTAACGTTGGGGGCACCTTCACATTCCACTTTCTCATATATACGTGCGTGGCATTCTACCTTTTGTATATTCCCACATCATGTTAGGGGAATCCACGCTTCTTTGTCCTTGTACATTGCATTTGAGAACATGACCTTAGAAAATACAAAAACATTTAGAAAAGGATACACAAAAATCTAAACATTCAGAAAATTCCCCCTTAGAATGAAGCTACACCACCTTCATAACATTGTCTTAGGGAAACCCCGAAAACAACCTAAACAGTAGCCTAAAAAACATATCTTTCTAGATAACCCAAAAACATTAGAAAATATATCAATGTTGTCCCGCAAAAACAAGGTAATGATTAAATTGCTTTTAGTTGTCGGTTTGTATAGTTTTGGTTGTATATTTGTTTAGTTTTTTTAGCTTTTCTTGTGTGTTTGTTTACTACACATCTGTTGTTATCACATCTATCATCTATCATTCATCACATATAACATCATCTGATACATCATATATACAAAAATGCTAAGTTTTACATCATGCATGTATACTAAGATAATCATCACATATCATATCATCAATGGGGGCAAGAGGGGTTGTGCATGATCACAAATCTATCCCCCCCACACCAATATCATCTAGTATCATCCCAAGTGATAGCATCTACCAAAATATCTCATGTACAAAACGTATGATATCATCTAAATCACCCTCGAGCACTATTTTCCACTTAGCACTTATCTCTTCACCTTGGGGCATTTTAAAAATATTTCCAGTACTTTTGCCTTCTATTTTTATCTATGGCCATGATTTTTTTAAAAATCATTATTGTTATCCCATTTGTCTTCTCGTAGGGGCATTTTATTACCACCGAAGCCCATTCTCTTTGCCTTCATGGTATTTTCACGTGCTTTTAGGTGACCTTATATTTCCTAAATTCCTTTGACTGATCAAAAATTTAAAAATTATATAACCATTCAAAAAGCTTAAAACATCGTAACACTTTGAAAATGGACTAAAATTGGTAAAAACTCATTTGCAACTGAAATTTGTGTCTCTCACATGACACTCATCTCGTATCTTGCTAACATTTTCACATGTTTTGAAATAATGAATCGCGGATCACCTAACTCTACAATCATTTACAAAAGCTACGCTACTTACTTAAATTCATGTACTTTGGGGCACTATCAATTTCGGTACTATTTTTATCATGCACATTACTTTTTCATCAGACCCAAGTGTCCTCCATCATTTCCCTTGTATATACAAATTGCTTGGGGCATCATTTTAAACCCTTGTCATTTATCAAAACATTTAGGATTGTAACTCGATAACAAAATATTTGTGCAACTGTCTTAAGCGTTGTTGGTTTAAGTGTGTGTGATTGTACTTATTTCCTTGTTAAGTGAGTTTGTTTACTTCTTGTATTGCATTGCATGTTTGTATGTTGCATGGAGTTTTTATTTTAGCAATGGACAATTGTTTTTATCTTGGCTTTTCATGTCATTTTACGCTTCCATCATATGCTTACATTTTAATAAGGACCGATGATGAGGATTCTAAGCAAAATGATGATTACAATTTGTTTCTATAAGCACTAGTTTGTGGATAGCTCAATATCCCCTTTTCTTTTTATTGTCTCATCTTCTCTTATGTTCTCTTTTCGATCATCGATCGAGTTTCTTCCATCACCCCATCAACACTCGAGGGGGCATCCCTTTAGCTAACTAATTTTTCTTCTACCCCTTCAAAAAATTTCATTTGCTTATGTTTGTCTACTTTCTTTGAAGTGACATAGCTTACGTCACCCCAAAGAGGGGAAAATGTAGACACCTGTAGTTTTATCAAAGCACTATTATTCCTAATATTGCACTAACTATTCTCCTTCTTGCAAATTGATGACATACCGTCAGTTAGACCTATCTAACTCCCCATTTACGACATTCTTTTGGTCGTATTTCTCCTATAAACCAACTAATGGAGTTGATATAGTCCCTTATTGGCTAAACCATCTTCTCATTCCCTTCTAGACTACTTATACTAGCTTTCTAGACTATCAATCCATTTCATTGGATTGATTAGACCTCTCAAAACTCTCTCAAAACCCTAATTCCTCTCTAAACATGATTAACTAGTCTAACCTAGTTTAACTAGTCCTAACCATGATTAACCTCTTCTAAACCTAGTCAAATCTTACTTTGACTCCCTAATTAAATTTTTGGCTTATCCTTTAGTCCCACATGCACCAAAATTCCTCCACTTTCCCAAATGGAAAACTATAAATAACCCACTACCCCCTCTCATTTCTAAGAACTCTCCTTCTTCCTAACATAAACTATAGTATTATTACTAGGATTAAGAGCTTAATTAATTTCTTTCATTGAGTTATTACTTTGCTATTGCATGACCGCACACCAAGCATTGAGTAAATGGGAATAACCATTGGCCTTGAAGCCATTTATGGTGAGCTCCCATTCTCATAATCACAAACTGATTGCTTAGATCCTTACTAGGTTCATTTATTTAAAGCTTTCAAGAGTGGATGATTAATAAATAGGCTAGATTTGCTTGTTTCTTTCCATATTAATGTATGCAAAGTGAGGAATCCTTGTTTATCTCTTATCTGTTGGTTAAATGACTATTTTTGAAATCCTATGGGGTTTCTTTAGATATTCTTACCCCATGTCCATGGCTTTTACAACTTTTCTTTGAACACACACTTCATGATAATGGTATAAATATATATTATGCCCTTAATTATATATCTTACATGGGATGGATATAACTGACTTGTTGCTATCATAACTTAATATCATGATGTATCTCTTTTATATATGATCTATTATCATTAATTGGTCAGCCTTGCTGATGGCCATAGCATAGGAATAGTATAAATAGGGGTTATAGGTAGTGGATGATCATTATGTTGAGTATTTGAGTCTTATTATATGTTCTAGAGGTTGCCCCCTCAAAGTGGCCAAGCTATTATAATTTCATATTGAGAGAATTTATCTACAATATTGTGTTATTTGGTGTTCTATTGCTGGTGATAATCATAATTAATCAAGTAATTTCATTACAAGTGGTATCAGAGCTTGATCTCGGCCAGGACAGTGTCAAACCCTAATTCTGAAGGTTCAACTATATCTCAAGATTGGTATCAAATTCTTATACAATTTTTTTGTGGTGAGGAAAAATAAGTCAAGTAACCTTCTCTCCAAATTTCAATAAGTTTTGACATGTTTTGCAAAATTTATTATGGTTCTATATTTATTCATAATTTGCTCCCTAGGCGTAATTTTTGGAAAATTTTCAAATTTATTATATTTTGGAAACCCCTCCAAAAAATAGCTAGGGTTTTTGTTTTATAAATTCCTATATTTGGCCAAAAGAATTACGAAACCCTAAACCCTAAAATTCTGCCCTATTAAGTCTACCCCTAGGCCCACATCCTTCGTCATGGCTGGTAGATCTACCCGAGGCCAAGGTAAAAGACAAGCAACTCTAGGAATGACCCCAAATAAGGAAGATATGGTTTCAAATTCTCTTTGGTTTGGGAGTATCTGAGGTGGTCATCCAACTTCAAGAAAGGGTAAACAATATGGTGAGTAAGGATGACCTTAATGTTGAGCTTCATCAATTGAAAGGTAGCCTTAGGAGTGAGACTCAAAAGGATTTTCATGCAATACAACAGATTTGTTGAATGCTATTTCTAATAAAAATTCCAATGCTAGTCATATGGGTTCTACTAGAAATGCTCACACATATCCAAATCACTCAAATCAGGGAGGATCCTTTAATCATTCAAGTGGATCTTCTCACCAATAGAGGGGAATGATTCCAAAATTTGAAATGTGTAAATTTGATGGAAAGGATCCACTCAATTGGATTACTCAAATGGAAAATTTCTTTGATCTCCATCAGATCCCAGGAGGAAAAAGGTAACTGTGGCATCCTTATACCTAGAACTTGATCAATTTGTTTGGTATCATTGGTTATGTGCTCAAAGGTGAAGAATGGCCTAAATGTCACCTAGATAGTGTTCACTAAAGAGCTTCAATTACACTATAGTTCTAGTGTTTCTAAGAATTACTTCAGCCAATTAGCAAAGTTACGCCAAACTGGTTTAGTTAAGGAGTATGTCCATCAATTCCAAACTTTGTCCTTGCGTGTGGAGGATATTACAGAAGATTATTTGAATGACCTATTTCTTGGGGGTCTTAAGGACCACATTGAGCATGAGGTATGCATGTTTAACCCACTCAAGGTTGTTGATTCTATTATCATGGCATGTTGAGTAGAGGAAAAATTTCTTTCCAGTAGAAGGTAGACCTTTTCTAGCATAAAAGATCATAACACCTTGTCTCCTTCTTACCCTCGGCCAATTCGGTTGACACCTCAACAAATTGAAGAAAAAAGAGCCAAAGGGTTATGCTTTAACTTTGTGGTAGGAAATATGGATCAAATCATAAATGTTCTAAGAAAAAATGTTCTACATTGAAGGATTTGGTGATGAGGAAGAATATGAGGCAACATCAATAAAGGAAGTGGAAAAATTAGAGGAAGAATCTGGAGATCCTCAGCCCACTATTTCATGTCATGCTCTATCAGGTATTAGTACTCCACAAACCCTTCAAGTTGTGGGTTATCTTAAGAAGTAGAAGGTAACAGTCTTGATTGATTCAGGGAGCACACATAATGTTAGGAAATAAGGGATAAAATATGCGGAATAATCCCTCACAGAATCACAACAATAGAAAATAATATGCAGAAATTATTACAGATCTCAAATAAAATTGAGAATAAAATAACACAACACAAAGAGATAGTATTTAACGTGGTTCACCCAATTTGGGCTACGTCCACCAAGAATCACTTGCTCGAGATTTTATTATAAGCCACCACTCTCTCAATACAATACCAGATTGTTTGGATCTATGCTCAACAAACTCTCTGAATTCACACCCGAATTCAAAACACATCTGCAATACATTTGCTTGTACATCTATCATATGCATAAGACCATATAAATAGATAATCTGTTTAGCGATTTTACAAAGCGTGGGTATCAAAACCATGGGCAAAACCCGTCCCATAAACCTATGGGTCAAAAAACTTTCCCATATGAGAAGAGCACATTTCCGATATGTCGGGTGCATTTTTCGAGGCCAAAAAAATTTACGCCTAAATTTTTTTTTGGGGCTGCGCCCGAACCCTTGCTACGGGGCTATCGCCCGGGCCCCGCAGCCCGGCCCGACCTCGAACCCGGCGAGGATACATGAAAAGTGTATAGTACTCTTAGTGTATAGTCTTCAACACTTTCACACATGAAAACAAGCTCCACAACCTAACAATCTCCCACTTGGAGACTAGTTTTCCTCTGAGCAAGCTTCTCAACCCTTCACTAGTTTCGTGAAGACCAACCAAAGATGAACACAACTTCAATTTTCCCTTGTGACCACCTTGGTCATCATGTTTGCAGGATTTTGACTGGTATGAATCTTCTCCAACTTCAACTTCTCTTCCTCCAAAGTTGTCCTGATGAAATGGTACCTTAACTATATATGCTTTGTCCTAGAGTGGAAAGCAGAGTTCTTAGCTAGGTGTATAACACTCTGACTATCACTATGCAGCTTACATTCCTCCTACTTATGCCCTAACTCCTCAAGCAATTGTTGTAACCAAATAATCTCTTTGCTTGCCTCTGTGGCAGCAACATACTCAGCCTCTGTGGTTGACAAAGCCACCAACTTCTGTAGTCGTGAAATCCAGCTCACTGCTGTCCCACCTACAGTGTAAATATAACTTGTCGTGCTCCTCCTGTTGTCTACATCTCCAACCATGT
This sequence comes from Taxus wallichiana var. yunnanensis, assembly GCA_018340775.1. Lineage (NCBI taxonomy): Eukaryota > Viridiplantae > Streptophyta > Pinopsida > Cupressales > Taxaceae > Taxus > Taxus wallichiana. Next base: position 476,166,305 of record CM031243.1, on the reverse strand, counting down.
CTGAATCTACATAACCACGTAAAGTGGTGTCTGATCCACTATAGCACAAAACTACCCCCATGGTTCCTCTCAAATACCGAAGGATCCACTTTACTGCTTGTCAATGCTCTTTACCTGGATCACTCATAAATCTACTCAGTGGCTCCCACCGCATGGGCAATATCAGGCCTAGTGCACACCATAGCATACATCAAGCGCCAACTGGCCGATAAGTAAGGTACCTTGGACATCGGTTTCTTACCGCTCTATCTTGGGACACTACTCCTTTGATAACTTAAAATGGCACGCCAAAGGAGTCCCAAACCGGTTTAGCATCCTGTATGTTAAACCTATCCAATACCTTCTTAATGTACTCTTCCTGAGATAAAGTCATCTTATGTTCCTTCTATCCCGAGTTATCCTCATACCAAGGATTTGTTTGGCTGCCCCAAATCCTTCATATCAAAGGATTCACTTAGTCTGTTTCTTGAGTACTTTTATTTCCTGCATGTTTTTACTTGCAACCAACATGTCATCTACATACAAACACAGGATAATATAACTTCCATCCTCAAATTTATTTGTATACATGCAATGGTCAGAATGACATCTAATATAACCTTGCTCCATCATGAAGCTATCAAACTTCTTATACCATTGACGTGGAGCTTGTTTTAGGCCATACAAGCTCTTCTTCAGTTTGCACACCATCTCCTCTTTACCTTTGACTTCATATCCTTCTGGCTGCTACATATATAGCTCCTCCTCCAAATCACCATGGAGAAATGTAGTCTTTACATCTAACTATTCTAAGTGCAAGTCTTCTGCTGCCACTATTCCAAGAACAATTTTGATAGAAGTCATTTTTACTACAGGAGAAAAAATCTCATCAAAATCTATACCTTGTTTCTGTGCAAACCCCTTGACCACCAACCGGCCTTATATATTTTCTTTCCTCCTTCTTCATCTTTAACTCTATACACCCACTTGTTCTGCAATGCTCTTTTGCCTTCCGGTAGCTTCACCAAATCCCAAGTCTGGTTCTCCATGAGAGACTTATGCTCCTCATCCATGGCTTGCTCCCACTTCTTACTGGCATCTACCTACATTGCTTCATCAAAGCTCTCTCTATCTCTCCACTATCAGTGAGTAATAAATAATAAAGAGAAGGAAAAACATTCAGGTTCTTTTCTTACCCTAGAAGACCTCCTCACTGTAGGAGTTTGGGGTTCTGTTGAGTAGGTTCCTAAACTGATTCATGGGTCACTTTCCCATCTGGAAGATCCTCTACCACTGCATATTCTTTCTTGGATTCTTCCTTGTTTTTCTGCAATTGTTGCTTATACATGACTTTCTCATTAAAGACCACATCCCTAGATCGAATGATTTTCTTTTCCTTAATACTCCAACATTTATATCCAAAGTCATCACCACCATAACCAATGAAAGTACATTTTTTGATTTAGCCTCTAGCTTAGTCCTATCATCCTTGTTTATATGAACAAACACCTCACATCCAAAGACTCTAAGAAATGAATAATCAACTTTCTTACCATACCAAGCCTCCTCAGGTATGCCTCCATCCAAGGCACTTGAGGGTCCTCTGTTTATCAAGTACATAGTTGTGCTCACCGCTTTTGCCCAAAAAAAGAAAGAGGTAGTCTACATGTAACCTCATGCTCCTAGCACATTCCATTATTGTTCTATTCATCCTTTCTGATACCCCATTCTGCTGTGGAGTTCCTGGAACCATCTTTTGCCTATGGATTCCATTCTTAGAATAGTAATCATCAAATTCATTGCTGCAATACTCCCCTCCATTATCTCGACTCCGAGACATTTTAGCTTAAGACTGTTTCATTCTCTACCAAGGATTTCCATTTAACAAAAGTGTTAAATACATAAGATTTTTTCTAATACAATAAACCCAAACTTTCCTTGTTGCATCATCAATAAAAGTAACATAATAACTTGAACCCCAAGAGATGATACCTGAGATGGCCCCACACATCAGAATGCACCAGCTCTAACTTACTCTCTTTCTTTGTAGGTCCAACCTTGAGAAACCTTACTCGCTTCTATTTCCCATATATGAAGTCCTCAAAGAACTCCAAACCTATTTTTGTATATCGGGAAAATCCTTCTTTATGATCTCCATGCCCTTATGGCTCATATGACCAAGCCTATAGTGCCACAATGTTGTATCTACTTCTAAAGCCACAAGATTACAAACATTAGTGCTATAATTGGTTAAATACAAGGTTCCAACCTTCTTACCTCTTGCCACCACAAGATCACCCTTGGTAACCTTCCAAGAGTCAACCTGTAAATATCACAGTACAACCATCACTTCCCAACTACCCGCCGATATCAAATTTCATCTTAATGTAGGCACATGTCTGACATCCTTCAATAGCCAAGTATTCCCATTTTGCATCTTAACTTGAACAGAACCTTTTCCAACTATGCTGTAAGGCTCATCATCACCAAGAAAAACATGCCCAAAATCTCCTTGAACATAATCAACAAAATAATGCCTATGTGGAGAAGCATGGAAAGAAGCCTCGAATCAAAAAACCAAGATTAGTAATATTGTGCAAAGAAAGAATCAAAACATCCTGACATACATTACCCGTTGCCACATTTGCCTCCTTGTTTTCTTCTTGTTGTTTCTTCTTATCCCGAAGCTCCCAATAGTCCTTCTTTGCATGCCTGGCTTTCCACAATTCCAACATACAATCTTGTTCTTGGATTTTGACCTTGCCCAATCTTTTGATTTTCCACGGTTTCCTCTATTCTTCTGTCTCCCTCTAGTTTCCACTATCAAAGCATTCCCTGAAGTAGAAGATTCCCCAGAGCTTTTTCTTCACATTTCCTCACTTAGAATCACCCCTACAACATCCTCAAACTTCAACTTCGAGTTAGCTAGATTGAGTTACTTACCGCCATTACCAAGCTATTCCAACTCTCAGGTAAAGAGCACAAAATTAATAAAGCCCTAACTTCTTCATCAAATTCTATTGTAACCAAAGCTAGCATATTCACAACCGTATTGAAATCATTTAAATGATCTGCTACTAAACTATTCTCAGACATCTTCATATTAAACAACTTTTTCATTAAAAATATCTTATTAGAGGCAGAGGGTTTTTCATACAACTTCCCTAATGCATCCATTAGATATTTTGTAGTCTTTTCCTTTGAAACATTAAATAATACCGAAGATGCAAGACACAACCGGATCATTCCAAGTGCCTTTCGATCCAACAAATCCCATTCCACATCTATCATACTCGAGGGTTTGTTCACCTTCTCAGACAGTGGAGTATAAAGATCCTTCTGATAAAGGTAATCTTCCATCTGCATCTTCCAAAGACTGAAATTCTACCGTTGAATTTATCAACCCTAGATCTTCCATCATCTGCCATAGCTCCCACTCAAGCTAAAAACTTTCCCTACGATTCAACACTTCAGCAAACCAAACCAAGCTCTGATACCAATTGTTAGGAAATAAGGGATAAAATATGTGGAATAATCCCTCACAGAATCGCAACAATAGAAACTAATATGCAGAAATTATTACAGATCTCAAATAAAATTACAGAATAAAATAACACAACACAAAGAGATAGTATTTAACGTGGTTCACCCAATTTGGGCTACGTCCACCAAGAATCACTTGCTTATATTTTATTACAAGCCACCGCTCTCTCAATACAATACCTAGATCTGTTTGGAGCTATGCTCAACAAACTCTATAGAATTCACACCCGAATTCAAAACACATCTGCAATACATTTTCTTGTACATCTATCATATGCATAAGACCATATAAATAGACAACTGCTTAAGCAATTTTACAAAACCGTGGGTATCAAAACCATGGGAAAAACCCATCCCATAAACCTATGGGTCAAAAAACTCACCCATATGAGAAGAGCATGTTTCCGATATGTCGGGTGTATTTTTCGAGGCCAAAAAAATTTACGCCTAAATTTTTTTTTTTTTTTTTTTTTGGGGCTGCGCCCGAACCCCTGCTATCGGGGCTACCGTCCCCAAGCCCCCGCTCGGGGCCCGGCCCGGCCTCGAACTCCGGAGAGGATACATGAAAAGTGTATAGTACTCTTAGTGTCACGGTCTCAACACTTTCACACATGAAAATAGGCTCCATAACCTAACACATAATTTCATCAATCATAAGTTGGCAACAAGAATAAATTTTTCATCTACCATGCACCTGAATTTTGAGTAATGATTGCAGATGGTGGCATAGTCCAATGTTCAAGTAAATGCCATAAATTCAAAATCATGATGGGTGATTAGACATTGGAATCTATGATGTTTTCTATTCCCATGGGTGGAGCTGATATTGTCTTAGGTGTTTAATGGCTCACTACCTTGGGCACCATAGAGATAAATTTCTAGGAATTGTTCATGCGCTTTCATTCTGAGGGTAAAAAAATTGAACTTCGAGGTCTACAAGCTAAAGATCCTCTAGTGGTGAGTTCTCACCAAATGCAGAAGATTCTTAAAAAGGGGTCTAAAGGTTTTGTAGCATGATTATTCTCTATAGAATTCCAATCGTAAATGAAGGTATTTCATCCTGATCTTCAAAAGGTTATTAATCAAAATATAGTTGTCTTCAAGGAACCAAGAGGATTGTCACCTGAAAGAGAGCATGATCATGCTATTCAGTTGATTCAGGAAGCCAACCCCCCAACATCAGGCCTTATAGATATCCATATGTGCAAAAGAGTGAGATTGAGAGAAGATGGTGGAGGAAATGTTGGAAATGGGTATTATTTTTCACACTCAAAGTGCCTATTATGCTCCCTGTGGTGATGGTACATCACAAGGATGCAAGATGGTGCATGTGTCCAATTATAGAGAGCTTAACAAGTTCATTATCAAAGATAAGTTTCCTATTCCCATCATTGATGATTTATTATATGAGTTGCATGGTGCCATTTATTTTACAAAACTAGATATGCATTAAGGGTATCACCAAATTAGAGTCAAGCAAGAAGATACTTTCAAAACTCATCAAGGCCAAGAATTCCATGTCATTTTTAGATGCTCCTCCACTCTTGATGAATTCAAGTATTTAGCCATTCTTAAGAAATTTGTCTTAGTGGGATGATATACTCATCTACAACAAATCATGGAGAAACAACATCATTGTCTTAGAAGTCTTAGAGAAACATCAACTTTATGCCAAGCCTTCAAAGTTTTCTTTTGGGGTACAAGAAGTGGAATACTTGGGCCATATTGTTTCTCATGAAGGTGTTAAGGTGGACCCTCACAAGATCCAGGCCATGGTGGAATGGGAAACCCCAAGAACCCTCAAACAATTACGAGGTTTCTTAGGTCTCACAGGGTATTATCATAGATTTGTCAAAAACTATGGCAGTATAGTAGCACCACTCACAAAATTATTGAAGAAGGACTCCTTTCAGTGGAATGAGGAAGCATCTAGGGCATTTGAAAAATTAAAGGTAGCTATGTGCACCACTCCAAGTATTGGTAACCCCAGATTTCTCCAAAAATTTCATAGTTGAGTGTGATGCTTCAGAAATGGAATCGAGAGCGACTAATGCAAGAAGGACACCCCATTGCTTTTAAGAGCCGAAAAATAAAAGGAAAGAATTTGTTAAAACCCACTTATGAAAAGGAAATGATGGCGGTACTACATGCGGTCAAACAATGGAGACCATACTTGATGGGTAGACATTTTAAGGTAAAAACTGATCATGATAGTTTGAAATATTTCTTAGAATAATGTCTATCTTGAAGAACAAAAAAAATGGGTCACTAAGATGTTGGGATATGACTTTGAGATTGTTTATAAGAAAGGAAAGGAAAATTTGGTCGCCGATGCTCTGTCTGCAGGAGGGAGGGTCTTCAAAGCATTGTTATGTGCCATCTCTATACTACATGCAGATTGGGTAGATCAAGCACAAGAAGAATGGAAGAAAGATGCAACCACACATACTCTCATTCAAAATCTCCAGGAAAATCCATTCATATTAGATCAATTTATATGGAAGGGGGATACATTGTGGTACAAAGATCGGTTATATCTATGTAAGAACTCTACACTTAAACACCATGTTCTTTCAGAGCTACATTCTTCTCCAATAGGTGGCCATGTTAGGGTCCTGAAAACATATCATAGAGTTAAGAAGGATTTATTTTGGGAGGGGTTGAAAGGAGATGTTCAAAAATTTGTGGCAGAATGTTTGGTTTGCCAAAAAAATAAGGGCGAGACCATTAAGACACCTGGTCTTCTCCAACCTTTATCTATTCCTAGTGAGAGATGGGAAGAGGTATCAATGGATTTCATCACGGGATTACCTAAATCAGAAGGGAAAAGTGTCATCATGGTCATGGTAGACAAACTTACCAAATATGCTCATTTTTGTGCCATGGCTCATCCTTTCACATCTAGTACCATTTCCATCTCTTTTATGGATACAATTCAAAATCTCCATGGCACGCCAAAAATTATAGTAAGTGATCGTGATCCAATATTTATAAGTAAATTTTGGACTGATTTGTTCTCTTGTCTTGGTACCCAACTAGCCCAAATTTCCTCTTATCATCCCCAATCAGATGTGTAACTGAGGTGGTAAATAAATGTTTAGAGGGATATCTTCGATGTTTTAATTCAGATAAACAAGAATGTTGGGTGCAATGGTTGCCATTGGTAGAATGGTGGTACAATAATTCATTTCATACCTCCTCCAAAATGTCTCCATTTTTGGCACTTTATGGGTACCATCCTCCATCACTCATATCTAGCTTGAAGGTCAAACCAAAAGTGAGAGCAGTCGAGATCACATTCAACATCAAAATAAGGTACTCTCTAGTCTTAGAGAAAATTTGGTACGGGCACAAAACTGTATGAAGCAACATGTTGATCAACATAGGAGTGAGCGAAACTTTGAAGAGGGAGACTTTGTTTTTGTAAGGTTACAACCATATAAGCAATTATCCTTTAAACAACAACAACAAGATAATAAGCCTGCTCCTAAATACTATGGTCCTTACCGAGTTTGCATAAACTTGGTAGCGTGGCATATAAGCTAGAGCTCCTCCAGGAAGTAGAATACATCCAATCTTCCATGTTTCTTGCTTAAATAAAGTTATTGGGCAGCACATTTCTACCCAATCAGTTCTTTTGGAACTAGATGAGGAAGGAAGGATCATATTGGAACCTGAAGGAATTCTTGAGACACACACCAAAAGGCGAGGACCGAGTCATTACCAGTGCACTGATCAAGTGGAAGAATATGAATATTGAGGATGCATCATGGGAAGATGAAGCATTCATGCAGTAACATCTAGGGCTTCCCAACATTGGGGACAATGTTGCTTTTAAGGGGAAGGGCATGTTACGCCCTTAATTATATATCTTACATGGGATGGATATAGCTGACTTGTTGCTTATCATAACCTAATATCATGATGTATCTCTTTATATATGATCTATTATCATTGATTGTTTGGCCTTGTTGATGGCCATAACATAGGAATAGTATAAATATGGGTTATAGGTAGTGGATGATCATTATGTTGAGTATTTGAGTCTTATTATATGTTAACGGTGGTTGCCCCCTCAAAGTGGCCAAGCTATTATACTTTCATATTGAGATAATTTATCTACAATTTTGTGTTATTTGGTGTTCTATTGCTGGTGATAATCATAATTAATCAAGTAATTTCATTACAATATAGCACATTGAGAATAGGTGAGATGTCAATCCCTTCGGTATCTCAATCTCATATGAATTAATATTCACAACACTCTGCATGGTCCAATCTTCTTGAATTTCATCTTATTATACACCCCCTTCAAAAATATCTCCTTCTGCAAATGTGCTAAGACAATGCCTCTAACCTAATATTATATTTCCCTTTTCTTGATATTTGTGTGTTGTTTATATTATGTTGTACAATTTTCCAATTGCTTGCACATATCGCATATGATTTGTAAAATATTTTTCATATGCACTTTTCCTTTTATTGATTCTAATGTCATGCGATTTCACAACTCCTCTTAGAATCAAATCATATGCAATTTGAAATGGTGTCTTTCTAAAACTTTGAATAATTATATTGTAAGAAAAATCATATTGTGTTATAATATTATCCTACATTCATGGCTTACCTTTTATTAAACATCTCAAACAATTACTCAAACTCTTATTGACTACTTCTATATATACGTCTATATTATGAACTAGGCTGCAAATTAGTGTTCAATTTGTTCCAAAACCTGATAAATTAATGTCCCGAGAATTTCAAATCCTTGTCTAATATAGTGTGGCATGGAAAACCAGTTGGCCTCACAATCTCCTTAAAAATAAGTTAGCAATGTTTGTTGCTTCACTAGTCTTCTTACAAACAAAAGATTGTGCCATTTTAAGAAATATATCAACTACCACAAATAATGAATTGTTTCCTTTTTGCATTCTAAGTAATCCTAAAAAAATTCATACTTACATTATCCCAAGGTCTTTCTTGAATAGGAGATGATCGATACAATCATGTATTCTAACTTCTTCCTTCACCAACATATTCTAAAATTCTAAGCAAATTTGTGCACATCGGTACTCATGCATGACCAAAATTGTTCTCTACTAGTTGTGTATATGTTTTGTCATAGAAAAATGTTTCTACCAATCCCGCACTATGTTTCTCCTTAATTAAATACTTTTACATTCAACCTCTAGGTATACACAATCACGGTCCTTGGAAAAATAATCCTTCTTGCACAAAATAATTAAACCATTGTGTTATGACCACACTTACTGGTTTTGTGCACACTTTCCATGCTTCGCTGAAATATTCCTACATATTTTTCCATCATATAATCAAATCTCATTGCTTCACCCTTAATTTATTCAACAATATATCTCTTTTTGTTAATACATTTGCAACTTTGTTTAAATTACCACTCCTACATCGCAACACACAAAAGAATAAATTTATAGGAAATGAGACCACTTCATATGCATCTAATTCAATTTAACCCAACTATTTATGAATTGTAGTAATTGGTGATCTTTATAAAAACAAATTCTTTTTATAATAAATAATGTCCCTATTTCTTGAGTGTTTACACTATTACATATAATTCTTGATCATACACTACATAATTGCTCTTCACATAATTCATTTTCTCACTAAAATATATGACACCTTTCCCCTTATTGACTTATAGTGCACTGTTGTTATGCCACTAGCATCACAAATTACTTGAAAAAATACCCTAATATGTTAATGCTAACTTGATATTCTTAGTTACTTTCTTCTTTAATTTTTTAATGATATTCGGGTTTTGTGGTCCATACAAATTCTTTTCTATCTTTTTACATTGCATAAGTAATCTATGTGCATGTCCCACTAAAATTCTGATGAATTTATTTTAAAAATTCGTCAAGGAATGAAAACTTCATGCTTAAAAAGTAGTTGTCTCCAACTCCATAATTACACATATTTTTGGGTCCATTTTCAAACCTTCTTGGGAAATCATGAAACCTAATTATACCAATCATTCATAAAATTGTATTTCTTTAAATTTACTGGAGTAACTTTTCATCTCAAAATCTCATTAATACTTTGTGAAAATGTCACAAGTTCTCCTTTGACCTATTCAAAATCAAGATATTATTAAGATAGACAATAACAAACTTACCCAAACCTGGCTTTATAGCTTCACTCATCAATTTCATGAATGTACTCAATGCATTAGTTAAACCCAAATGGAATAATAACCCACTCATATAAACCTCATTTCTCTGTAAATTTCGTATTCCACTCATAACCTTCCCTTATGTGACTCGGTGATACTTTCTCTTCAAGTCAATCTTTGTGAAGTATCTTTCCTTGTTGAGAAAATCCATTAGGTCATAAATTTCTAGTAATTAGACCATATACTTTATTATGATCCTATATGTTTCTTTGTTATCAAGTGCACATTCTCCACTCTCCGTTTTCTTATGTGCTTTATTAATTTGATATTGTGCATGGAATTAAAAATTCACTAATCAACATTGATTAACTAAAATCAACTAAAATAGGGGAATGTAATAGTAGTTAATCTAATTTAGGAGGACATAAACGTTGTAAATAAATGCACTAAAGTAATATGAAGTGACTTAAAATGGTTAAAATGATTGAACTAATAGAAATAAAACCCTAATGTGTAAGAGGAAGGTAAGGCATGAACTTAGCTGATTATGGCTGACTTTCGTAAGGTGTCATAGATCTGATAGGAAAATACAGAAGCTGGAATGGGTACACAGAGGTCTTGAAAAGCGTGGATCTAGAAGATTTGAGTAGACTGGAATGCCTAGGGGTGCCCTGGTATGGAAGAATAGACGTCCTGGTCTCTAAAAAATCTAGGAACCTGGTTTTTTCTGGGTTAGAAGATGCCCTGTAACCTTCGTTTCTGTAGAACTAGATTTGCTAAAATGTGTCAAATGTGCTCAATATATCAAGATGAAATTAAAGACCTGTAAGAGATAAAATAAGTATCAAAATCCTAAAAAATAAAATATACAAATGAATGGTTTGAACAGACGTCACATTTGCCACAATAGTGAGCTTACTAGATCGTGAGCATTGCACTACATTTCGGACCCAAATGTAGTTCTAGTGTGTGTGTGTGTGTGTGTGTGTGTGTGTGTGTGTGTGTGTGTGTGTGTGTGTGTGTGTGTGTGTGTGTGTGTGTGTGTGCACGTGTGTGCTGTGCGCACACATTTTGTGCCCTAGGTTCTCTTGTGTCAGTTGAACTTTGTGAAGTAGTGAACAATAACAAAATGTATAAAATGTAATAGTATGTTTGCATGGAATAGAATAGAATCCTTCCCCTATGAAGTTTGTGTTGATGTTGATCTCCTAGCCTTGATGCATGGAAGTATGTGGTTGAAAGTGATGCAATGGATGCAACTATAGATGGAGTGATAGTAATAAGTGACATTAGGACCCTCATTATGCTTTTATAACTTTATATTTATAGGGTTCCCTTACTCTAATTTCATAATTAATCTGATGTGGCTGACTAGGAAAAAGATAAGGATGAAAAATGGATAAAAGGAGCCCAAAAAGAGGTAGGAAGATGAAATAAGGATCGAGGCACCCATGTGGGACTGGGGATCCCAAGATGCGGGTCCTGGGCAACCTGGTTTTAGCTAAAATGATGGGAAGTGCCAAAATAGTGTAAATGTATGTAAAATTGTGTGGGAATGACAAAATAAAAGTAAAAAAAGATGGCCAAAAGGTGGGATTAATTAGTACTTTATTCACTTAAGAACCTTCTAAATAATAGTATGAGACCAAGCTAAATAATGTCTAAAGTGCATGATTTTGTGACTAAATTTTTCCCCCACTTTATGTTGGTGAGCATAAATCTTGGTAACATAAAGTAGATAGAGATGTGTACCTGATATCCATGTAGAGTGTAGTAGAAAGCGTGTCGAAAGACTAGACAAAAGCATGGAATGATAAAAATATGGAGGAGCGTGGAAACTATAGATGAAAAATGTACATAGAAAAAGTGATGAGAGTGAACCTAGGGAGGAATACGTGTGTAGCTATTGTGGTATGTAATGTACCTGCATGGTTGGTAAAGCATGTGTCGTTACAGAATGTTGTCATCGTTGTCATTATTATTATTACCACTAATTTCATTGCTTGTTTCCCATACGGTCGGACATGTAAGGAGAAACATATCAAGTAGTCAAATATGTATGTATGTAAAAATTTTGTGTAAAATAAACGTGTATAGAAATGTGTAAAATACCTAAAATGTAAAATACGTGAAAAAGGAAAGTGTAGATGGAACATGTGCACCTAATCCATGTCGAGAAAAAGGAAGTAGAAGGATATCATGTAATGCTTTGAAAGTTTTTTTGGGTGATATCACACCACCCTGGCTGAATAAGTGTAGGGAGGAAATGATATGTGTCCTCTAACCTTTGATTGCTTCTACTAAAATGTGTGTGAAGAGATCTTTGTCTGCCTTGGTTTTTTAGGCGATCCGACGCCACCGGGCCGCAAGAAGTAGTGTAGAGAAGCACACCCACTGTAACCTCCAAGCTTATAATTGCTTCCCGAAATGCTAAGGACACCATGTCCTATAAAATCTATTATGTATGGGGTTCATAGATTGGTCTAAACCCACTTGTTATATGTAAACCCACAATGCAAAGGAAGGAAAGTGCACTATACTAAACTAGTGTAAATGCGATGTGTTAGTATGTAAACCCCCAAATGATGCCCCCTCTTTGGGGGTGCATGCGACGTCACTGATAGGAGAATGTGGCCCCAAAAGAGGACCAATCACACTCTAAATTGTGTACCTTGGAAATTGCTTGGTAGAAACCAAGGCACACACAAACAAGAAGGCTAGCCAAAGACAAGTGTAAATCAAACAATGCATGCATATAGAAAACATGTGTAAGCTATGCAGAAAATGTAGTAAATGTAAACACACAAAATAATGAGGAAGCCACACAAAATGAGTTGTAAACATGGGACATTACTCACGATGTTGCAAGACACACAAGGCCATCATGGCTACAAACATCAAACAAGTTTGCACACAAACATAGGGAAAAACCCACATACAATGGAGAATAATAACATATAAGTAGAGAAAAACAAAAATATTCATGGAAACATGTAATATTGTAAAAAAGTGTTACACATGGAACACCTGTTAGCATGTTAGAGAAATAACCAATATTTCAAAGCGTGTATGATAAAGTAATGTAAGATGCTAAGTACAAAATGAAACAATATCACATGGATGAGACGAATGTGGATGACCCCAATGACCAGTATAGGAAGGGTAGAAGGAGAGCATCCATGTCGCATGTAAGATTCATGTATATGTGATCACACTAAACAAAGGCTGTGAACATGCATGTGTGTATGATATAGATAATGAAATATAAGAAATCAATCTAACATGTGTAGTTAACTGATCATGCATAACAATAGAAATAAAAATACATGCCCCAAGAAAATGAAGTATATTGTGGGTGAATGGAATGGAATTCAAGATGGAATGATAGGAGCCACATGCCCCGAGTGAATGGAAGTGTATGTAATGAGGTTCATTTTTTCCCCTCAAAGCGGTAAAAAATGAACTATAAACAAGATTGCTTCATCGAGAAATGGTCAAGTAGTGTGTGTTGTGTCTAACACATTGTGATGAATGTGTAGGTGTAGTGGTGAGATGTGATCTATAAATGACGTGGTCATGAACCCTATAGCCGAAGCATATATCATGGCTAGATGAACATATAAGTGATGATTTAGCCCAAGCGTATATCACTATAAAATGAAATGAGGAGAGATGATTTAGCCCTAAACGTATATCACTACATGATGATAGAATATGTGATAATTTATTCTCAAGCGCGTATATCATTACAAGATAAAAGGAGGGAGTGGTGATGTAATCTAATGGTGTATACTACTACAAAATGATAGAATAGGTGACGATTTAGCCTAAAGAACATGTCACTAACCTAGGATTGTTGTATGTGTGATGGGTGTAAGGTCCATTTGATTTCTAAATCCTCAAAGCAATTGAATATGGACCGAGGGACTAAAGTGTGTCATAGGGTATGAATGCAACGTGTAGAAAAAATGTAGCATGTATGATGAAACTAGACAACCATGTGATGAAAAGGGTTTGTAAATGCCTTTGTGTGGGCAATGCAATGTAGGATATGTAGGGTGTGTAGGATGTATACTATGTAATGCATAAAATACGATGACATGTTGTATTGTCCCCTTATTCGAGACATTATTAATATTTATTTTTCATTTGCATTTGTACCCCTTGGCATGCCTAGCGCTACAATTGGGAGTCTCTTTAGTTAGTTTAATATTCACATAGGTTAGTTACTTTTATTTATTTAATTAAAAAATAAATAAAGTGCACATAGTCTTAGTATTAAATATTTTAATGAGAGTTTATGTTTTCCCTCCGAAAGGGAAAGGTCAATCTTTATTGGATATTACACCCCTTAGTTCTATAAAAGGGAGGTCACATTTCCTTAGAGGGTATGTTGATTGATCATTTGATGTTCACTCCATGCTTGGAGTTGGGATGCATGCCCATTAATGTTCTCTCTCTCTTGTGTGGGAGTTATTGTGTTGGTTTGATATTCAATTGAAGTATTTTCATGAGATTTGCAAATCTACTTGTTGGTGATTCTCTTTCTAGCTTTGGCACCTTTTATTGAGAGTAAAATATGCATGTTATTGAATATTATGAAGGGGTTTATGGTGTTTTAGATCTATTGGTTATTGTTGGTTTTATTCTAACTATGGTGACTTGATTAGGGTATATTTTAGCATGCTTGAAGGATTATTAAGTGCTGGAAATTAGTTGTGTAATTTATTCTAGCCCTAGCGACTGGGTTTGGGATTTCGGGGGCTATTTTGAAGGTGTTTCAGTCATCATAAAATTTAGATTTTAATATCTTTGGAAAGCTCTTGAATTATAGATTAATGCACTTTATTTCATGGCAAAAGATGAAGTATTGAGCAAGTTATGAATTTTCCAAGTTTGATTGTTTGTGCTGGGTTTAATCTACATAGTTTGATTTTGTGGGTTGATTTGCATGCCTTCTACTTATCCAAAAATTGTGATCTATAGCTTGTTGGATAGATAAAAATATTAAGAATATTTTGGCATGAGTTTGATAGAAAAATAATGGATGGTGAAGGAGTTATTAATTTTTGAAGTTTGCAACAATTTAGTTCATTTATAAATTAATTATTGTTGTAATTAATTTCAAATTTGAAGTGATTAATGTCGTAACTGGTTCTCCCATCTAATCCACCACCTTGGCTCACTCTAACCCTTTTAGGGTTGTATTGATGCTAACATTGGATTATTTGAGGTCGAACTATGAGGGTTTAGTCCTTCTAGAGTCGATTCAGTAAAGTAATTTTGCATATTTGGATAATATCCCAAAAGGGGATATTATAGTGGTATAAGAGATTCTTTCTTCTACTCTTGTGAGGGTTTGTATGGCAAAAACAAGGAGAAACTAATTTCATAAATTTTGGAGTTGAATTGGTGCCCTAAATGTGTTGGGTGACCTATTTTTAGGGAAAAAATTAGGGTTTGGTGTTGGCTATGCAAAATATGGTTTTGTGATATTGTTCCTCATATTTTTGTGGCCCAAGATCCAAAATTTCAGCTCTTTTGGACTACCCTTGCCAAAGATACAAATTTTTGAAGTTGCTATATATTTTTTGTAGTATTTTAGGTTTTAAAAATCAGATTTCAATTATTTTAAAAAAATTCCTTTTGGAAAAGTTTCTCCATAATATTATCTATAATTTGTCAAAGTTTCATGCAATTCGAGGTGTTTTGAGCAAGTTATGCAAATTTTCTAAATTCAGCTAAGGATAGTGAGAAACTTACTATTTATAGTAAGTCTCCTATTTTAGATTTAGAAAAAAATATGTTTTGGCATATTCATATTGGAAAAAATATTTCAGACTTATTGCAAGTTGTTTGAGGTAAATCAGAGCAATTTTCTTCTTTTAGTGCTGGTATTGTTTGTAGATCATGGAGATTGCCAGTGATGGGGTTTGAGAACTAAGCTCTATAAGCTTGGGAAAAGGCTCAAGAAGCTTTTATTTGAGAAGAGTTTATTGCTCCAAACTCTTGAAGAGAGAGTGAGTTTTTATGTTTGATAGAGCAATCTGATTATAGCTCTATGTTTTCAGTTGTAGCTCCTTTGGTAACACACTTGGCTAGAACTAATTTGTTGAGACATGAGGAGGTGGATGTGAGACTTTTGGTCATTGCATGCATCAGTGAGATCACACGGATAACAACCCCAAGTTTGCCATATGATGATACTACTATGGAGGAGGTATATGAGCTCATGATTGAAAGCTTTCAAAAGCTTTGGGACATCACAAACCCTCACTTTGATAAGAGGGTTAAGATCTTGAAGAACATGGCTCAGGTAAGGTCTTGCATTCCAATGTTAGATCTTGATTGTAATGACCTCATTTTGCACATGTTTGAGGTTTTATTTGATGTTATACATGAGGAACATTCACATGAAGTAATGGATGCTATGGAAACAATAATGTCCCTAATGTTAAATGAGTATGAAGAACCTCCACAACCTTTGCTATCCATACTTGTGGAAGGATTGGAACAAAAGGAGTCATGTCTTGCTCACTCCTTAGCAAGAAGAGTTGTAAATCAATGTGCAAGCAAAGTAAAGACATGCATTCAAGGTATGAGCACTTTTGTTTTTGATGATGAATTTTTGGCATCTAATGATTGCATGAGTTTGAATGGGTGCAAGGAGAAATCAGATTTGGTTGATGGGCATGAAGAGGACTATGAAGATGGGCTTGTGAAGAGGTATGCTTATGAAGAAAGGACATCATGGAATGTTTATGGTAATTTTCAGTTCACTGTAATTTTCCGAACAACAGGCCCTAATGGGAAATTGAATGAGGTTTGTCACCCAAGCATGAGTCTCATGGATGTCCCAAGTCATTACCCACCAAGTATGAATGCTTGTGGGGAAGACAAAAGGGTTTTAGACAAGGAAAGTAATGAGGAACTAAGTGTTGTTCCAAACTCAGAAATTCTGAGTTTTGTAGATGTTGGGGGCAGCCCAAGGTATGATCTTTCTTATTTTATTTATCTTCATATGTTAAGTTTTGATGGGTATGATTTTGAGCATGATAGGGAGATGGATATGAGGTGCAACATGGAGTATATTGGTTGCATTTTTGTTGGTACTCTTTCTCTTAACATTTGGGTGCATATGAAGCATGATGGAAAAGGAGAAAGAGTGATTATCACTCTTCCTAAAGATGAAAACCATACCAATAAGCTTGCTGGTCCGTATGAGGAATTCATCATTAGAAGGCACAAAGGTATGATGATTTCATGTGTTTTTCCCCCTATCATAAGGGAAATTCATTGGCACAAAGTAAGGTACAAGGCTCATTGGTTTCCCTATGATAATATTCATAAATGCATGCATTATATTTCAGCTCTATCCTTTCTTTTTGAGTATAGAAGAAGAGGAAATTTGTGGTGTTATCTTGCACATATTGCTTCATGTGGTGAGGGGATAAAAGGATTTGGGTTTTACAAGTTTGGTTTGGATACAAGAATATCATTTCATTTCCTTTGTCAAATGATGCTAACTCCTATCTCTTTGGAAGACGTGAAAGAAGGATGGATCACATGGACTACACTTTGCATGGTAAGAAGTTCATTTTTAGATTTTGAGCTACAATTATGTCTTCCATTTGGGTGTTTGATTGAGATGCTTCCAAGGGTAAAATCAACCAAGGATAGGTATTGGGAATGTATGTTTGATGTTGCTTGCATGGCCACCATATTTTGGGCTTCAATGAAAATTATGAGAAGTTTGAAGGGACATGGTATGAACTTTTCTCAAGATACTTCATTTTCAGCTGTGTTTTTGGATAATTTTCAAGTTTTTCATGGTTGAGGATGAAATTTCAGTTACATGGGAGCCATTTTTGTTCACTAGCTTGATGATCATTCATGTGGGGAAATTTTTCTGAATTATGTTAGCTGTTGTCCTCTCATTTTTATCAATAATACCATTAGAACCAGCTCCACTATCACCTCCAAAATTCAGATTTTTTACATACATTTGGTGACATGGTTGTTGGTACTTGATTTTGGCTCAAGGGTGACTATTTGGGGGTGGAAACCAACCATCCTAATTCTGATTTTTGAAGGAATAATGCATGATTACAGCAGTGTTGGGAGCCACATAACATATTTTGGGGACAACCCATGCATGAAGAAGATTTGGGAGCTCTCCATGCCTTGGAGACATGAAGAAGAAACAGGAAAAGTGTTTCTCAACACTTGTTTTTCTAATGAGTTTGCTTCATGTGCAGGATCGAAGACATGTGATGGAAGACTGCTGTCCTATTCATTTCATGAGGGCATTTTTGAGTGGGCATCCTTGGATCTTAGCAAAGCTCATCCTTTTGATGACTCTCTATGCCATGTTAAGGACACCATCTCTTGGAGCACATGTTATGGAGCTGATGACCCATTTTTTGGGTTGACATGAGGGAAAGAAATTTGTTCTTTCCAACTCTTCACCACTTGATAGGCACCAGATCGAGGCTTTGGATGCACCACCCCACATCTTCTCTTTGGGGCATGATGCATGGACCTATGAGCTTGCTATTGCTTGAGGGAAAGCAATTTCCTAGAGGGGAGGACTGTAATGTCCCCCTTTTTGGAACATTATTAATATTTATTTTTCATTTGCATTTGTACCCCTTGGCATGCCTAGCGCTACAAGTGGGAGTCTCTTTAGTTAGTTTAATGTGCACATAGGTTAGTTACTTTTATTTATTTAATTAAAAAATAAATAAAGTGCACATAGTCTTAGTATTAAATATTTTAATGAGAGTTTATGTTTTCCTCCAAAAGGAAAAAGTTCGGTCTTTATTGGATATTGCACCCGTTAGTTCTATAAAAGGGATATTGCATTTCCTTAGAGGGTATGTTGATTGATCATTTTATGTTCACTCCATGCTTGGAGTTGGGATGCATGCCCATTAATGTTTCTCTCTCTCTCTTGTGGGATTTATTGTGTTGGTTTGATATTCAATTGAAGTATTTTCATGAGATTTGTAAATCTACTTGTTGGTGATTCTCTTTCTAGATTTGGCGCCTTTTATTGAGGGTAAAATCTAAATGTTATTGAATATTATGAAGGGTTTCATGGTGTTTTAGATCTGCTGGTTATTTTTGGTTTTATTCTAACTATGGTGACTTGATTAGGGTATCTTTTAGCATGCTTGAAGGATTATTAAGTGCTGGAAATTAGTTGTGCAATTTATTCTAACCCTACCGACTGGGTTTGGGATTTGAGGGCTGTTTTGAAGGTGTTTTAGTTATCATAAAATTCAGATTTTAATATCTTTGGAAAGCTCTTGAATTATATATTTTTCTACACTTTATTTCATGGAAAAATATGAAGTATTGAGCAAGTTATGAATTTTCCAAGTTTTAGTTGTTTGTGCTAGGTTTTATCTACATAGTTTCAGATTTCATGGGTTGATTTGCATGCCTTCTACTTATCCAAAAATTGTGATCTATAGCTTGTTGGAAAGCTAAAAATATTAAGAATATTTGGCATGAGTTTGATAGAAAAATAATGGATGGTGAAGGAGTTATTAATTTTTGAAGTTTGCAGTAGTTTAGTTCATTTATAAATTAATTACTGTTGTAATTAATTTCAGATTTGAAGTGATTAATTTCCTAACTGGTTCTCCTATCTAATCCACCACCTTGGCTCACTCTAACCCTCTTAGGGTTGTATTGAAGCTAACATTGGATTATTTGAGGTCGAACTAGGAGGGTTTAGTCCTTCAAGAGTCGATTCAGTAAAGTAATTTTGCATATTTGGATAATATCCCAAAAGGGAATATTACACATGTGTAGATAGAAATGGAATACGTAATGATAAAATGTAAATATAGACTCATATGTAATGTAACCTAGCATAGTATGTAGAAATGTGTAGTGTATGATGTGACTAAGTACGTAGATACCCTAATGGATGTAATGCATAGATGAGGACTAGTATAGTATAGGATAAGTGTAGAATGAATGGTGTATGATGCACAATGTATGATGAAATGTAATGTGTAATGCCTAAGGTGTGGTGTGTGAGGTTTAGTGTAATGGTAATCCCTCAACATTCAAGTGTGAACCGAAGCACAAGAGTGTATCATCATGTAACAATGGTGCGATGATGCGTGATGAATATGCCTATGATAGAGGATGGACAGATAATGGTATGTATGTGCTAGGAAAGGGGGTGAGATGTTATGCCCCAAGTGTGTAGAAAGGATAAATTAACCAATGAGGGTGAAGGACAGGGGTCCCTCAACCGATATGTGGGATGATGAAAGTGGAGGGCCATGATCTAATAGCGGTAGTATAGTAGATAAGCGAGGCGCCGGTGAGTAGAAACTATATGCATATGGAGGATGAATGAATGATGAATATTGGGATGTGGGAACACATTGTAGTGATAAGGATGATAGGGAAGACAATGAAATACTTGCAAAATATCACTATTGAGGAGGTATATGAGCAGTGCTACTTGACACCGACAAGATGAGCGAGCTTGATTGGATGAAGGGCGAGTAGGAGAAGGTTGTGTAGCAAATGAAAGGAGGCCTAGATGTTCAAGATCTTTAATTATACTTTACAAAGAATGAAAAGCATTATTATGATGTCTGTGAATTCTATGATAATAGAAATATGGATGACCATGGTATTGTACCCACTGTCAAGAAGGAGGATAGTGATGAGTAGGTGGTAGAGTAATCAACTGATGATTAAGGAGCTGAATGAAAATGTCATGTGTCATAACATTAGAGTCAAAGATGAGAGGTTGAGGCAATGTTATACCTTGAGGTTCGGTTAGATGGTAGGTAGTGGACGTAGATGGCGTATGAGGTGTAGCATGAGTACCAACATGTGATCATGAAGCATCCTTAAGTTGTTGGACTTCAGCAATGAGAGATGCAATTATGGCTTCCATGGACTGACACTGGTTTTGCAAAGCATGTATTGAATCCAATAAGTGTGTATTAGATGGAGGATTATGAGAGCAAGATTTTTCAAATAAATGTGTGGATATAGGACCTATTTGAGGTGGTGATGGATTGTCGATAATGCAAGGAGGTAGTGGAGGAGTAAGATCTTCTAAAAGCTCATCATTATTATTGTCAAAATTGTATGGAATGGCGCGAGAAACTTGATAAGAAATGGTATGTGGTTGGTCATCCAAATAACCATGAGTGCATAAAATATACATGACCATGGCATATTTTTCATCCATAAAGGGAGGTAATGGACATCCCTGAGCATACCAAATAGTGAAGTTGGGTGAATAGTAAAGAAAGGAGCTACTACAAATGTGCATAGTGCCAAATGGCATGGGAAATGCTATATCAATGCGATCAAGATCAAGTGTGCCTCTAATATAATCTAACCAAGACTGGCCAAGAGTGAGTGGAGAAGTAGTATGATAACGTGTAAGATGTACTACAAGATGGAAAATACAAAGGCCATACGCAAGTGTGAGAATAACGGAGCCATGATACAAATGTGGATCATATAAAGGAGAATGGAGGTCTTCAAAGTCAAAACCAAGTTGAAGGAGACCATCATGTGAACATACGGTGGTCATGCATGAAGTATCAAGTGGTATGTGCTCCTAATAATAATTGTTCATGAAGAGAGTACAAGTGAATGGCGTGCATCTGCAGGGGATAGTATTGGTGTATATGATGGAGCGATGACCATGGGTATGTACATACCTGATATGGAATAATAGTAGTAGTAGTGGTAGGTAGCGAGGAGGGAACTATATCGATCATGTGAATAAAACCTCAAGTGGTAGCTCGTCTATAAGGGGAGGTGGTGGAGGGATAGGTAAAGAAAGAGAGTATTGTGGAGTAGGCTCTGTATACAATACCATAGCATTGGTAACATCAGGAGTAAGTAGTGAATCAGAAGGAACCATATCAATCATACAAACAACAGGAGCTAAGTCATGTGGAGCTTCGAGAGATTGAGATTCAACCATAGAAGATGGAGAAGTAGGGACAATTATTGTATCATTAGAATCATCTACGCATAATGTAGGAGAATTAACAAGAGAATTTGAATGATCTTGTGGCTTATTAATGGTAACTAGTGTAATTATGGGACCAAGGGGAAGAGCTTGTACCTCCTCATGAGTTGTGCTAAAATAACATGATCGATAGTACACAAATAAGTGGAAACAACAACATCGATAGCTCTAGGATCCATATCAGAAGATGGAAGCTAAATGAATGAAGGGAAAGGTATATAACTAGAAGGATCAGTAGGGGTATCAACAAAGGTATGACCACGGCTATCAAATTGTAGAGTAATCAGAGACTTAGAAGCATTACATTTACCCATGATGAGAGGTCGGGTTCACCAAAATGATTAACTAAAATAGGGGAATGTAATCATAGTTAATCTAATCTAGGAGGATATAAAGGTTGTAAATAAATGCACTAATGTAATATGAAGTGACTTAAAATGGTTTAAATGATTGAACTAATAGAAATAAAACCCTAATGTGCAAGAGAAAGGTAAGGAATGAACTCATTTGATAATGGATGGTTGTGTAAGGTGTCGCGTGCAGTCCGACATGAAATTAAAAAAGTTGGAATGGCTTTAAAGAGGTCCCAAAAAGCATGGATCTAGAAGATTTGAGCATACTAGAGCACCTAGGAGGAAGGTCTTGGGCACCCCAAGGCACCATGGTATGATAGAATAGACACCCTGGTCTCTGAAAAATCTTAGAACTTGATTCTTTTTGGGTCAGAAGATGCCTTGTAACCTTCACTACTTGTCACACTAGATTTGATGAAATGCGTCGAATGTTTGAATATAACAAGATGATATTGAAGACCTGTAAGAGAAAAAATAAGTATTAAAACCCTAAAAAATAAAATATGCAAATGAATGGTTTGGACTGACCTCAGCTGCCACAACAGTGGGCTTACTAAAATGAGTGTTACATTACATTTTAGACCTAAATGTAGTTTGTGTGTGTGTGTGTGTGTGTGTGTGTGTGTGTGTGTGCATGCGTCATGACCTAAGTGCTCTTGTTCAGTCAAAATTTGTGAATTGGTGAGAAATAACTAAATGTAGAAAATGTAATAGTATGTGTGCATGTAATATAATAGAATACCCACTATGAAGTGTGTGTTGATGCAAATATCCTAGCCTTGATGTATGGAAGTATGTGGATGTAAGTGATGCAATGGATGTAACTCTAGATGGAGTGATAGTAGTAAGTGACACTAAGACCCTCATTATGGTCTCATAACTTTATATTTATAGGGTTATCTTGCTCTAATTTTGTAATTAATCTTGACATGGCCGACTAGGAAAAAGATAAGGATGAAAAATGGCTAGAAAGAGCCCAAAAAGAGGTAGGAAGGTGAAATAAGGATCAGGTTTCCCCATGTGGGACCAAGGCACCCAGGGTGCCCCGAGAAAGGATTTGGGTGCATTGGTTTAGGCTAAAATGATGGGGACATGCCAAAATAGCTAAAATGTATGTAAAAATGTGCGGGAATGAAAAAATAAAAAGTAAAACAAGATGGCCAAAAGGTGGGATTAACTAGTACTTTCTTAACTTAAGAACCTTCTAAATAGTAGTATGAAACCGAGCTAAATAATGCTTAAAGTGCATGATTTTGTGACTACAAACATTTTTTTTAGAATTTTTTGAACTTCTTTTTGCACTTAAACTTTATCTTTCGGTGTCAACCTATATAACACTTTATTTCATATAATGAACCATGGGATCAAATCCATTTGATGAATCATGATCCTCATGGGTGGTAATTCATTAGGAATATAGTGAGAAATAGTATATGCAAACTAATCCATCAATTATTTCACCTCTTATGTAACCCTTTCCTTTCTCCTCTTTTGCACTTAACTTTTATAGAGGGTTTTCTATGAGCACACAATGTGCACACTCCTTCAATTCACGTAGGAAAATATTTCATGAAATCATTAAAATTGTTGGAATAGTATCTATTTATTCACCTTTATCCTTCAAAGGAAATTTTATTACACTCCATATTTAAAAAAAGTGTATATATTTTCATGACTATCATGTTGTGCCTTAATCAAACAACCAAGGCCTTCCAAGTAAAATATGATAAATATCTATGGGTACATTGAAACAAGAGTATTTGGGCTCATAAGATATCTTGCATCACCCAAAAATAAATAGAGTTAATTGAAACAAGGACTTGTACAATCTCACGCCACTCCTAAGTATGTCGTGCATAAATTAATTCCTTGTTCATTTCTTGTGGAAGCCACAAAATATTCTAATATGTGAAGGCTTAACCAATTTGTGGAAAACTAGGAATATATACAACATCACCCATGTCGCACAAACTTACCTATGCAACACAACATCAACCTTAAAAGTGAAAAAAACACTTAGTTGTGCATACCTACCAAACCTACACAAAGTTAACCTTACTTGCACAAATCTGCACTTAACAATGCATGGATGGAAAAGCCATGTAAAACCTTTATGCACCATTCCTTTCCATGGAACACTATTCTTGTGTGTGTAATAATCCGCAAAGACTTAAGTGTACCATTGAAGGCTAGTAGATGTTGTGATACACCCTTGAGTCTAGTGAAAATTGTCGCTACCATGAGGCCTTACATTTCTATGGGACCGGTCTCAATTTCTTTAATGATGATATTTATCTATGACACAATATCTTATTTACATTGATATAATTAGAGGGAGGAGCATGTGGTTCTTGACTCATCTGTTAGAACATAATATTAACTGCTTATAATGTTTAATTTATAATTAAATAATTTATAATATATTATATATTCTTAATTATTTAATATATAATTTATATTATGTTTATTAGTTATTTAATAACTAATTATTTATAAATGAAGTGCACACCGTCACTTAATGTGTTCGTAACCCTTGGGGTTATTTAAATATGGTCGTGGGCCATATTTGTGTGAATTCACTTCGGGTGAATTTGATGGAGAGAAGTGAGGAGTTTTTTTATTGGGTGTGTATATTTGTTTCTCACATAATGGAAATTCTTACTTTTCGTGTTTTTTCCCCTAGGGGTTTTCCATGTTAAATATGTGTTCTTTGTTTTTAAATGTTTGATGTATTTATTTAATGTTTTGATAAATGTTAAATTTATTCCAATATGTTTAAATATTATTAATTCACACCTCGGACTTGACATGGTACCAAAGCATGTGTAATTAATTAGATGTTTAATTATCCAATGGTTGTGTCCATTCGGATGGGTGGTGGTTAGGTTGTTAGTTTGGTAGAAATTTATATTTAAATTTCCCTGTGATGTGCCCAAATCCCCAATATTGTATTTGTTGAAAAATTAAAAAATTATTATGAGCACTTTGGAATATTAATTATGTTACTCCAAAATTAAAAGTGAAAAGGTTTAATTGGAGAGAAACTTGTCAGGACACTATTATTTTTGGAAAATACCGTTGTAACCTTTGGTAATGCTGACCAAATTGGGCAATGTATTATTTAAATGGATTATAAGTCTTTATAAAAATCATGGAAAAAAAAGAAAGAAAAGGATTTTAGAAATTTCAAAGAGCTTGTGGATATTTTCCAGGGAAGCTAGGTTTGTAATCGTAGTGTGGGCGAAGGGAGGGGCTCAGAGGAGTCCACCAGGGGTACATAGTACTGACCCCGAGATGGTTCTGGTCGGGGCATCGATTTGTGATTTTAAGCATATTTTCTTCCTCTCATTAATGTGACCATGGTTCTAGGGCTTACATCCAAATGGGTGAGGATTGAGCATAACAAAGCCCATTGCCAAATTGAGATAAGTTCCTTCTCTGTATTTTGGTTGTACACTGTGAAATTATAGAAATAAATTAAATAAAAGAGTAAATTATTATGGTTCTTTTGTATTTTTAATATTTTGTTGGAATGGATAATTAATTTAATTGTGATATGAATCTATCTTAAGTGATATTGCATTATTAATTTATTTTATATAGTGTCGTATTGCTTCTTTGTATATTGATTTTAGAAAACAAAATAAATTTTACACAGGTGTTTTGTGGTTGGTTGATTTAAAATAAATCTAAGTTTATATTAAATTGAACATTTACTTGAGTAGAAAATTATTAACTCTTGTTTTTACTTGTATAGTAAAGTTAAATAAAATACTCAAGTTAATTTAATGCATTTCAATAGTTAACTCATTATTTATTTTTAGTCTTTGAAAACACATAGTGAAAAGATGTGTAAAATTAATTTACCTAAGGTCTCGTAGAAGGAGACAACACTCCATAAAAATAGGAAATTAATTTTTCCTTTTATGTGGAAAGTGTTTTAATGTCGTATAGTTTCGTTTAGAAAGTGTCGTTTTGCATATGATTGTTTTTCATTATGTTAGATGGAGTTGTTGGCCCTTAACCTAGTGCAGGGAAAAGTGGTGTTACATCCCCCTTCCCTCTGGGACATAGGTTCGTGAAGTTTGTGTGTGCACAAGTGAAAGGGCTCCAAATAATATGTTACTGCCTGTGAAATCACCTAGGAGAACAGGTAAAGGTTAATTACTATATGAAATATTTTCAATTTTTCTATAGTTTCATGTGTGTAGGTTAAAAGTTCTCAAAGTTAAATTCAAAGTAAATGAAAGAGGAGACAAGCTCCATCAAAATAGGATTTCCAATTTTTCTCATTGGAAGGGTTAAAATGTTGTTCCCTCTATAAATCTCCAGTTAATTTTCATGTGAAATTGAAATCTCTACCCCCTAGTAAAATTATTTTATTTCTTTTAAACTACCCATGTTCTTTGAACCCCCTTTAATAAGGGTTGCACATATATTCTATAGTATTTTTATCTTTAAAAATACTATAGTTTATAATTTACAACTTTACAATACACACACAATATATAAACTATATATTATAACCTATATTTTATAGACTATATGGCCATATTTTAACCTATGTATGGCTCATAAAAGATTAAAGTCCTAAACATATCTAAACTTAGTTAGGTACTAGTGGATAATGTATGCATTGAATAAAATATCTAAAACCGTGTATTCCTATCTAATTACCATTGTATATTTAAAATTTGAGAAGTCATCGTAATTATATGCAATGAATATTATAGTATTTAAACTATAATAGGAGGGTCACAATTTTATTAATGACCCCTACCTCTTTGCTGACCCCTCTTGGCCTTTACCACATCCCATATCTTGACAAGTGGAAGGCAAATTCTTTGCATCGTTTTCATTTTCTTAATATGTATTAACTTTGTTAGGAAAGCTTTTTTATGAATTAAAGATACTAGAAATTTGTTACATTAATTATAAGGAACATAAGAATAACCACGAAAGGTTCCATGGTTTGAAGTTATAGACTGGTTATAATACCTGAAAATTTTGTGTCATGTCATAACTCTCGAAGAAACGTAGACACAAAATCAACTCAAGCATAATTTAACTCTCTCAAGAAAAGTGGAAAATATTTGAGCTCAACTCGAGCATAATTTAACTTAATTCGATGAGTTGGTAAACCCTAACTTGGTCGAGTCGATGGGTATTTCTAACCTCCTATATGGATATATGCTCCCCAAATGTTTTATAAATATGTTTTTAATTTTTATTTATCAAATTATTAATTTAATTTATTTTTAAAAATCTAATCATAGGAAAATTGTTTAAATTATTTCGTTTGAATTAGACAAATAAAGTCTTGTAATGTGAAGTAATTTTACTTTGACCAATGAATAAGTCATCGTTCTTTTCTTGTGAAACAATTTTTTTTACTTACATTTCAATGAAATGTCTTTTCATTCAAACTAACGTCTTTTTTAGAATATTTGTTTGTGCAAAGTCAAGATTTAAATGTGAATAAAGGAAATTCATTGAAATATGACCGACATATGCACTTGACGATAATAAATTGTTTCTAAACTCTTTTGTAAAGTCTTTTCTTCCATAAAACCCAACTTTTATATTAAAAAAATTGATCATACAAGTTGTCATAATAATCATGTTTTTTATCATAAAGAGTTGATTTTTTTGTCAATTTCAAAGGAGGATTAAGTTATAAATTGTGCTTGGCGTCGAGGGGCACCGCCCTTGACTCTGCCATGTATCACGATAGGAAGTGCACCGAGGGCACTATCCAGGACCCCATGAGGGCATTTCCCTCGACCCCACTAGGGGTTGACGTCCCAGAGACCCTCGCTCCTTGATCCTATGTTTAGTACCTTCTATGACCAAAACCTCACCTTTGTGTATGCTATGATTATTCTTGAATGATTTGGTTATCTTTTCGGATATGTCATCTATCGGTCTTATCATTTTTAGAATAGATAATAAAGATATATATTGTTGATAAAAATTCTAAATTCTAATTTAGTATGTGATTACTAAAAATATTATTATATGCATATCGAACGACACTTAAGAGGACGAATTTGTCTTAGTATTGAAGACGCACGATCTTGATTGTATCTAATATATATTTTACAAGATTAATATGTTGAAATTCTTGAACATATTGGTAGTGGTTAGTAATTAAGCATATTGTTATTTGATTTTTATACAACTTGTGTTTAACCTATCAATGTAAATTTTATAGATGGCTAAAAGTGAAATCAATAAAGATTAATATGCTTATTATGATGTCTATTTGGATATTATAACCCTAGCCATGTTGATGTTGTGTTAGATATAAAATATACTTGATATGTGTTTAAGTTTTTGGTATAGGTTCCATTACTTGGAGTAGTAAAAAAAGCCAGCAGTCTCCATTTCTCTCTACGATGCAGAGTAGAGAAGTTGAATGGAAGCGAAGAAGTCATGTGGCTAAAGCGGATGTTAGAAGATATATACGTGGAAGATAAAATAAGTATTCCTCTTATATGTGATGGCCATAGTTATCTTGCTCTTGCTAAAGAATCCATTTTAACATCATGGAACAAAGCATATAGATGTTCATATGCTCTTTATTCGAGAGAAGATCTTGTGCGGTGATATAGATCTCGATCTTGTTTTTTGAAGATCAAGTTATAATTACATTTACGAGCCATTATGTGTTGAAAAACATTGCAAGTTTTTGTAATTCTTGGCCTTTGAGTTTTCATTGACAGGGGAGTGTGCATGGCAATGTCACCTCCTAATGGTTGGTGGTTGATGTCTCCTTATCCTCTATATTTTTCTCCATTGTAAAGCATTGTAAAAATATCTTTATGATCTTTGTAAACTTATAACTCTAAGTTTATGGTGTACAGTCTAGTGTGTTGCATCTATTTGTAAAGGAGGTCCTTGTGTTATAAAAGATCCTAGAGATGCAATTTTAAGAGTTTTCCATGAGAAAGCTGTGGGATGTAGTATTACAAATTACACTTATCCTAAATCATAACTTTTGATTTATGGATTCCAAATCCTTTTGTACCAAAAGGTAAGTTGAGCATGATGGTGTTATAAATCCTTCAAAAGTGATATGTTAGCCTAAACCTTCACTAATGGTTTATGGATTTATAAATCTTGTTGTACAAATAGGTAATGTTAGCATATGGTTCCCCACTTAATATTAAGGGGAGTGTTAGAACATAATATTAAGTGCTTATAATGTTTAGTTTATAATTAAATAATTTAGAATATATTTTATATTCTTAATTATTTAATATAAAATTTATATTATGTTTATTAGTTATTTAATAACTAATTATTTATAAAATGGAGTGCACACCCCATCATTTAATGTGCTTGTAACCCTTAGGCTTATTTAAATATGGTCATGGGCCATATTTGTGTGAATTCACTTCAGGTGAGTTTAATGGAGAGAAGTGAGGAGTTTGGAGAATTATTGGTCTATGTATATTTGTTTCTCATATAATGGAAATTTTTACTTTCCATGGTTTTCCCCCTCGGGGTTTTCCACGTTAAATCGTGTTCTGTGTTTTTAAATGTTTGATGTATTTATTTAATGTTTTGGTAAATGTTAAATTTATTCAATGTGTTTAATTATTATTAATTCACACCTCGGACTTGACATCATCCTTCATAGTTAAGGTCTAACCAAATGATTTGATTAAGTTAGGGCTAATTGAGAAAAACTTCATTAGCATATTAATGATGACCTAAAGAATTGAGTAATATTTCCAAGGTATATTTACTTTAAAAAGCATTATTTTTCTCCTATAATAAGTAGAAGGGATTCGTAAGTATGTTATATATCCATCCATTCAAGTAATATGATATGGGCTTAAGAGTGAAGTTACAAAATGAAGCCAATTTTGGTTCTATAAATATTTTAGACTCTACAATATTAGGATAGTATTAGGATTTACAATTCTTAGAATAATTCTTGCATAGTCTTGTCATAAGAATGTCATTGAAGTGTGTTTCCATTGTGCATTATTATGTAATCTTTATTTACATTAATATATGTAATTCTTATTAATATTGTTTCTTGTAATCTTACTTCGATGAGGTATACTACGATAAAGGGTTGTATGGTCTCGTAATCCCTTCATCAAGACCCCCAATCATGATTGCACCAATATTCTATCAAAGAAGGGATTTCTAAGTCATACAGAGAGATGATATAGATATCAATCTAATGAGGGGTGTGAGTGATTCATAGAGTAGGAGTGTGGGTAGAAAATAGTTCTATACATCTTCTAGATATTTAGGTCATAAAATCTTGTTAAAATATTGTGAGGAAATAAAATATGGCATGCGAAAGTGGAGATTGTTTCTCAAGAAATCTAAGAACTAATATTTGTAAAATGGGTTGATGTGATGAGAGGTATCTGATAAAATTTTCATGTGATGGAGATAATGTATCATAGAGGGGTTTCCATTGATGAAGATGCATCTTATGATGCGAAAAAATATAGAGAACTTCAAGGTAATGAGGATGAATAAGAGCATGTTGATGAATAAGATGAAAATTCTTGTTTGCAATCAAAGGATTGTAGAAAGGTGAAGTTATATGCTCAAATTATGTTGGAATTCTACATCTAGAAGATCTTGTTAGCTAGATCGCATAAATGGAAAAATAATTTGAGTATAAAGGCATCAAAGAACCAAATAAGGTAGAATTTTATTTTACTAATTTTAAAGGTCATGTAACTTTGTGTTGGGAACATGAAAAAATAGAAACAATACATATAGGAAAGGATAAGATAAATAATTGGGGTAAATTTATCACAAACTTGAAGAACAAGTTCATGTTTGTTGATTAATAGACATGTTTACTAATAAAGCTGTAAAAATATCACCATTGTTAAAATATAAAGTATCATATACCATATAATGCGGTTATTTAGTTTTTATTCGATTAGTAATTATTCAACCAATTTTTAACCACCTCTTATTATATAATAAAAATTATCACACTTGTTTGAGTGTGCCTTCATCCTTCTTTAAATTCTTTCCTATCTTTGCATATGTTAACATTGGTATCGAGAAAAGGACCGAAAAACAAGAATGGGTGATGATTTCAAAGTACCACATATGACATAGTCTATATATCTAATGACTAAACATTTGGGCTTTACGAAACTTGTCAAATTTTAGGATAAACTTAGTATTATTTCTAGTTTATAAAAGGAACAATAACTAGATCGCTCCAAGCCAATAACTCATATGCTAATCAAACACCATGATCAATAAGATAAAAACAATTCACTAGAATAACTTTACATAAATCTTTGCAAACAAGCGAGTAGCAATATCATATATTATTATGGAACTCAATGAAATACAATGAGAATGAGC